>JADLZK010012025.1:0-424588 GCA_015847255.1 Hyparrhenia diplandra | reverse complement strand
ATAAGACAATAAGAATCAAGTTAGAATATTATGTCTTTTTTTGTTTCTTATTAAAAAATTTTCATGTATAATTTGGAGACGTATTATGCCGATTTTTTATATATATCCCTCTCTCGCTTCGGAAAACAGTATGATTTAGAGTAACATACATGGCCATAACTGAGTTTTTATGAGATATACAAGGGATGAATTTCAAAGAAGCTGCCGGTCGGGGAGAGAAGAGATACAAGAATGAATCAAGAGGATTATTTCCTTAGTCCTAAAAATATGCGCGGCCTAGTTTCTTAATAGCCCATCTTTTCTCAAACTTGCTTGTTTATCCCTTAAACGAATTTTCCTTGGTTTCTTGGCCTCAATCAATAATTTCATATAATAATGTACAATATTTTGCAAGCCAAGGGTAAAAGAGTCACTTTACAATTTAACACTCTTAGCCTATTAAACTAATGGAAGGGCCATGAAACTAAAGGAAATTCGTTTTAGGGTTAAATAAGCGAGTTTGAGAAAAACAGACCTAAAAACTAAACCATACTTTTTTAGGGTTAAGGAAATAATAATTAGCTCTAAAAATCAAGCGAAGCATGGAGTTGTGTGGCACGGACTGACTACTTGGTTGTTGTAGCAGAGAGTCCATACTTTCACTTTTTTATTTTTTTTGAGGAACACTAGCAAATAAATGGCCCAGCAAAGAGAGCCCATTGTGAACTCGGCCCAGTACTATCACTCAACAACTACCCCAGTTTGAGCCCATAATTTGTATGAGGCTGATTTCACACTTGTCGTTATTACTAGGCTACTTGCAACCGATAAGGTCCACTAGTAGTAGTAGAGAAGTAAAAAAAGTAGTAAACTAAGTTGATATCATCGTTGATTTATTTATTTACTAGCAAAAATGCCCGTGCGTTGCAACGAAGTTTTAGTATCCATATGATGTGTATTCTGTTTTTTTTATTATTTTGGTTAGGACAAGAGAAAGGCTATTGAGAAGTACTCCCTCGCCTCCTAAATATTTGTCATTTGCAATTTTCGAGAAACAATTTAAATTTAATACATATTAAAAAATATTAATATTAATGGTACATAATTAATATCAGTGGAAGTTCTTCTAATCTAGTTTTAACAAATTTATTTGGAGATACAAATTTTGCACATATGTTTCTTTAAATCAAATCAAACATGCACACTAACAACGACAATTATTTAGGGACGGGGAGAAAATGACATTAGAAAGAAACCTGGCTGATAGAATATCAAAGATCATATTAAAATTTTGAGAAGCTAGCCTCCATTTTCATGATCACAAAGCTAGTATACCTATGCGATATTATGGACTTTTATTATTCTCAAAAAAATGTTATGAACTTTTATTTCTATATAAAATAACTAATAAAGTGTAGTGATGAATTCAAGTGTTTTAAGCGCACGAGCTTTCTTTTCTATTCTCTTTGTCCGTCTTTTTATTCTCTCGTGCACCAGGAGTCACCACCAAGGCACCACACGTCCACACTGCCTGTCCCCAAGACCTCCTCCCTTTCTTCTCTCTGCTTCCACACTGCCCTCCTCAGCGACACATGGGTCGAACCTGACCTTGGCGTAGTGGGGGAGTCGATGGCGCAGGCACCCTGGCTGGCGAGCGCGGAGTCAGCAGTGCGGCACCCTGGATAGCCAATTCGATTCTTTTTTGTTTATGTCTTTCTTAGAGTTCGTCTCGGATCGATCATCGAACCATGGGGCAGCCTGGAGGCACAATTCCGTCCGATTTTGTCGTGTCGATTCTGTCGATGATTTCTTTATCCGATAGTCTTAGATCAATTCATGTATGGATAGAAGAATTAATTTTTATTTTATTTTTGGTGATTGCCCCCGTGGAGAGAAACGATTTTTATTTGATGAAACTGTTACGTGTGCGTGCTGATTTCATTTAGGGAAGGAAATCGTGAGAGTCTTTGCATGCTTTGTTCTGGATCCGCTTTTGATATTGTCTTATCAAGGCAGAAGTCCTCGACACAGACGGACAGAGGAGTTGACGTAACGGTTAGCCAAACTCTTCCTAGAGTCCGGTATAAAGGGAGGCACGGAGAGGTGAAAGAAAACAATGGTGAAAAAAAAGTGGTAGAAATTTTCGTGCTTTAATAGTAGATATAGATATAGATTTATTTTGTGCAAAGAAGAAAGGGGAAAGAAGGTCAAGGGCGTGAGCCGTGCCAACAACAGGCTGATGGGGAATTCAAGGTGACACGTACGATGGCGAGTTCGTTGGGCCAGCCTGGTGGGCTGAAATCGTTCTGTAATGGGCCTGGGGCCAGCTGAAGTTGCCGTCGTCGCGCGGCACGACTGAAACATCAGCGGACAGAAATTTTTGAAAAGGCAGAAAAAAAAGGCAGAAAAGAAGGCAGAAAAAAAGGGTGGGAAAAAAAGGTGGGACTGAAATTTTCTCTCTTTATTAATAGGTATAGATGAAGCGAAAGAAAGTGTATTTTTTCAACACGTTCCATCACACGCTGACATAAAAGTTACTTTTTCTATTTAAGGGCAACATGTCTAGAAAAAAAAATTGGAGTAACCAAAGTTCATACGAATGATGATCCCCACCCAATTTCAACTAGGAAACAGAGAAAGCAAAATCCAGTGTACGCACAGGGTGTGCAATAAGTTTTTGCAAACAGAAATAATTGTCCATGCAGGCAGGTCATCAGGGCAGTTTTTTTTTTTTTTTTTTTTTGGAGTTGTAATTTTTTTTTTTTGAGTTGTAATTTTTTTATTATTATTTTTATTTTTGCAAAGACTTCAACTTTACGATGCAGCGCTCGATGCGTATTGCAGCAGCCAAAAGGAAAAAGGAGCGCGCATGCACACGATCGAACACGTCGTCCCTCCCCCAGCTGAAAAGCTTGCAGATGAGCAGTGGCCTGGCCTCGAACGGCGTTCGATCGTCGGCATAGAGGCAGGCGCGCGTGGCGTGATTGTCCTATGTTTGCCGACACAGAGGAGGGGATCCGATGCACGCCGGACGCCATGAAAAGACGTGTGCGTGCACAACAAACACATGGCGTCATGGCCAAGAGAGGCACTAGGAGGTGGTGTGCTGTGGACGGATTTGCCATGGCTCATGTCATGGCTGCGAGTCTGGGACTGAGATCGTAGAACACAGAAAAAAAAAGTAGCATGAACCTGCAAAAGCAGATGGACAAGTTCCTTGAGTCGTTGCCTCAGCCAAACAACATGTGCGTCACACTACGGAGTATATATACCAGTACTCCATTGGTAGTCCTGTAGTGGGTATGTAATGCCAAACATATATAACAGTAGCCTCGACTGCAATCAACTCGTGGATCGGAGGAGCTTCATAGTTAATGGAAGGATACATAGAATAAGGCATGTTGTATGAAAGCAAGACACAGCTCCATCATGCAAATCACCAGCACCCCATAAGCCATCATGAGACCTGCGCCTTGTTCGGCTTGCTGGTTCAGCCACCAGCCAACAGTGTTTTTCTCTCACAACAAACCAAAGACCAGCGAGTCAGCCAGCAGTAGATTTCTTTCTCTCACAACGAACCAAAGACCAACCAAATAGCAAGACCGCCATGCGAACAAGGCACAGGGCCGGGGACTAATAAATCCTTCTTCACTTGTACGTATTTCATCTACTAGACTAGATTATAACCGGCATATATATCTCTGCAAACTAGAAACAGGCAGGAGGGAGAAGATACAGCATAAACACTAGTAACAAAAGCCGTGCAAGTGGGAATCTTAAACTGTCAGCGTCCGTCCCAAACAAGTGTTACACGCCTGAACTATGATTTTTATTTATTTCCCAGAAGGGGAATTATTACCACTTGTTTTTTCAATTGCAGATTTGCTCTGCTAAGGAGATCTGGAGGGGCTGAGTCAAATAATCATGGAGCTTATTCCCACTTCACTAGTTGGACTCCAACACTATCGATTTATAATCAGGTCACAAATCAATGGGGGCCATCAATCAAGTGACGCTTATTCAATTCAGAGCATCGATCAGTACCTGGTTTTGTTTGCAAAGTGGCAACAGATCAATCCATGTCTAGCATATAATCTTTGAAAAAAGGCATCGCACAAACCAAAAGCTTGTATTGGGATACCTAAAGATAATCAAAATTATAAAAGGAAGGAAAAGATGTCACCCACTACGATGAATACCCATCATGGCGATCATCGATCAACTCTCCAGTCGCTGTCTCTACTTTATTTTGTGCTTAAACCAAAGGAACCGTATCAATAGGGATTCAGTCCAAAAGCCCAGAGCATATAATATATGCTTATCATCGACGGAGACGGGTAGATAATTCGTGGACTCACCTGTGTGCCACTAGCTAGTGGTTTAGTTGCGACTTTGTTTTTACAAGTATATATGGAGTGAAATTCATTTCAGCTCATATGTCCTGTGTTGTTTGGGTTTTAATTTCACTTCTCACCTTCAATCCAGCTCAGTGGACTGCTTGAAACGTACGCTAGCGTTAAAAAGCTGATAAAAGATTGGGCAGCTTGCTTGGTACAGAGCTTGCTATGGCTGCACCAGCCAAACAGCGAAGCTACGTTAGTAGACGCATGTTAGCACTGTTCATCATCCGACAACACAAGCTGCAAAGGATGCAGTTGATCCCGTGAAATCCCAAGCTCGACCTGCAAGGCGGTATCTGCCCAATTCCTTTGTAACAGGCTTAGAGTGGCATAGCAGCTAGTGGTATATATAAAGAGATGAAGATTATAGAAGTCAGGGAGGAAGATTGTAACTGAATTCTGAAATATAAATTTCTAACCCTTCCTCGTCGGGTTGTCACCTTAGCACTCGCCAAATTGGTTGATCATTTTACGGCCTATTCCACTAGAGTTGATCTGCTCTATTTTACCACGTGTTTTGTTGATGGCTTACGTGCTGATATTAAATCAATTGTGCTTGTTCAATGGCCAAAGGATTCGTATACTTACTGCTTGAGGTGTCTCGCTCTGTTTACACTGCTTCCTTAAAGCACGGACCCAACACTACACTTGCATTACTTTGTTATCGTTATCGTCTTATCGAAGCCAGAGAAGGTCACTAGATCCAGAGCAAAGCGTCACAAATGCGCTCCTGAGGTATTGCATGCAGTTCAGGATCTTCTTAGGGAGTCCTTTTCTAGTGTGGATTCTTCGGTCCTTGTAGAGTGTTCTTCAGACACATCTGAGTTTCTAAGATTGTTCTCTGGTGTTCCTGTCCGTAGGACTGTGTAATTTGTGGGTTCTACTGAAGACATTCTACATACATTGCTGATTGACTGATCGTCTTTCCTTGGTGAAGCTGTTGCCGGGCAGTTGAGCTCCTCTCTATAGTACTTTTTTGTGATGTGTATGGACTTCTCTAGTGCTAAGCATATTTGGTTATACATATTATACCTTTATAATAAAAAATCTTATATAACCAACAAATATTTTCTAGTTGTTGTTCTGTTGAGAGTTGAGATCTTACTCTCTTTCTCGGAAAAGGGAAACTGCACTTTTTGATAAAAAATACCAGGAGAAATAAGGCAGACCTTTTGTATATCAGATTTGTTCATGGTTTAGCTTTACCGTTTGCTCTTGGAGCCATGCAAGGATTCCTTGGGGTTGAATCCGCCCCAAACTCGCCCCTGGAGTATATTTCAAAAGCCCTAACTACCATCCGCCCCAACCAGAAGTCAAGACGGAAGATGATATGCGACTTACGTGCCGATTTATGATCATAGCGCCCCAACCCAACCCAGCCCGAAGTCATGACGGAAGATGATATACGACTTGCGCGCCAATTTACGACCATAGCGCCCCAACCCATCCCAACCCGAAATCATGGCGGAAGATGATATACGACTTGCGCGCCAATTTACGGCCATAGCGCCCCAACCCATCCCAACTCGTTTGTGTCGTTAATCCAACCCGTTTACGAAATCACTGCCTTCACTCATCCAATAGTACTCGTATTAAAACCCACCGAGAAAAAAACCCCGCCCCATTAGCAGGAGTACTTGGTAACGGCATCAAAGTGCACTAATCACCCCCACTAGCGACAGTACAGGTTGGTTCATCCTGTTCCAAACACATTGAGTACGCTGTCTCAGCCAAATCGTTCAGCCTTGACAGAACGTCAGGACCTCTTCACTACCACCTTTGCCTCAACATTGTGTCAAGGCTTAATGGAGTTGGCTGAGACAGCGTATTAAATGGATTTGGAACATGAGTCCGTCATTCAGCTGTTTCAGCCGAATCATTCAGCCTTACGTGTCCTCTTCAATACACCTGTACGTTTGCTAGTAACTGCCCATCAGATTTATTGGAAGTGCTTTGACGAACTGCACAGTTGCGTTCAGGTTCATCGAAAGAAGAAATCAAACAACACAGGCCAAATTTTGGCCAAAATTCAGACAGCTTTTCGTCCCGCAGCGAATGCCTGCGCCATTGGGAGCTCCACGGATTGATGATAGATCACGGTCATGGGCAACGGCCCGGTGGTGGGGCCCGGCGCTCCGGCAGCGTCCCTGTCCCGAGCGGGGCCCTCCAAAGTCTATCACTCACCCACACGGCAGGCTGCAGCAGCAGAGTCATCACGGACGGCGACTGGTATACAGTGCGCAGGTTCAAGGCTTCTGGGCCCACCTGACGGGGCCCAGCCGTGAGTGCAGTGAACGTAGTACACGTACTCCCCAGGGCCACACCCCACCTACCTACACCTGTCGCTTTCCTCCCCACTCACCGCCACGCGGGCCCCGCCACCATATTTTGCGGTCACGCCCGTCAGTTCTTTCGATTCAAGTACGTAGTACTACGGTCACGGTTCACAGGGCTCTACTATGCTAAAAAAAATCCACATAGGGGTCTGGACGCAAATAAAACCAGGACCGGCAGGTGGGACCCGGGAGCTATTAGTGGTGGGTGGCATGCGTCAACGTCAGGTAAAGGGTCCCGCCCGCCCGGCCCCCTGACGTGGTGCCGTCCCTGTCGTGTAGCGCGGGGCCGGGTGGGCGTGCGGGCCTGGCGTCCTCGGCCAATGGCAGCCGCGCACGCGTGCGAGGGCCACGTGACCTGACCGGAGCCGGAGGGTGGACTTGTTCTTCGCCGGGAGGGGAGGACAGGAACAGCAGGGCGCGTCGCTGTTTCCGCCGAGAGGACCAAAATGCCCCTGCTGCCGCTTGGAGCTGAGCTGATGGAGCTGAGCTGTGTGTGTAGCGGGCACACCAGGCCACAGGTTCACGCAACGGGAAGCTGAGCTGAGCTCCCTCCAAGGCATACGGTACAGTAGTATGCATGCAATGTGTGTACGGGTGCAATTTTTATTCTGATGGTCAGATGGTGACGATGGCGACGAGTGCAACTTGGAGTATTGTTGCTGACAGAAATATATGAATAAATAAAAGAGGCGAGGTCGTGGTGACAGCGAAACAAGAGAATGATATGTTATGATCCGCTGAACGTGTAGCGGAGTCCACAGATTTGATCTGTCCATTGCGAGATACAGTGAGCGTCTATATTTTTTTTGGAGGGTTTAATTAGGGACGTACGAAGCGATATGGAGAAACGTACACAAGGATATGCAACACGGCTATTGGGTTGTTGTGTACTACTCCAACATAGCCTTTGTTTGGGTCTCTTCCATTTCTAAAGGTTAGAATATAACATTGTTGTCAAAAAAAAAAAAAGGTTAGAATATAACATGAGATTTAACATGGTAGGCTCATTCTTAAAAAACAATAAGCCCTCAAACTTCACTTTGTGTTGCTAACTAAAGTTTTCCTCTTCCTTGAGCGCCTTGAATGATTTTTTAAAATAATTTTTGGATTGTTGAGGAACTCAAAACTTGTCGCAAAAATCAATAACGAACGAATAGTCAATTAGAAACTAAAAGCTAGTACATAGAAAAGTCGGTTGTTGAGCTAAAGGCTTAAAAACTACTCTAACCAAGCAGAGGTGCAAATTCGAGTAATTGTTTCATAAAAAAAAATCGAGTCATTGCCATATGCGCTCGTATAACGGGAGTTCCCCGACCTTTAATCCCGAAAAGATCCCTCCAAGAAGAGACCGGCCACGTCTCCTCAATTTCTGTGATTGGTTCGGATTTTTTTGCGCCTAGCTCCTTCCATTCTCTTCGAATCGCCTTCCGGTCCAGCCAGCCCCTTGACAACAGTAAAAACGTTTTACCTTTTTACTTTTTACCCCCTCTATTCTCAGAATCTTACACTCGAAGAAGACAAAATTCCGAGTTTAGGGTTGTTTTGCGTTTACCCGCCCGCCTGCCATTTTTACAGAAACCCCCTCGTCTCGGATGCCAAATATATACCGCGCTCCGGTAAAAAAAAAAAACCGGCACCGCTCTCTCTTTTCCCCATCGATCTCTCCTCTCCATCCTCCTCCCGTCCCGACCCGGGCAGGCCGACGGCGACGGCGCGGGCGGGTAGCGGCGGTGGCGGTGGCTTCCTCCTCCTCCCCGAGCGCCGCCATCCTCCTCCTCCTGCTCTCCCTCACCCGGCTTGCCCTCCTCTCCCTCGCTCTCCCTGCTCGGCGACTCCGGCCACGTCGATGGTAGAGGCTGTACGCGAGGGGGGCGGCGTGGCTGCGGCCGCCTTTCTCCCCTCCCCCTCAACCTCGCTGGCGTGGCTGCTTCTCGGTGCCGGCTCGTCCCTCTCCTCTGCGTGACGTCCCGTGCTACATTGAACCCTAGGTATGTCTTATTTCGTGCTAGAGGACCATCGCATAGGTATGTCTATTCTTGGGCCTCACTCTGCTATGCGCTCCCTTCTTCCTCTGTTCGCTTCTGTGAATGCGATGGCTAGATTGAGGTTCTGCATTCACGGCTGCTCGGTTTTTTAGTTTTGGAATTGGAAAACAAGTTAGCTGAATCTGTGTATGTTTGCAAGCTTCATATTTGCGCTGTATAGATGTAGCAGAAACAAATTGGAATGCAAGCATGGGGTAAGCTTCCATGCAAGCATGATGCTTGAATTGAAATAATCAACTTCATAATATTCAGATGACTTAATTAATTGGTGTTTCATATCTTACAGGCCAAATAATTAGTTGCAGCTGCTTGTATTCAGACTTTTACGTCCGAGGTGATAAATGAACTACCACCAAAATTGCATTTTAAAATTCTGTAGCCTTCAAAGTGCTTCACCTTGAATAGCTCTTATCTAAATTATACTCTAAAGAATTCTAGCAGCCATTTACAAGACTGGTTACTTTGCTGCGAGTATTATTTGATTTATTTTGTCATTCCTATTGGAAGCCTGCATAAATACATGCAGCTGGAGATAACTATGCAATTTGGGTGGGAGTCATTTTAGTAAAGTGGGGTGATTACAGTAAAAGACAAAGGATTTGAATTGATGTTGCTCCTCAAGCAACTATGGAAGTCATCAAATTAGCATTTTTGAATAATATAAGAACCTGTGGTTTGTATGTATATAGCCATATAACTGTAATTATTTAGTTTAGTTCTCTGATTTATTTGGCTCTCTGATTATTTAGTTTTCGGTAGCTATACACACTTATAGATTGTTGTGCCTTTTGCACATAAAGTAACTATAGTTCTATCTTGTTCAGTTTTTGGTCGTCGCTTCTAAAATCCAGTTTCAGGTGCCATTTGCTTTGTTTCTTCTTCTCTTTCAGACTTTTCATTCATGGTATAATCAGGTTCTTTAGATATATGACATCTTAGGAAAGCAGGTATTTGAACCTCATAGAAAATTGAACATGTTTAGCTGAATCAGTTGCGTTTCTTTTGTGGCTACTTTACAAACAGTTCAGACCTGGTGGAGTTCTTCGGCGCCACCAAGGATCAAGGAAAGGTGACAATTCAAACTCTCTTTAATTAAGTCATGACCCCCTAAAACGGTTAGCGTGATCGAAGAGCTGTGTGCATAAGATGGAGATTTCCTTGCTGCAGGTTGTTTCTTCCCGAAATATATTGAGATTTCAACATTTCTAGAAGAAGGCACATACTTTTCTAAAATTGTTAGATGGATACTGATACCTGTATGTGTACCTATATTATACCTGTGATGCATGACTCTTACCATTGTACATCATTCCCAGTTAATCTTCCTGTTATTTGAACAAAATTTAATATTGCTCTTGGAATTGGATGCCCACACCATCTTTTATTGATTAATACTCTACTGTAGTCTTTATTATTTATCTTCTTTACTATTTATCTTCTTCATTGGCAGCATTCAGCCTTGACTTCTACACTGATATCCAAGATCTTTCTTATTTGCAATGCCATCTTCAGCAGGATCCTCGCTCAGCCAAGTATAGGTGAATTTCTGAACACAAATCTTACTGCAGCAGTTACAATTGCTGAGAATTTAGACTTGATAAATTCTAAGTATTAATATGTCTCGAGTTCACTTGACTAAATACCAAGACAAATGCAGTGCCTACTTTGTTCCATTGTGGGTTCAGTTTTAACTGCCATCTAACGCACCTAGATAAAATTCTTGCAGTCACCCTGTTCCACAAGATTTATTAAGTTAAATTCTTGCAAAGTGGTGCTTTATTTTTCTTTCCCAAATTATTCCTTGCAACTTTAGGCAATTACTTCCTACCCAGGCACATGGTTTATGACCAACAAAGTAGTGTAGTTAGCATGCTCCAATCATAGGTGTGCATCCTACAATTTCATTTTGTTGATTTACGATTTCTTTGCGCTCACAAATTGATATGTACCACTTGCAGCTGCCTCTTGCATATATATAAGGGCAACCACACTAGGTGAGCACAATGTCTCCTTGGTTTCTTACAATTTCAGCTTTGGCTACTCCCCTGTATTCTGTATTTTTTTTTGTCAATAAAACTTCTGTAGGGGCTAAGGCCCTCCTGCTAAACGGTCTGGATTGTACCATTATTTGTATACTAAACAAATGTTATGCCTCAATGTATTCACACAGCTAAAGCAAGACCACCAAATACTTGAATGGCTGCAAGGACGCTTAGCTATAGATACGCTGGAAGCCATCTTATGATAATTAGCTTCAGTAACTAGAACCGTGGGACAACTCATTTATCTTCTTTCATATACTCTGATTCATCAGTAACTGGAGTATTTGTTTCAGTAACTGGAGTATTTGTTTTTCAAAGATAAGCTTGATTCATCAGGCCGGGCATTTGTTTTTTATATATATCATGCCCTTAACCATGCCTACTCTGATGTATCAGACACGGTCTAGATACTAGGTATCAAACACTATACTTATATACCACATCGTACACTGCGTGTCATCAACCTTTAATGCACTTTCATATTGGCGCGCAAAGGCGCGCCATCCAACTAGTACTAGTATACACCAGCTCAATCAAACGGCCGGCGGCCCACAGAACCAGAACGGGGCCCACACTCGAGGCGTACGTGTACAGTGGGCGGAACGGAATCCACAGGAACCGGGGACGGGAGGCAGAACCAAGGGCGGGGCATTCCCGTCCATTCCTCCCACAAAGGCAAGCCAAGCCAAGCCGCGCCGCTCCAAAACCGGCGTCGTCGTCATCACCAGCCGAGCGAAGAAGCGATGGGAAACAAGGGGACAACGCCCACACCATCACCGAGGGGAATAAAAGAGGCCGGGCCCTCATCTAAAAAAAGAAAAAAAAAAGGAGGGGTCGGCCCTACTCGCGGCGCAGGTGGGCCCCTCTGCCTCGGCAGCGTAGGTGTACGTACGGTACGTGGCTGGGCTCGGCACGCCTTTCCATGAGCCCCCGCGTGGCAGCCCAGATCCGTGCATGCGATGCCGTGTCCCTGTGCGCACGGCCGGGGGACACGAGCCCCCCGCTCGCCTCCGCGTGTCCTCGCACGCGTCCTACCCCCAGCGGCCCAGCCACACCCACACAACCCACACGGGGGCCAGGCAGGCATGCATCGGCATGGGCGGCGCATGGGCGTGGCAGTGGCTCCGACTTCCAGGCGAGGCGAGGCGAACCAGTCGCATTCCCATCCGTGCGACGCGCTTCGCTATAATTGGCCGGCGCCGCTGCTAGCGAGTAAGTGCGCGGGGCCCACCTGCCAGAAACTATCAGACACCACTGCTACTGTAGCTGTAGAGTCTTGGGTCTACTAGAACGTTCAATGACCCTCTCTAATCTAAATCTAATCTAATCTAATCACACCCGGTCTAGAAGGTTCAATGGTGGTGTCAGCGACCTGATTAGTTTTCTAATCCTGGGATTAGCTGACAGGTAAAAGTGATTGGCCGCCAGGCTAGGTGGATGGATGCCCATTTTCAATTGACAGACGGAAAGGGACACGTTTATTGTCTTTTACAGTGCGGTTACTCCTAGGAGTACAGTGCCTCTCACCTCCCAGATATTTTGCTTTGTCTTCGTCGTGGCGTTCAGCGGAGGCAGTGGTAGTGGCGCGCACTGGCTCAACTCACGCAGGCCCATAGTACTACTCCTACCACCGAGTGGATTTGGTGGACGCACTGCACGAGCACGAGTGAACAACTCCTACCAGTCAGTCATTTGATTCCTAGGATGGATTGGTCCAACAAAACCTCGTTTCATTTCCTTTCCACCGAGATGGGTGGGTGGATACAAATCACACTGAACTACTCCTACAACGAAATTTCGACCATGCCTTTAGGGAAAAAAAAAAAGACCTGTGCACCGGCAAAACCACAAAACCACATCCAGTACTCCTTGTAGTTGTACACATCATGGAGATACAGAAGGTAGCGGCCGATGCGAACTACTACTCCCAGGACTTGAGGAGGAGGAGGATGAAGTCTAAAGCACACGATTCTATGTTCTCTAGATGGTTTTTGGCTGGCATCATATTAACCGATGCTAATTTGCTTTGAGTGAAAAACACGGCCTATAAAAAAAAAAACTAACAGGGTGAATAACGGGTTCTGTAGAAGTAACGACGCCCGATAATTTCCTTTGGATCTCATTCAGGAAACAGATGCGCATGCTCCGCCATCATCCAAGTCACCAACAAGTGGCAGGAACTGCGAAGAAAAGGAGAAAACGACAAGACGCGACGTGACGTGATGTGATGTATTGGCCGTGGCAGAGTCCCGCGGTCCCACCTACAGTAACGCCAGCCAGCACACCATTTTCTAGTCCATGGTTTTCAGCGAACAGATCGTCCTATCCCCGTCGCCTTCCGCTCCACCCTCCACCACCGCACCTCTTTTCTTTTCTTTTTTTTCCTTACAAGGGAAACACAGCTGGTTAATTGCTACTCGTACACTTGTATCCTACACGCTTTTCATTTTTTTTCCATCCATGTTATCTGAGGTACTATATCGATGTGTATACAATGTTCTACGAAATACTATATGTCCATGGTGTCAACTCTGTTCTATGATATCTCTTTTTATTAATAGGATAAAATATGTGTATATCTGCATCCGACAATATTATATATACATGTTCATAGTGTTAAATATGTTCTGCGGTATGTATATATGCTTCCATTGTTATATGAAGATATTACATCTATAGTTACTATCGGGTTTTACTCAATATGTGTAACTAAATGCTTTGATAGAAGAAATATGGCAACATAATTACTTAAATAAAGATATAGATGACTATTTATGTTACTTTTTCTCTTGAAACTATAGTATTTTCTTGTTTTTATGAATGGTGTGCTATGGACCCAGTATCTGCGAGAATGAAGAGAGTATCATAGAGACAATTGAAGTCGTTACTCCATATTCATTTCTTGGGCGTCGATGTCTTGTTTTTAATGTTATGTGAATGTGAGTCATGATGATCTCTCTAGGTAATAATTAAGGCATCGTCTCATGGACTCAATATGTGACAACCAACTCAAGGGTTACGTAATTACTCACACGTCTCAAATCGAAGTGCTCTCAACCTCCTCACAAAGAAAATCGGCCCGGTATACCTCTTAAATAAAACCTAGATTGAGCTCTAACCTACTAAATTTGAGTTCCTCAATGGATAATCTAGTTGGTCAATAGTTCAATTGATGACTTGTAAGTCACCAAATGAAGTTATTTCATCTCAAACTAAGTCCCTCCTAACCAAAACCGAGGGGCCGAGGTTGTTGATGGTCGATTGAGTCTCTTTTAACACAAAACCGAGCTCGTCTCATTGCTTCAACTATGAGAAGAGAGTAGCAAACCAACATGGATCTACATCTTCTTAGGATGCTCTAGACTTAAGGATGTGAATTAGGGTGTATTTTGTAACTTCTGATTAGTAGAAGCCAAAAGACGCACAACCCACACATGCTCCGGTTCATTGAATGGCCTTCAATGTTCTAATCTAACACTGAGCTTGCGCTAGTTGAATGCTTGCTTGCTCAATCTATTAGTTTCCTACTAGACACTGCCCGGTGGCATGTCGGTCTTGACATCGAATAGAGAGAGACGATTTTTTTTTTGTGGTATCTTTAGGCATAACATTTTTGTTGTGGTATTCAAGTGCACTCCGTCAGTTTGGTGGGTGTATATTTCTAAAATCAGGTTATTACACCATTCAAGTTATTATTAAAACTTTTATTTTGAGGGAAGTTATTATTAAGGGCATGTTTGGATGCCGCCTCCACTCGCCTCGCCTTGGTTTTGGTGGCCCGGGAATCTTGGTGGGCGTTTGGTTCTTGCCACATTTGCGGCCGCCATGCTTGTCGCTTCCGCCGCCACGTTTGTCGTTTCCATCTGCTGCTGGGAGTAGCCGTGGCGAGTTGTGGCGGTCGATGTGGCCGCCACAGATGGTGCACGGCGAGGCGACGTATCCAACCAACAAACCCTAAAACTTGATAGCTGGTTGTACGAGCTGGCGTACAGATAATGCAACCGCCCCGTGTTCCTCTAGCCACGAAGGGATGCATGCCAACAAAACTGCTATTAAAAATAGAAATATAGCGCATACACTATACAAGCAAAAAGAAAAGAAATATTAGGAGGAAAAGAAAACCCACAGCAAAGCCGGAAACCGCCGTTGGCAGGGGCTACAAATACAGGAAACCACTCACCCCCTCTCCCTCCCACTTCCTCGCCTTCCTCCCTCTCCTCCTCTTCTGGTGGTCTCTGGACAACCACCAAGCCAGGGAGGAGCAGGCAGGCAAGCAGCCAGCCAAGGACACCGGAGCACGCACGGGCGCTGCCAGCGAGAACGAGACCTCCCCTCCTCTCCCATCTCCTCTTCTTCTGCGTCCAACAGCGAGCGAAACATGGTGGAGAAGGTGAGGATGACCATGGCACGCAAGCTAGAGATCCCGCAGTGGAAGGCCGACGGCCTTCTGCCGTCGCCGACGAGCCCGCTGGACCGCGCGTCGCCGTCGCCCCGCGGGTGGCGCCACCACGGCGTCGGGCTCGGGATCCTCGCGGCGCTCGAGTCCGAGGAGGGCCCGCAGCAGCAGCAGGCCCCGGTGCCGACGAGGGAGGGTGGTGTCCATCCCGCGGCGCGGGCGCGGCTGGAGGTGTCGGAGCTCGGGTGCAGCGGGCGGTGCGCCACCAGCCTGTGCGGCGGCGGCGGCAACGGCAACGGCAGAGCGTCGTCGGCGTCCGCCCGGAACGCCACCACCACCACGGCGGCGGCGTTCCGCGTGGCGGAGTTCCTGTCGTGCTGCGACATGTGCCGGCGGGCGCTGGACGGAAGGACATCTTCATGTACCGCGGCGAGCGCGCCTTCTGCAGCATGGAGTGCCGGTACCACGCCATCGTGAGCGACGAGTTCCAGGAGGAGAAGGAGCGCAAGCGCCGCGCCATGTCGGACGTGCCCAAGAAGTCGGCCGCCGCCGAGATGGCCGGGTCGCCGTGCACCGGCGGCGCCGGGCAGATCTTCACCACCGGGATCGTCGCCGCCTGAAACGGAGGACGGATCCATGGTTCCTTCCTAGTCTAGTGATGAAGAAAAAAATCCAGCTAGAGGAACCCAACCGGCGGCCGCTGTAACATAAACATGACAAGAACAAAAAAAAAAACAAAAAGAGAAATAAGGGTGGGTGCGTGTGTTGGTGTAGAGAGATCGGTGGATGGGTTGGGGAAATTTTGTTCTTCCTCGAGCTCCTCTTTGCTAGAGGATGCAAGGGGGTTTTATTTGATCTTGATTTTTTTTATGTATTATTATCATGATGATGAGGAGACGATGATGGGCGAGATGATGATGAGATGTTTCGTAGCAGCAGCAGCAGCAGCAGCAGCAGGGAATGGAGAGGGATTGATGACAAGTTTTCCAAGGATTGTTGCTTCCCTTGTGTTTCTCCGTGCCAAAGGAATAAACATTTTCAGCCCTCTTTGTTCAAATTCAATGGTGTTGAGAAACCTATCTGTAATAAATTGTGTTTGACGGTTCTTTTTTTTTTTTTTTTTTTTAACAGTGTTTGACGGTTCAATCTTGCGCTTTTCTTTGTGCTTGGTATGCTTGTAACACTTGACGAGCTGAAAAAAGTGCCCTGCCCTGCCCTGCTGGTGCTCTGATCATCAAGAAACTTGTCCAAGAACGATCATCGATCGAGAGAACAAAACAAAATTCTCTTTCAAAACAAAAAAAAAAAAGAGTAGGAAGGTGATGCCTCGTCTCGTAAACAAATCATTAGCATCAATCAATCAACAGAACGGGAAGTCATGAAGCTAGCACTCCCATCTGATCTAATTCAGCTTCAGATGAAAATCTGATGTAATTCAGATTCAGATGAACTACAGTATGCCCGTTCGTTCCTGGGTTCTCCATCTTCTCCTGGATGCCCAAACACAGAGAAACAGAGAGGACTGCCATGAACAGTGCATAGACTATAGACAGTACGCTTTAATTAATCAGGAGCATAATGGCCCTGGTCCTGCCTCTGCCGCTGCCCGTCCTAATCCTAGCAAAAGAAAGCATCAAGCACAAGCTGGAATAGTCGGAGAGGAGAAGAGTTCAAACCAACCAATAATTGGTGGATGGATGCATCTACCATGCCTGCCACACACACTCTGCATCTACCTGTGGCCGGTGGGTGTGGCCTGATGCTACTGGAACTGGCCGATGGCTTGCGTATCCATGGACACTTTAGTTCTAGCTCGGCCGGCCGGCTGGCCTAGCCCTGATCTGAGCACGATGGGCTGCTGCATCAGTTTTACACCTCCACATCACGATCGAAGGGGAACGGGAAGGGAATCGGTGGAAGACTGCAGAAGAAAAAGGATGGAGCAATTGAGGCAAGCGAGCGAGCAACAGGATGTGCATCAGTGAGCAGGACTGTCAGTGAGTGGATGTGCAACCGGGTTCAGTTGGATGCCGCACGTAGATGTTGCACTTGCAGTGTAGCTGCCGCACTCCACAGCATTGCTCCAGCTATTTTGAGGTAGTTGCTGATGCCGTTTCATCATATTCACTGCTTGGTGAAGTGGAATACTGCGCCGGATCATCCAATCCAGTGTACTACCACACCAGTAATAATGTCTACTAATAAAATCGGACTGCCCAACCAACCATGCATACACTGGTGTCAGCAGCTCTTGTTGCAGTTGCTAAACCTTAGGATGGATGCAAGTCATATCGTAGTGCTTTTGTTGTGATTGCTCAACAGCAGCCAATGCACTTCATCAATTAGCATCAACTGTCTGATACATACTCCCAGCAGGAGCTAAGTTCATTTCACTACTAACTTCCACTATCTATACAGTACTAGCTGTTGAATGTTGGGATTTGGGAGTGAGAACTCATCAGCAGCTAGCTAGCTCCATGATTTAGGGAGGCTAGGCTACAGTAGTGTATATGTGTGATGATCACTATCAGACTAGCATCATGATACCTGTCCAAGAAGAAAAAAAAGTAGTCTTACCTTTCATGATCGTGAGAGGGAAAGCAGAGCACTCCAGCAGGAATTAAGGCTGCTGGGTTGGTTATTACACTCCCAACACGGCTACTACACACCATCACTGACTTGACACACCACCCTTAAGTTCAACCACGTCGCTTTAGCTTGTCCCGTCATTTTCATAATTACCCTCTTCCATAGCCTAGCCCCATTATATATACATTTGGATTATAAATTTATACACCCAGGAAATTGACCCAAAACATATTATTATTATACATACATACATACATATACATATATATATATAACAACGGAAGAGCAATCAGTCCGTAGTGCTGGAATTGGTCAATAATATCCTGTCCTGTCAAACCAATACATTCATAGTATACTAATTGCCACTAGTGGTGTAGAGTAATGATGAAACAGCGACGGCCTGTACATTGCTATCAAATGGACCTCA
Source organism: Hyparrhenia diplandra (assembly GCA_015847255.1). NCBI lineage: Eukaryota > Viridiplantae > Streptophyta > Magnoliopsida > Poales > Poaceae > Hyparrhenia > Hyparrhenia diplandra. The sequence goes on along the minus strand of JADLZK010012025.1, from coordinate 406,374 downwards.
ACTTCTTAGTCATTGGTTATATACAACTGCACACGGTTGCAACTTGAAAGAAGAAAAATACAGTGTCTCCGTGTGGATGCCCCTAGTTTTCTCGATCGTCTGAATGAGAAATATATCTATGGCGTCGTCGTTGAAGGTGAAGCAGTGTCCCAGACGCCATGCGCTCCTGGACAGAGACGACAGCTATTTTGTATACTCATTCTATTCCCCCCCTGCAAACCAGTGTTCCTCGCTGATTTTGCTGTGAGGCCATGAAACAGGGGCACTATCACTATGAATGGGTCAGGTAATATAATGTATAATACAGTTTTTTGCATATACAGTTTGGGTCGCGAAAAAAAAAGGGCCGTGAAGTCCCCTGCTATGCTGACGTTGTTGAAGATGCCTAAAGCACAGTCCCCAGGTGTACTCAGGCAAGGCCCAGCAATATCATGGGCCTGGGAGCCCAGCTCAGGGAACAAGCATATGGTAGGACAGCTAGCCCAGGCCCAGACAGGAAGAAATGGTAGGGCATCAATCATCTGTTGCAAACCAATCGAAGCTTACAGATTTGCTCTCTAAACTATAATCCTCCTTTTAAAACTTTCACTACATTGCCCTTTTTCCAGTTTTACCTCCAAGTAAATGTGCCAAAATATATACTTAATGTAATTATTAGTTAATTTAATTAGATGATCAAACACCCGATAGTATTTAATTAACTTGTTTAGGGAGGAACCAAACGTAACAAATATCTCTTTCGTTATTTAAATGTTTCCAAACACTGCGGCGGCCTCCAACATCCAACAGGTGAATGAGTGGCAGCCGTCCAGTACAAGTTTCAGGTACTACTAGTTGGCAAAGGGGAGCTAAAGTGGACTAAGAGCAACAGTCCATGTATCCAAATAACACAGAACTAAACTTTTAGTCACCTAACAACTAGGTCTCCTAGAATTCTAGGTGATCCGAACAGCCCCTTAGTTTATAACTCAGTCAGATAGCAGGATGGTTGCAGTAGATTGAGCACCAAATCTTGCTGACACTGCCAATAACAATATAACTTAATGCTAACACATATTGCAGCTCAAAATGTCAAGCAGATACAGAAACTGTAAGCTTATCAATACAAACAAATCAACATATCAAATATCATATACCACAAAAGATGAACATTAAATAGCTCTGGTAAATCAGAAACAAAGCATGGCCAATCCAAAGATAGATTAGATTTGTTGTACATTTGGGGCCACAACCACGAATAGTTCGAGAAACAAAGCATCGTACATTTAAAATTAAATGGGAATAGCCATGATGGCTGATGATATCCACCATTTTCCTCCTCTAGGACATACACATTGCACTACCATGGCACCGGAAGCAAGGCTCCAGAACAGTTAATTTAACTGTAGATGGCACTTTATTCTCAAATGTATGTTCTGACAGCCGAGAGCGCTCTATGGACTTCCAAAGATCAGCTGACATTGGACGACAACGTTCTTGCTTACTTTCACCACCACACCTATAGAAATAAGTGGTGTCCAACGTAAGACACTCAAGTGACACTGCATTCTTTAGAATATAACAGGCTAGTTCAACCAAAGCGTTTTGCAGAGCTGAAACCGATGATCTTCAAACTCTGGAGACAGTCATGGCTGGATACAGGCATGTGCCTCAGTTGTGAATCCTCAAAAACAAATTGAAACACCATATGTGACAGATACACCTGACCATAAAAAAGATAAGATGGTTCAATCAAAAGTATCAGACTAATCAGATAGCTTTGCATAACTAAATGAATGAACAGAGCCAGAGCCTTACATCTAATATAAAAGTTTCCAAGGAAGGAGACGCGTCAAGGAAAGAAACCAGAGAGCAGCAGTCATATGAATGTGAACCATGCAACTCGATAGTTAGGTGCTTAAGGTAGAGGAATTTGGAAGCATCAATTACCTACACAAAAATGTCATGTCTCAGAGACATTACAGTATTACACCAGGTATGAACAATGTAATGTAATCCGTAGATACCACTAGCAAAGAACACCCTATCTTGTAGAGAGAATACCTCACTCAATGAACTTATGACAAGAGTTTCAAGATTTGGCATACTGGATGGCAGCTTGCCACAAGCAACACCGATGAAGTTTGAACAAGTGATGGTTAGTTTCTTCACTTTCAATGTTTCCATATGTGGAAAGTTCAACCTGTGTTCGATAAGGGAAAGACTAGAGAGAATTGGAGCTTTGCTTTCTATCACTTTCAGTATTTTGCAACACGAAACAGTTAGGCGGCTAAGCCGCTGTAGGCAGATTCACGCATTGGCATCAGAGAGTTTATGTGAAACAAATATTTCCTGCACCACAGAAGCATTGGATAAAACATCAACACTGAGATTGTAAAGTCATTACTTCAATTGATTGAAGGAAAAACAGTACAGGCACACAGAATAACATTGTAATCAAGTAGGTCTCCACACGATGGCACATGGTGCATTGAGTATACAGATAGGTACATCGTGCGGGGGGAACACAACTGTAGGCAAACTAAGTAATGCAACACAATTGTTAACAGCTAGCCCACTAACTCAGTAGAACCCAATCCACCCAACAGCCCATAAAAGCAACCCCCTACGCCTCTCCTATTTATTTTATTCCAGATAATCCACATATCCGTACCGACCATGTATCAGTATCAGATACGCATCCGATATGGATCGAGTGGACATCCATGCAGCATAGAATATGCAAATGAATGGCTATATAACTTGGTTGCAGCAAGACACTAGCGACATAGACACAAACCTTGAGTTCATGGCCTAGTTTGACTGTATACAAAACTAACCTCTGGCCATCATTTTTCCCCTATAATAGTTCAGTAATACTCCTAGTTGGGAATCAGAAAGGTTAGCAAGTGCTTTTAAATAAGAATCCAATCGTAACAGTTCTGATCACATAGTTGACATGTCATTATTAGACTAATTGTAGGTCAAACTGTGAATTTGGACAGGGATAGCACACCTTATATAAATGAACAGCGGGAGAAAGAATTGCTAAAAACAACCCCATATATGCTAAGTTATTGACATAGTACTAGCTAAAGCACCTCCACTTATGCATAAAATTCTAGAGAGACGTCATGGACATGTTATCAGCCTTTACAGAACAGTTGCAATTACCAAAAAATTGTCAAATTTGTTATTAGCTCAGTAGGAGTACATGATATGACCAAATAGCAGCACTAGAGATACTCTCTGTTTATAAGTCATAGTACGCAGCTAGCCTTGCATTTGTCCAAATAGATAGACCGAGGAGGAACTCAATCTATAAAGTGCATCATCAGAGTTGAAGGCATCGGTACTACCTCAGGAAGGTCTGGAATTGAACTCATTATTTTACCAGCTCGTGATATTCCATCGCCATCTTGTTGACAGGGTGATCCCTTTCTTTTACCCCTTGATGAGATAATAAGTCCACCTGCAACAGGAAAGAAAAAAAAGAGAGAAATCTAGTAAGCCCAGACCCGCGACATGACACATGAATAAGAGATATCCTCCCAAAAATTACTTTTTTCCCCATGAGAAACGTAGGCAGGGCGCCACCCGCCTGAAGCTCCCCGTTGCTTACACCGGACACGGATTTGCAAGCGACTCCGCTGCCGGTCGCGGTGCAAGGAGATGAGGCGGTTCAGCGCCAACATCCTCATGTGTAGTAGATGACGATATCGGATCTGCCAAGAAATCACTTCCGAGCCGGCGGCGGAGGGGAGCGTTGGGGGCTCTCTGCTCCCGCGGAGACAGGATGGAAACTCAGCCAAAACCTAGCTGTGGTGTGGGAGAAAAATGGGTGTGGGCTTGGGAGCCTTAGCTCAGCAGGCCGCGAAAGGAAACCATCTGTTGCAAACCAGTCGAAGCTGTTTTTCTATAGCGGGCACCTGCGATCCGTCTTCTCCATCAATCACCTACGAATATGAGTTGATTAGTGGGAGTTTTGCAGCAAAACTTTCACTAATCATCCTCATTCCCACTAAAACTATCATCCTCCTTCCCACTAAAACTTTCACTCCCACAAAACAAACACTAGACTCCAAACTCTAAATTACATGTATGCACTAGTAAATTGTAACTTTGGAGATCAGCATTTTAACAGTCCAGGGACGTCGATCACTCACACGGTAGAAAAGTTAAGCTTAATATTTCATACCCTTCATAGGCAACTCAACATGAAAACAAAAATAAAACAATCGTATGGGATGTATCTGTGACAATATATAGCTTTGTGGCACACACCAGCGCCAAAGCCAAACAACACACAACATCCCAAAATGTGAACTTGTTCTAGCAACTACATTACAGTTCCATCTTTTTTCTAAATTGGCCATTTGGTTGGTCAGGCCACCACAGGCTGATCATCCAAAGCTGCCCCAGCGCCGGTAATCCTTACTCAAGTCCATCATTAGCTATATCCTTTACATTCGTACAACCTATGCATCCACGCGAAAACACACGGAATGATAGGCCCAAAACAGAACACTTCGACTGTTGAGTCTCTCTATGATCATTTACTCGGTCCCAGGAGTAACGCAGTTTGTGATGCTGGATTGTCGATCATTGGCTCCCCTCCTTGCACAAGCCCAGATCAGGATTGGCGATCTGAGGTCCCAGCCCAAGCCATGGCTGACCCTCCGCCATCTCCTTCTTCACAGGTGTAACATCTGAAGGGGAACCTTGGTATGGTGCTTTCGCAGTAAGGCTGAAATGAGGGAATACCACGGATTAGAACGTCCTTAAAGAGTTGTATGATCTGAACAACAGTTGTATCATCCCAACAGCAAGAGTAACCTACCGATCCTTTCTCTTCTCAAGGAACCGGCGAAGAGATGCCTTGGGAGCCTGTTGTATATCTGCAACATACATTTTGGGAACAGTGAGAAAGACAGAAATGAATCATTCAGAGAAATGCGACTTGCATATGAACAATGGGTGGACAAGTTAGCAACCTGCTGCCCTCTTCTGGGTGTTGACCACAGCAATTGGTGCGGCTGGCACTGCTGCGATCTTGGTGCTGTCAGTAACGGTTGCAACTGTTGGGGGTGGCAGCAATGCAGGGTACTGGGCTACAGATGAACCCTTGCTGGCCATTTGCATCAGGTCTTTTGCCTTCTCAGCAGGGAAGTCATCGAATACAAGGACCTTCCCACCATAGAAGATAGTCAGCTGGCGCTTCTCTGGCTCCCTGAGAAACAGGATGTTTCCAGTTGTCAGGTTTGGTATCCAACTTATGCTAAACAACAACTTCTATGAATTAAAAATTTGAAGTTTCAGAACTTGCGTGACACCAATTTTTCATTGATTCGTTTTGGAGTGCCAGGTTTTACATATTCATTCATGGATGTTTTTTCTACCACACAACCGCTACTAGTACTTTATAGCAAGAAAGTTTTGGCACACATCACAGAAACTGTGCTCTGCCACACTTGACCTTAGATTGTTTGGCAGAGGCTGGATTTGCAATCTAAGAAGCCCTATGACCAATACTCTTAAAATATCCAGTTTCAAATCATAAATTAACTTCTAGCTATTTTTCTGCAGACAAAGATCTGTGCAGTGTGTGATGATCGAACCATCTGAAACGGGACCTAAATCACACATAGGATAAGAGCCATGATCTGAAACACAGCACGTTGGGAAAGAGACCTGGTCATCAAGATCTGTGCAGTTAGATTGTTTTTTCTTTTTTACGTTTCCAGTCAACAACTGACTACAGAGATAGTATCATAGGAACATGTATATGAACAAGAATGGCTGTGAACCGAAACCGATTAGAACAGAGAGGTATCTGTTTTACCTCGCATCAGGGGCTTCCTTCATGGCGGCCTCCGAGCCGAACCCAGCGTTCTGAGGGAAGAGATCCATGGTCTCCTTTGTCGTCTCCCCCTTTTCCGTGTCTGCCGACGCCCTCTTTGCATCGGCTTCAGCTGAAATAGTAATAGCACTCTTCTTCAGCAAAAGCTCAGCACATAGTTTTTCAGACAGGCTGTCCAGAAATGGACAGGAAGCTATCAGATTTAATTCTTTGTTCCAAATCAAATAAAAGTTACAATTTTTGGCTTCCAGATCAAGACTTTGTGACCAGATCTGACATGAGACGACTACGGGAGCACCTCAAAATGGCAACTTTTGGCATGAATCGCACCCCAATTCACCACTTCTCCCTCACAGATCGAGACTGCTAAACTCCCAACAGATAAAGAATATATCTACGGAGCTCCTCAAGCAAGACCCCAACTTTTTTCCTAAACAAGAGTAAGAGAGTTCACCTCTGATGGCGAGGCCAAGATCGCCGGCGGCGGCGCCGTTCTGCCTGACGTAGCGGCTGAGCAGGCTGCAGGCCATGGCGAAGCTGGTCGCCCCTTCTCCCCGGACTTCGCAGGTGCCATCGTCGCCGCAGGCCTCAAATCACCACCTCCGAATCAACACGAAACCTGCTTCAATTTTGCTCTACTGATCCCTCGTCGCCTCGAGGCGCTGGCTGCTCTCCTCTTTCCCCTTCCTTCGGTCGTCGTCTGGGCGTGCACGGGGCTTATCTTTTATTCCGGTTCAGCAATTGCGAGTTGGATTCTTTCGCCATTTTCCTGCTTACTTTATGTTTTGAGCACGTTCTTCTCGTGGCGGCGGGGAGAGCAACTGTTGGCTCGGAGATGCCCCAGGTGGCAGATTCCTGGTGGTTTTGGGATCGCTGGTGCTCGCTGTTTGAAGCACCGCGCCTGATGGTGGGTGCGACCGGATCGCCGTCGCCATCTCGTCTTTACCAGCTCCGGATTTCCTGCGGCGGCAGAGCTGTTTATTTCCTGGAACAAAAAACCTGTCAAGACACCACGCATATACACGCCACCTATGCGCGATAAGTGGACAACAAACTCGCTTCGTTACTCACTTGACTCAGTGACGCCTCGGACGGCCCGGATCAAGCGCTTCGCTGGACGGGTCTAAAAGAAAGCGGCATCTCCGCTGCCTCAATATAAGGAACAAGAATCCTCTTCGGTCAAGTTATGGCTACGGAGCAGGGCGTATCGCCGCGCAGCCACTCTCTAAGGTCCCGTGGCTAAACGCGAAGAGATCCTTGCAATGCAACGCATTGAGTTCATCAAAGACAAGCCGACGGAGGAGGGCAAACAAGCATACGAGGGTATCTTCATCAAGCAACCTTGAACCTTCGCGACAAGGAGGTCGCGAGACAGACAATTCTCGGATGTCGACCCGCCGCTCCGCCCCAGGAAGCACCGAGGAGGACACGCTTGACTGCATGCGTACTCTGTCCGGAGTGCACGACCTTAGTTGTCGACTTAGCGAAACTCTTCTAGGGAGGCGATGCTCTATTATAAAATCCTAACCTCTCGTCACCGGCTTCCGCTGGGTGTAAAACTAAAACTTTTCTCCTTAAATATAAAGATGCGCAAGTCTTTTTTTTGTATTCGAGAAAAAACTCAGCTCGAGCTGAGCAACTATTTCAACTCGTATTACGAACCAGGTCGTGAACACTGAGATGGAGTATTCGCAGGCAGGCTCAGACATCATCAGCTCAAACAAACGTTTTAACAAGCAAATACGTACGTATATCCGTTCGTAGGCCACAGGCCCACACCAGCCACGTACCGTTGGCCCCATTAGCCCACACGAACGCCCATTCTAGCCTAGTATAGTAGATAGGAAAGCGGCTGACTCCTCCGAACCCACAAGCCCACACGCCACCAAGCCGTAGTTATATATGGCCATCGCGGCCGCCCGCCCGGTGGCCCGCAGTGCCGCGCCAGCCCGCCAGTATCGTGGCCGCACCGCCATCGTGCCCTATCGGGCCGCGCCTTGGCGTGCCGATGCCCGGCCTCCGCCCAAGGCACGGTCCGTGGGCCGATTTTTCGTGCCGTGCCGCCCGTTGGGCCCGGTGAATTTAACGGGCCATGCCGCCCGCTGCCCATAGAGAGAGGGAAGAGGGAAAGCAGAGAGCGCCGCCACCACCGGCGAGCGGGCCCGCCACCGGAAGGTCGATCGCCGCCACCGCAAGAGAGGTGGTCGCCACCGCCGCCACCGCCATCGGGCGAGCCGGACCGCGGCGCAAAAATCTGGCCGCCGGCGTGAAGCGTAGAGGCATGGAGGAGGCCGTGGCGGGCTCGGGGCCGGGCTACCGCCGCCGGGAGTGTCGGGTCCGAAGGGCGACCTTCATGGCTTCACCTCGCGGACGAAAGCGAGGTCGCGAGCGGCGCCCGACGGCCGACGCGGGACCTTCACGGCGGCTTCACCTAGTCGCGCGATCGCAAAAGGGATGCGGGGGCGCAGCCTACGATGGGCGAGATAGGTTGGGCTCGGGGGTTGAGGAGATGGAGGCCTTTAGAGGATTAGGGTTAGGAAATGAAAGCTATGGGTCGGGCCAAATTTCGTAATATTGTTAATAGAACGGGCCACTACCGCGCCAACACCGTGGACCGGCCGCCAAGGCCGCGTGCCACGGGCCAAGGCGACGGCCAGGCGGCACGGGCCGGGCGGCCCGGCACGCTGTTTGTCGGGCCGGCGCTATCGCCGGCCGCGCCACCGGGGCGCCGTCGGCCGGGCCAACGCCCACGGGCCGCATGGCCATATATAGCCGTAGTAGTAGCCCATATCAAGCCTGGCTCACGCGACATTCGAGACCATCCGCGAAGAAAAATTTATTTTTTTTCCTCTGCATTTTGTGAAAGTCCGCTTTACGCCATTGAACCACAAAATCGGAAAATGGGCTCCTCAACTTTTTAACCATGTGTTTCACCTCAGTTTTGAAAGAAAATGTTCCTCACACAAAAGAAAAGAAAAGATCATCTTCAATCCTTTAAAGACGAAAACACATGGTTTCAAAAGTTGAAAGAAATGATTTGCCCGATTTTACGGCTCACGAAGAAAAGCGGACTATCACAAAAAAATTTAGGCAGGATACACCCAGAAATTTAAACAATGGGTTTGAATATTGGCAGTATGCACCCACCAACAGCTACACCCTCCTCCTCTGGCGTTTTTTTTTGAAAAAAAGCTACACCTCGGGGTCTCTATGTCCTGTACGCAGCAGGTGACGCGGACTCATAATCTGTGCTAGTTTGACTCTTGGCCGACCTATACAAATTTCGTGATTTTGCTTATGGTACAGTGTGCGTTTTAACATATTATTAATTATTAATATTTATTATGGTAGCGACACACCGTAATAACTTGGGCCTTGTTTAGATGGCTAAAGTTTTGCAGGTGCTTCGTTGGTATAGTGTGCGTTTTAACATTTATTATGGTAACGACACACCAGAATAACTTGGCCTTGTTTAGATGGCTAAAGTTTTACCAAAAACTTGTAAATTTTTAGACTCTCTCTCCATCACATCACATTAAACACACCAAAAGACATGTTTGTGTTGTGAAACATGTTGCCAACGGTTAGGACCTTCCCCTCTCCGTCTCTCACGATGAACGTAGTAGATGAAAAGTAGAACAAGTAGACACAAGATAGGGAGACTATTCTTTATTCATCTGAATATTGGTGATTATAACATAGAGCTCCCACATATATATAGTCCCTGCCAAGGCCTAAGAGTTTCGGTAAGAGCCCACATACGAACGGACTAGGATTAGGATTCCTCCTTCTCCTTTCCTTCTAGGAAAGAGTCCGTGTGTTTTACGACACTCCCCCTTGGGCGATTACTACGATATGCATATGCCTCATTAAAAACTCCATCCGAAAACCCAGTGGAAAAAAAAAAAAACGGTTCTTGGAGAAAAGAGTACATCGCATTCGTTAATTATATTGCACATGTTGTCTCATTAAAAACCTTGTGTGAGAAACCTTCGAGTAAAAACTCACATAGGGAAAAAAGAGTACAACATTTAACCTCCTTGGTCATATATTCTTTAGAATATTCTATTCTTCATTAATAGATATTGATCTTCATAATCTATGCATAAACTTCAAGTGTTTTAGCAAATGATCTACTTGATCATTGTAATTCTAGTGGTTTACCTTAAAGGCGATTCAATAAAATAAGCTCCCCCTCATAAAGCCAAACTTTGAACTTCATTGTTCAAACCACACTTTTTCATAAACGTGTGTAAATAAAAGTTGGCTCATAATTCTTCCATGAATTATATGGGAGCAATATGCTTCATGCATAATGACCACCAATTAGTTGTGCAAAACAAATAAATATTATCCTTCGAGAAATAAATCCTTTTAGAGGATTATGGGGTAAATAAATTAATATTCAATATCTTCTAGATAGTGTATCAAACTTATACTAGAGTTTAGATACTTATAATTTATCCTTAGTGGGATTTTCAAATTGTATTCTATAAATCTTCGAGATTTTGATTGTACAAATCCAGCCTTTGCATTTGGCATTTAGGGGATAATTCAATTGTCGAACCACCATTATTCTTATACCTTCTATGGTATATAGAGGATATCAACACTACATTGCTAGCTTTTCATACACTTTCTAAGTGTTTCATGACACCTTCACGGTGTTTAAGATCCCTCATTTTATTTCTATCGGGTCTATATTCACTTCAGGGGATGAATGGTGCTTGTTCAAGAATTGACTGTAAATCCTTAATGGATTAATTCATTCAAGGATGTACTTTCATTCTTAGTGAATTATTAATCTTTTCTATGAGATATATTCTCTAATGCATGAGAGATGAGTCATATATACAATGACATTGAGTTATTCACTATAAAATCATTCAATGATCTGTAATCTTTCTAGGACATGCTCTTCTTGAGACTTGAATATTCATTCAGAATATATATATACTTTAGACTTTAATACTTAGTATGAGATTTCTACAAGTTGCGATTTACATTCTTCGGGAATTATATGGATTTTCATAATCCACTAATTAACTGCATATTTGATATTCATTCATTTCATTTGCCGGAGATATAGCGAACATTCATTTTTTCTTAATAGGAGATTCAACCTCAATTGCATTCTTCATTGACCCGATATAATCGCTACAAAGCGATTTTGCCATGGACTTTGTTTCAATCCGGGTTCCCATAAGAGAAACATTTGCAATTAAAGAGGTATTTTGTCGACAATTATTTTCTTTCTCCCAATACTCTCACAATGTGAGAATATTCTATCTCTGTCATTTCCCAAACAAGAGATGATGTATTGTTCTGCATACCCAACACTAGTGAGGTGCGCGCTAATTGTGTTGGATGTCATCTTCATGATGATCCTCTTCATGAGGTGTTTAACCTTCTTCGTGAGACGTTCTCTTCACGAGAATGGAGGAGTTCCATTTCTTTTCTATTTAATGTGTATACACTAAACTAGAACCCACAAAGGCCCCCATAGATTTAGCTTGATAGTATATAACATTTAGTTTACTACGAGTAAACACAACTTCTCGGTTTATAACTTCAAGTTACTCCTCTCATTTTAAAAATATCCGGCATATGCTCGCTTCAGGGCTTCACAAGAGCATTAGTCAAATTATTGTTTGACTTAGTGCGTGATACTATTCCCTCGCTTCAAGCTTCAAGAAATTTTTTTTTTTTTAGATCATTTTCCTTCTGTGGAAATAATATTTGGCATTTAAAGTAGGCTTTCTCTCCCCTAATGCCAATATTAGATCATTAATAGCATACTTCAAATGATATCCCCTATCATGGGCTTAAAACAATTCAAATTCATATATCTCTAACTTCAAGTGGAGGCCCATTTATGTATGCTATGATTAAATTCTATGGGAAATATTCACGCACATATTTGAACACGGGGTTTTTTATTCATTATGCAGCAAGCTAGAATACTTAAAGTGCACTTAAGAATGTTCCGTATTCCTATAAATTTTGGGATGTTCTCCCCCTAATATGCACAAATCATAGTTTAGAAAACTATTTCATTCTCTAGCTTCTTTATTAATCAGCCTAAAAAAATTGATCCAAGTACTCATAAAAAATGGATCATACACTTCAAATGTATTAAATATGCAACATTCAAATTCACATGGAATTTTCTTCTAGAATTTTCTAATTGCCTTTAATGCAAAAAATCACTTGATGCATTTTCTTCATAAATCCCAAATCATCATAATTGTATTATCCAATATCTTACTTCCATAACTATTCATCCCATTAAATGGGTTGGTATTCTTTAAGCAAAATTTGATAAACTCGCTCCCCCGATCTCGGGCTACTCGGCCCTAGACCAATCTATTGCTTATGCATACGATGCATCAAAAGCAAATCATTCCTTTAGTTCAACTAAAACCATATAGACATAGCATGCTAGCTAGCCAATTTGATTATGAAGGAAGCGCAAAAATAGCTACTAGCTACAACAATAACTGTTATGCTAATATTCATGTAACAAAGGGAAATAGTTGCAGCTCAACCGGATACACATGCAGGTGTAATGTGAAATATTAGTATTCAGTCTAACATAATAGATAACAACAAAATACGAGCTACGAAGCTTACATGCAATTAGTGCAAGAGAGAAAGTTAACTCCTACGGAAGGGATGCGGGGCGAAACTTCAAGTCTCGATACATGCACTTAAAGATCGACTTAGGACAGATATGCCTATATATTATCCACATCTTCTTATACCTTTACCTAAAAATTCCTCCCCCTTTTCATACCATAACTACTTCAAGTAGCAATTTGCTTCATGCATCATCTATGAATAGTCACTTCTAATGCTTCATAGAATCCAATCATACTTCTAGTATTCATTGATTATGGCATGAAATTCACATATCTAATGTACTATTCAAAGTGTACAACAATAGCCTTAGGGTAGGATACAACTTTTAGTTCATGGACTAAAATATTAAATACTTAGGATTTGGCGAAATCGATCCTTCCAAGATCAATTAATATGCCAATTTAGTCCAATTGTTCATGTGCTTTTTAGAAAATTCAGTTTCCCATCTACCTACATGGTAGTGATGCACAAAGAACTATAACCTTCATGGTTAATCAAGGCTTCTTTGTGGATAAAATGAATGCTAAATTTATTTTGATAGGCAACAGACAATTGTTTATATGTGAAACATATAAATCTAATTTATTCCATGAGAAAATTCGCACACATTACTTCAAGTAATAAGAACTGCAACTAAGAATATAAAGTATTTCATAGTAGTCTTCAAGCTAACAAATTAACCATTAACCACTTAATTCAACGGAATTAAAACTTAATGCACCACCATCACTACTATTAATACTTCAGATATGAATTTAAAAGACAACAAATATATAAGCACATGATTTAAGTTCTTCTTCAAGAGAAACTTTATATGTTCTAAATAATATCCATTTTCGCATGTCAAACTTCTATACTTGACAAGCGGTAGCTTCATGCTTTATATTCAAGAGTTATGATATGCAAATACACGCCTTCAAGCAAGTAACATATGCAAGCCACATATACAAAATTACTCGCAACTTAATATCCCGGTTTATAAAGTCAGTTTAAAAATTCTAACTCAATTTCCATGAGTAGTTTCGATGGTAAATTCAAATACTTCAAGTATTACATTGCTCTTTGATATTCTTATACACAAGAGTCACTTCTTCAAGAATATAGTTTGATAAAATCTTATTTACCATCTTGTCTTCTAGACATTTACAAAGCTTCGAGCTATTGTTTATAGAGCAAATAAAACATACAAGCTTCAAAATTCCACTTTCAATGCAATATGATATTCTATAATCATAATTTGGGATTTTACTCATGCAATGAGTCCCACAATGCATTTGTTACTTCTATCGCCATATATACTCATTCTAGAGAGTAATTCGAGAAATATATATACCGAGTTTACTACACTTCAATGGTAGCAAAATATCCTACATGGATTTAATAATGATCATAACAAATACTTTTACTTTCTGAGTAATTTTAGGATATTGCTTCTTCTTTTTTAAGGCATGCATATTAACATAACTTAGATCATGTGCATATAAGTTTACTACATATAAACGAAGTAGCAAGGTGTAAAAAGATAGTGGATGGTTACTCAAAATATTCTTAGAAGCATCCTAGCATTTTTCGGGATTATGGTATATGCAAATTTTCAGAATTTATATCAAGCATTCATTCATCCCCCAAAAAAAATATGCTAGGAAAAATAAATATGACGCTCTCAAGGGTGACAAGTCTAAGGTCTACAGGATTCGTAGAGCTCATACAACTTATACCATGTTTCTCATGTAATCATTCAAATTTTATTCTTACAATTACATGGTATATAGTTCATATGTGTGACATATAAATAAATGCATTTAAACGGGCATAAAAGTATCAACACATGGCATATACACACGAGGCAATAAATAAATACTTAGGTCATGCAAATGACCGCCACAAACAAAGGGTCGACAATGCAAGATGGTATTGAGAACTTGCAATGCGGCTTCACATTCAAAATCATAATTTCTCGGCCAGCCCAATGTGGGTGGACAAACCTCTATGTGCGCACAAAGGATGCGGGCTATGTCAGCCAATGTGGGCCTGTGCACTTTGCGTGGCCGTGTGGTAATACAAGACCAAGGGATGCCCAAACGTGCTTTAAGATAGTCTTCCGGCCGAGGCGTATGGGCTGCAAAGGCGACTACGTGTCAATACCGAATAACACCTTTCATGTGTATATATCCCGCACGGACACGCTATCGTTGACTACCCATACCATGCTTGTACGAGATAAAAAAATTCCATCTATAAATGTCCGAATACGCGCCTTTTACATATGATTGTCTACTACGTGTAGGCGGATCTGATTCAAGTCGTGCATGGTTCGACACGATCTATCTTGCCTTAACGTGAACAACACGCCGCTCACGGCCAAGCAACAATGTGATGTGATGTCTTCGAGCATCCATTAAATTGGCGCGTTGCATAAATTAGTGCAAAGAACACTACACGCTGTAGGTGATCTAGCTTGCTTCTCGCCCAAAGAACCGTAAATAGACATATATAGTAGCTAGCTAATCCATCCATGGTCGAACTAGCTCTCGCCCGTAACTTCATGTTACATGCATGTTTGCTATGGCTAAAAAATTATGGGAATAGTTGCTAACTTCATGTCGGGCGGCTAATTTCTGAGATTGTAGCATGCAAGCCATCATACGATTGTCGGCATGTGTGCGCATACACACAGCTTATGTAAGTGTGTGTATTATATACTATACTATATATATTGGTACGCACGGCATGCGTAATTAATTCAATCAAATATTAGCCCGGCTTAATAGTCGGGACAAAGGCAATCCGCAGGATGCGATTCTTTCGCACCTTTGTTCTTGAATTCGGGCGAAGGCCGCCGCGGCGACGCTTCGGCTAGGCCGTGGGGACCGCCGGCGTGACGATGAGTCGATGCAAAGGTGCGATTAATAGCGGTGCAGGTAGCGCATCCGCTCCGCTAACAACATCGGGATGTCGACGCCGCCGGCGAAGTCGCGGGCGGACGCCGCGGACAAGCGCCGCGTCGAAGATCGGCGCGCCTTCAACGGTGATGTCGATGAAGAGCTTGTCATGCCGATAACGTGTTGTGAAACATGTTGCCAACGGTTAGGACCTTCCCTCTCCGTCTCTCACGATGAACGTAGTAGATGAAAAGTAGAACAAGTAGACACAAGATAGGGAGACTATTCTTTATTCATCCGAATATTGGTGATTATAACATAGAGCTCCCACATATATATAATCCCCGTCAAGGCCTAAGAGTTTCGGTAAGAGCCCACATACGAACGGACTAGGATTAGGATTCCTCCTTCTCCTTTCCTTCTAGGAAAGAGTCGGTGTGTTTTACAACAGTTTAGAGCAAGAAAATGTAGGTACGTAAAAAAATGACTACTTACACAGTTTTATTATAAATCACGAGACAAATCTTTTAAGTCTAGTTAGTTTATGATTGGACAATGTTTACCAAATACAAACGAAAGTGCTACAGAGTTAGAACAGTGCTTTTGGCAAATATTTTACCATCTAAACGGGGCCGATGATGAAAATTGGTCTCATCTAGCTAGGTTGCAGACTCGTTTCACAAGTACTAAGTCGAACAATTTTATGGTACAGTTGAACATCAGCTGGAGCTTTATTTTGTTGCAGCGGAGCCTTTGTAATGATCTCTCTTTATAAACACGGAATTCCATGGGGCTGTCTCCATGCCTCGTTACTACATATGGAACTCCATGCCTCGTTACTAGCTACTCCCTCCGTCCCCATGGAGTTCGCTGTTTTTGACTTTTAAACTTCATGTTTGACCATCCGTCTTATTCAAAATATTTATGTAAATCATAAAATAAATTAATCAATATTCAAGTATCTTTATTGATAAAATAAGTCGTAACAAAATAAATTATATTTGTGAAAAAAATTTGAATAAGACAAAGCATCGAAAGAGATGACACGGAATCCGGGTGACAAACTTAGTGGGACGGAGGGAGTAGGGTGACAAGCCACCGCGATTCTCCAATGTTGTCGTTCTTTGTTGTTGAATCAAGGATATTATGGTTAAGGACTAAATGACGGGATCAAACATGCATTGATTTGTCGCGGCAGGGCCTCGCGTGGCTCGCCGGGTGTCGGCGCCCTACGGCCGGTGAGGGTGGTCGGCCCTAACGGCAAAGTGCCCTACCCGCAAGCAGTGGCCCCGCCTAGTGGCGGCGTGCTTGCCTCCTCAATGCAGCGCCCGACCCGACAGACCTTGTCCCGCCGGGCCAACCTTAGTCCTAGCGTGTGGTTTGCCCTCTGGGCTCCTGATGTGCATGGCTCGCCGATGCGATGGCGCCTTTAGTGGCGAGCATGGCTCCGCGACATGGTCGCAACCAACTCTGGCGCCTAGCCCTAGGAGACAAGGCCAAGCACCGGCGCCCACCCTCCTTCCCCTATCTCGCGCCCTTCTTCTCGGTCCGAGAGGGGTGAAGACGAGGGAGTGGCCGAGTGGGCCTATTACTTGGGCCAAGGTGTGCGTGTTTCTCCCCGATTCTCGCTTGAAAGAGTTGGAGGTTTGGTTGGCTCGGTTCTACGGTTCGGTTTTAGGTGCAAACCAAACACCGAGCCGATCAACGGTTTCCATAAATAGAAATCGAAATCCGACCTAAAAAACCGACAATCGGCTCGGTTTTGGTTCGGTTCGGTTCGATTCGAGGTTTGGTTTTTAGTTTAAAAATGCCGAGGCTAAGCTGTAGATGGAGATGCGGGCACAACCGCCTGAGGGAAGAACGACGTGGGCACAATCAGCGACGCCAAGCCTAAGAGGAGAGAGAGGGAGGCGAGGTTCCAAATAAATGAACCGGATGACATACGTATACTCCCTCGTCCCAGAAATATCTCGCACGCATCTCACTTTTTGTGAAGTCGAACTTTTCTAACTTTGACTTAGTGTATGTAAAAAATAATCATGCTTACAATGTGTAACAAGCTTCATTAGTTTAATATTGGAACATACTTTCACAATAATAAATATTTCAAGATATAAGTATCGATGTTATTTTCTATATACTTAGTGAAAGTTAAAAGAGTTTGATGAAAGGAGTAGGGAGGCTTATATAGGGATTGGTAGGCCAGAGGACGAGAAGCTAAGGAAAGTGTGAGGGGCGGTGAGCCAGGTGGGGATCCGACGAGAAGAAAGGATGCACGGGTAAGACCCATAGTGAAATGCTAATGCCGTGTTTAGTTCACTTGAAATTCTCAAAACATAGAGTATTAAATGTATATAAATAAAATAACTAATTGTATAGTTTGGATGTACTTTGTGAGACAAATCTTTGGGCCTAGTTAGCCTATGGTAGGACAATAATTACTAATCTAAATAATAAAATGCTATAATACTTTTTTCGGCTTCACTTTTCATGCCCACTTTTCATCATTTGAACACACCCTCCGTGCCGCTTCTACGGTCATATGTAAATACCATTGTGCAAAGAATCGTGGAGAACAAAGCAAAATCTTTGGAGCAAGCTCATGAATATAAGAATGTCATAGAATCAATATAGTATTGATTGTTAAAAGCTAGTATATATGCTAAAAATAAGCATTATTAGCTCCATCTAACCATCGGCATCGCTAGGGCCCTTAATGAGTTACTGACCCACACTCTTTATTCCGTTTTCGGAACGTAGTACTGACCGACACTCAACAGTATTTGTCTCAAAACACACGTCTGTGCACGTCACGTGGTTTGGCTGGCAGAAAGCGAGGCATGCAGCTTGAGATGTTGACGGGTCACTGGCACGGCTGCACAGTTGCGACATAAATGAACGGTACGGGCGGTTTGCTATATCTTCACAGATCACAGACTACTATAATGCGTGCGTTGGGCCTTTCGATTCGACGCGTGGCTATAAGTACATCCAAGGCCTAATAATGCGTCGATGGAAACACATAGTACATATAACAATAATACCGTGCGCGTAATACTGCACACTGCTTCTCTAGATCGTCTAGATAGATGGGCTCTCTGTACGCCGATGGCAACAATGGTGGTCGCCGGGAGACGATGAGGTGGTGCGCGGTGACCGGCGGCCGGGGGTTCATGGCGAGGCACCTGGTGGCGGCCTTGCTCCGCTCCGGTGAGTGGCGCGTCCGGGTCACTGACCTCACATCTACTCTTGTCCTCGGCCCCGGTGAGACGGAGGAGATCTTCGGCGACGCTCTTCGAGATGGCCGTGCAGTCTATGCCTCGGCTGATGTCTGCAACCTAGAGCAGCTTATCAAAGGTAACAGCTCCCTCCGTCACTTTAAAAATATCGTTTTTGGGGTGTTTAGATCACGCTACATTCTGCCTGCCAAAGCTGCGGCGTGCCACAGCTGCTTGGTTAACGCTTTATGCTTGGTTAACGCTTTATGTTTGGCCGCCACAACATTTTCTGCTGTTGTGTTGTTACTTTCTCGTCGTTTTGCGTGGCGCGAGTGTGGCGGTTGTGGCGAGCTTTCTGGCCGCCACCGCCACACCACACCACAATGGGGCTCGCCAAAGCATGGCGAGACAAATTGTGGCAGTGATCAAACATATCCTCTTAGGCTTTTTAGAATTGTGGCAGTGATCAAACTGTTCGTCTTATTTAAAAAAATTATATAGATATTATTTATATTGTTATGAATTATTTTATTATTAAAGATACTTTGATGATTATATATTTATTTTATTTTTTAAATAAGACGAAATGGTTAAAAACATAACTTTCGAAAAAGCTAAAATGATATTTTTAAAGGAACAAAGTGTGTGTATATATTATATTATTACTATATATACTACTTGATGATAGCTGTAGAAGAATTTGTTAATATTATTTCTCACAATCTACAATTTTATTCATACACATTTGGATAATAACCAATTTATCCATACTCAATTTTTTTAAAATGAGCTACTAGTTTTGATTAATAGTTTACATATATATACCTGTTATGTATACACGTGGCCAAGCTGGACCCTGACTGAAAATCTCGTATATTCACACTTTAAAATTTTAGTGAAATAAACTCAAACTTAGTGGAATAACCCATTATAGTAGTCTGCAACTTTATGCAGATTAACAGTACAAGATCCATTTTAGGACCCCAAATAAAAAGTTAAAAAATCTGAAATCCCGTGTTCATACTATTTTAGACAAAATTGATCAAAACATTTTTTAGATGAGTCAGAATGACATAGAGCTACTTTGGCAGACTAGCGTAACTAGATTTATATGTGGGTCCATAGTAAAAGTTGGACTCTAGAATTAAAAACCACGTGTCACACCTCAAAATTACTTTTTTTTTTTAGAACACCTCAAAATTACTTTGGGACGACCTCGTTATAACACGTGTCAACTTTGTGTAGATTAATGTTGTCAGTTATATATGTGGGCCTCAGATCAAAAGCTAGACCCTTGAATTAAAACATTGCATTCACACCTTAAAAATTTCACGAAATTGACTGAAATTAGTTGGAGATGGCTATAGTTAAAACCGGCATCATCTTTTATTACATCAAAAGCTGAACCCTAAACCCTAAAATTAAAACATCAGATTCACACCTTAAAATTTTTTACGAAATTGAAATTAGTTGGAGATGACTTGTTATATAGAAGGCATCAACATTGTGCGGAGTAATGGTAAAATCAACACGTGGGTCTCACATACTTCGTATTCTAATCCCCACCCACTTATACTAGTACTTTGAGTAAATGTGGGTCTAATATACTTTGAGTAAATGATTAATTGAGCTAAAGGATTATCCATGGATAAGCGACTCCTCAAGTAAAAGAAAAGATACACATACCTACCCAAATATATAGTTTCAGTGTACTTAGTGCCATGAACTTATCGTCGACAGCACCAACCGACTTAAGATCACATGAACCAGATGGTTTTTCAACAATAAAAAGAAGAAGAAAAATGCTCGTACAATTTCAAGTTGAAGATGAACCTACGAATGCTTGTCCCTGGAACCCTGACACCGGCCGACCAAGACGCCGGGCAAACCGAGCGAGAGAACCCCGCCAGTAGAAATTAATTGCTCAAGGCTTGTTTGACATGGCCAATTAGCAGGATCCTTAGCAAGGTGCGAGGGTCAGCCACGCAACCACCAGGCGCCCTGCTATGTCCTGCATCGTCTGCGAGCCAGCATCCAGGGTCAACGCCGCCCATAGATTTCTCTCTGTTGAACTCTCTGTCGCTGCTACAGAAACCATTACTTTGGCAAATGCCTCTAAAAATAGTTTCTGACAGATCGACAAACAACACAAGTACCAAATTGTGAGATCCCCATTTCTATGTGTTCACTGATATATATGCAGCATGCACGCATAAGTTTGCATATATCTATTCCAATTGCATAAGCTCTCTTAATACATAATTGTTTTTTTTTTTATATATTCAGCTTTCCAAGGGGTAGATGTCGTTTTCCACACAGCCACTGCGGATCCTAGCAAGAACAACTTGCAACTTCACTACAAGGTTAACGTGGAGGGTGAGTATCACAAGAGTAAATGCTAGTATGGACGGTAGGACACTATGCATGCCATCACACTAAATGACTAATAAATTAAAGCTATTGCCTACCTAAGTACTTTACTACTATAATCCTTGCTCTAGTATTGTTGTGGTATAATGTTCCATCCAAAGAACATTGTGTTCCACAAATATAGGTTTTCTTCTTGTATGTTTGTTTAGCTAAACCCATCCTTCAATAAGATATATACAACCAAAACCAACAAGAATTAATAAATATGCTATCATTCACTGAAGTAGCATTAGGGAGAGATAATTAAATTTACTAATTATCTATTTATTTGTATGCTTTACCCACAGGAACAAAGAATGTAATTGATGCATGCAAGATATGCAAGGTGAAAAGGCTTATACACACTAGTTCTAGTGTTGTTGTATTTGACGGCGCTCGTGGACTTTTTGACGAAATGAGTCATTGCCATACCCGATCAGGTAATTACCATAAGGTTTACCGAAAAAGCATTATATACATATTATAATATATATATTAGATATTGATAATCAGTCAAGCACTTAATGTTTTATACTACCTACTCTACATCTTTTTCTCTTCTTCTACATATGACTCACAAGGCAAGAAAGTTACCATTATTTGATGGAGAGGTTTAATTTTGCCATGTTACTTGTACTATTTTGCCTAGACATTTTCTGGTCACACAAATTAATGAAGTGCAGTGTAAAGGCATGTATACATTTTGAGCACATACTTTTTATTGGCAGTTTCCTGATGCATATATGGACAAACAAAGGCAGAAGCGGAAAAGTTAGTCATCAAGGCCAATGGCACTAATAAACTTCTAACGTGTTGCTTACGCCCTGGTAGCATATTTGGCCCAGGTGACATAGTGATACCGTTATTGGATCGTTATGGATGGACAAATGTAAGGGACTCTATGCTATGGTTAATAATAATATAGAACTAACAAGAAAAAATTAATTACACAACCATTTTGAACCATAAATAAAGAAACAGTAGCAACTATATACTTAGTATGAGGCATCAACACTAATGAGTGATGCTTCTGCAACATTGTGTATGAGTTATATTATAAAATTAATTCCAAAATGAAGATAGGATAAGATAGAGGGCCGGGATGCTCATATTTTGGAGAGGAACTAGCATGCATGATGAGCAAGCAAACCATAAATCCTCTAACTTCTTCTCCCGTGTGCTGCTTCTTTTCTCCTTTGCCTAGACAAACAATAGCTATATTGTTAGCACTTGTGTTGTTTGCCTAGAGAGACGTCGTGGCTAGGCTGGGCAAGACTCAATCATGGGAGACATGTACAAGAAAAAGAGAATAGAAAATAGAAAAATAATGGTTCAATGGCTCATAATGTGGCCAAGTACTATAGTAAATATTTTTATTTTTTTTTTAAACCTTGTGACAAAGTGTAATTATGTAATCTAACTCAAAACTATATCATGTGTATGAGTAGTCAAACCTAATCAACTCGACGTGAGCTCTATGTATCCATAACATTTGATCATAAATAAAGATATAATAAAAAGGACCACTTTTGGCATTATTTTAATGGGTTCTACCAATCTTGAATAAATTATTTAATTACTTAATATATATTGAAACCAAATTTATTCTTTATGTATTCTTAATTGTTGCAGCTAATTTGCTAAAGAACTGCTAAAATAAACTCTTTGTGGGGCCGATAATCATGGCCCAAATCGCTACAAAAACTCTTTTTGGACTATAGCGATACTTTTGAAACTGGGCCAATAAGAGTATTGCCTAATAATACAAAATTAAGAAAATATATTTCTTTCATCGCTATCAATGGCATCATTAAGCATGTTTAACTAATCTAGATTGAGCCAATTAAAGAACTGATATATAGAAACATTTAGGATTGATCAATATTTCTATAAGCAATCTAATTAACATACTATGTTGCAGTTTACCATTGGCGATGGGAAGAATTATGATGATTTTGTGTATGTTGAAAATGTTGTACATGGTCATCTCTGTGCTAATAAGACCCTTTCTACTATTGAGGGTGCAAGAACTAGTGGAGGAAAAGTATGTTCTTGGTAATGGAAACACATATTTCATCTATAAGTTATTATATTATGACATATTTAAACCTTTTAGGCATACTTTATAACTAATATGGAGCCAGTGAATATGTGGGACTTCGCATATCGTATTCTAGAAGAACTTGGATACAAAAGGTGCTCATTCCAATAAAGCACTCTTATTTCTTACTACAGTTTACAAAATAGCTATATTCAATGTCACTTAAATTCTTTTCATCCTTTTTTTATTTTGTCCTGTTTTACACTAAGCATCTTATATATTCAATAATGTCACCTAAATAGCTTCTACTTTGTGAATTTATGGCTCAACACTACTGTTCATTTATATTTTAATATTTATTTCTTTTTCATCAATTCTTCATTAGAATTGTTGATTTTTTACACTATAAATGTAATGTAGAGAAAGGGTTAAATTTGGAACTATTTTCTCCATATTTATAATTGATTTCACTAAATAATTGATTTGCTTTTTAGTATTCCATTATTATTATGATATTTTTCATTGTTATGATACTTACAATTGTTTATCTTGGTCCTAATAAATATTTATTTTGTTCAATTTGAATAGAAATTACTCCTACTCATACTTAGTAGAAATGATAAAACAATTCACTTCGCTAATATATATGTTAAATGTTTTCTCCAGAATACCCAATATAAGGATACCTACAATTGTTATCAAGCCAGCAAGCTATTTGATAGAGTGGGCATATAGGGTTCTTTTCTCCCATTTTGAATTGGCCAACCTCTCTTGATAACACCTGCAAGGATTAAATATATAACATTGAATAGAACATTTAATTGTAATAAAGCTGTTGAAGAGCTTGGCTACAAACCTATCGTGACATTACAGGTTCTAACTTAAACTCGTTTTGTATCATCTTCATAGTTTTCATTATTTGTAACTCATTTTTCTATTTGAAATGCTCATATACTTTAATATTTAACTTATGGTCCAGGATGGTTTAAAGAAAGCGTCAAATTATATATTCAGTTGAGGAATAAAGATTTATCTAAGAGATACTAAAGGTATAAATTTCAACATCAATTTCCTTTGTACCCTCGTCATATATCATGCTTGATGTATGAAGTACATCCTACTAGATTTGCAATATATAACATACATGCTGCCAATAATTTTTCTAATAAATTTAGATGAAACCCCAATTATACGAGCCACAAATTAGTGATTACCAAAACATGTATGAGAGATAAGTACCAAATTTCAATAAAATAGCTAGTTTTGATTCTTTGTGCAAAAATTATTACACTATTGGAAAAATATTGATGATTAATATTTTTTTCAACCTTTTGTTATAGTAGTGACCAAGATATCTATAGTTTAAGTTTGATATGTATGATCATAAAAGTTGCTAACCCAAAATTTACAAAAATTATGAAGACAACATCAACCCCAATACATACTGCACTAAGCACTAAGATTTTCTTTTCAGAAAAGAACTATGTATTCGGGAAAATAAATAAATAAGAAGTAATGGGTAATGGGTTGCTCATCATGTATGTAGGTTGTATACGTTGTCTGTACACATATCTTTGTATGATTCTCACTCTTTTTGAGATACAATGTCATTGATTCGTTGTGAAATCTTATGCTTTTCACAGTTGTGATGTAAGACAACTCTGCACAAAATGTCCTAAGACAAAGCCAGATGTGATGATCTCTTACTTAATGAAAATACTGGATTTGTATTCTTTATTTTATTCAGGAATGGTAGTGGGACTGTAAATTAGTTATGGGCAATGATCAATAGTAATCTAATGGACATGCATGTATTTATGTTATATCTGGAATGTATATGATTTTATATTGGCTTTTATGTTCTTATGATCATGTGAAATGGAGTTAACGTGGTCATAACTTCTATCTGCATTGCCAACACCCTTTGTTCGTCATGTAAGGAGGCAAACCTTGTAAAACGAACGGTGGCAGCACTACGATTGTGGTCCTCCCATGCCCCCAATTGACACGTGGCTCCCATCACGTCTGACCTTGCTTGTAATGTGAGGGCATGCCTGGAGCCTGCCTATAGGTAAACCGAGTGTCATCCACTTGATCGATTCACATTAGTCTAAACTAACACCATAGGCCCTCAGCAGTGTGCCATTCTCACCTCCAGTTAAGGGCCTTTTATTGTTGAGGTACACTACACAAGTGTCGGTATTCTTGAAACTGGGGGGTCTTAAAGACCGGCAATAAAATTATTTGCTGCGCGTCCCTAATCCGGATGGTGATGCAAGGACACAAGATTTATCCTAGTTCGGGCGAAAAGAAGGCCCTAAGTCTAGCGGGGAGAGGATTTGTATTATTTAGAATCGGGTGCTTGTAGTAGGGGATACAAGCATGTTGAGAGAGGGATGAGCCCCAGTCTCTCAAGAGAATGGAGAGGATTGGAGAAGAATCTGGTTGAGAGATGTCCCGTGGAGAAGAGTCCAGAGGAGCTTCTCGTCCCCAAAAGAGAGAGACCCCCCCTTTCTTGTGTCAGTCGTCCTTCTTTTTATAGCGAGCCCTCGTGGTCTTGGATGAGACGTGGCAGAGCCCCTGAGACTTTGGTGAGACGTGGGCGAAGCTCCCGAGGCCTTGGTGAGACGTGGGCGTGCTGGGAAATAAAGAGTTGGTATCCGTCCCCATCAGTCGAGCAATTGAGTGCCGGACATATTGTTGAGGGAGCAGGTGGCTTTTAAAGCGCCTGTACGTGGGGTGGGGTGGGGTGGGGGGTAGCCGATGACGTCGCAAGACGCGTGGCCTCGGGACCTCAGGCGAGGCGTTGGAGGCCTCGGTGTTTTGCTGGGCCGTCGTGGTCGCCGTGGGCCGCCCCGGTCGCCGTGGGGGCGTTGTGGGCCTCTTTTAATTGCGTACTCATTATTTTGGTACCCGACAACGAGCCAATCATCAAGCATTTCTCTATCACAGTAATCATCATATGCTAAGAATTTAACCAGTCACATCGTTTTGACCATAAAATAAATTACAAGTGAAAGATATCATCATGACACCTAAATTGATCATTAATTTAACTCTATTGCCATATGGTCAACAAGAAAATCCCAAAGGCACCTGCTGGTTTAACCTTGCCTAGCCGATCGGATAGATATATATGGAATCTCTAGTAATGTGACGAATTAATGTCACTCGAATTTAGCCTCACGTGAAAACGAAATAAACCAATTAGAATTGATCGCAATAATACATGCAGTACAGTAAGTAGCAAACAGAGCACCAATTTCTCACTGCAATTAAGTTGATCAAACAAGGTTATCCAGATGCGTAAAAATATTTTAGTTCGATCAACCAAACACCGGAAGCAATAATACCGAAGATAAAATGGACTCGGCGTACACAAAAAGATGCAATCCAAACCCTAAAATAGTCCTTCCACCTGTGGCAACGACCTACCACACTAAAAATAGAGGAAAATTCTATAAAAAGTAGAGGGAAACTCTGAGAATTAGAGTGTGTGCCTAGAAAATAACGCCTGGCCACACATCAACACAAATCGAACCGGATCAATAAATCATCTAGAGTATCTCGAGCAGGCAGCTCAATGAGGAATAATGTCTACAATAAATCTGATCTAAATTAACAACTCTCTTTATATATGCACTCAAGCATAAACTAAACCGACTCTACAAGGCCGTAACCTGGTGCGGATCCACGAACCCTAGGGAGGCGGCCCCCAAGTGAGCAGCTAACAACGAACACATTGGCTAGAGCTCCTCCAAAGATCGAAGTCGAAGGAGACGACCGAAGTGGGAGGATCATCGCCCATGCACCTCCAGCATCGAGTCGAAGGAGACGACCGAAGTGGGAGGATCATCGCCCATGCACATCGCCTTCGCAAGCGGGTCATGCTCGGGTAGCACTGCGGGCGCCCCGCACACGGGGTGCCCGACAATGCTTGGGCAGCCCCAGCCGGCATTCGAGGAGGAGGCCGGTGCAGTGCTGCGGCCGGCTCGCTTGACCACTTCGACACCTTCGACGCTTGCGCCGCCTCCACCATCGCTGCCGATCGTAAGTGGTGAGGCTGGTAGTGTTCGCTGTGGCTCCACCAAGGTTGTGCGTACCACCAAGGTCTGCGAGCACATCGGGAGGAACCAAGGCATGGCCGCCGAAGCACGATTGCCCCTTGCGGTGCAGGCTGAAGAAGGCACCCTACGCCGTTGCTTGTAGTCCCGTGCGATGTGTCAAAACCCCTTGCAACGAAGGCAGCATGGAGGCATCTTACAGGTTTCCACCTTGTGGGCGGTGGAGAGGCAGTTGAATCACTTCCCTTGTAGATCCACCGGCAAGCGGTTAGGGGCCGCAGGGTAGTTGGTGAAGGGCGGGTGGATTGTGCCCCTCGGGCATCATCAACCAACTCCAGCAGCAAGACTTGGGGCCAGCCATCGGCATCCGAGCAAAGATGCGCCGACGGGCTTAACCCGCTCGCGGTGCCTGAGGCACTGATGGTATGAATGAGCAGGCAGACCGTTAAGTGTACATGCACAACAAGGCCTACTACTGGAAAATTTGTTAAGTGTGGTTCAATACTAATGCTAGAAGCTAGTGGCGGAGCATGAGGTACAATCGGGGGGTGGATTACTTGTGTGTGACAAAAAAAAAAAGCTCCAAATTACAGACATGCAATAAGGTTTTGCTGTTCTTCTGAGGAAGCTGGTAACGGGCGCTAGTACATATGACACAGAAATACAAGTTAAAAAGCTAGCATGCTTTCAGTGGATGCTTTCATTAGAAGATTGATTTGACAGTAGTGAAAGTAGACAATGAATAGACAAAGGCTTGCCAATGCCCAACCACGGTAGAAAATGAGCCACCATGCTCTGAGCTTCAGACATCTATCAATTTTCCGTCAGACTAAGGGGGCAGGTGCCCAGTATCGCCTCCACGAGGCTCCGCTAGTGTTAGAAGCTACTCCCAAAAAGTGATACAATACCTGTCACATTAAATCTTTTAAGGCATGCATAGAGCACTAAATTTAGGTAAAAAAAAAAAAAAAATTGCATAGTTTGACTGAAAAGTGCGAGCCGAATCTTTTGAACCTAGTTAGTCCAAGATAGGACAATAATTAGCAAATACAAATGAAAAGTGCTACAAGAATCCTAACCCAAAATATTTCACCAAATAAACGCACCCATTGTGCCCTCATCCGAAGACTTATATCATCACCTTCAAGGTTTGCTTAGAGAGACACTGCAATCTATATTTAGTGAACAAATCAAAGATTTGTTTGGCCAAAAGCCATATGCAAACAGACACACTTCATTTTGAAAATAATTAGTGGAGAAGTGTCCTGGTTTGAAAACTTACCTGATGCTCTCTCTCGCGAGTCCCCTTGGACTTGTAGAATTTCGACCAGTTTTGGGAGATTGCCCCCCCCCTCCACGCCCACCCCCGTGTCGCCCTCGCACAGAGGCTCGGGCGGCGGCCAACCCTAGCCGCCGCCGGCCCGTTCGTGCCGACACTTCCCCTCGACGCCGCGGGGGGGTCCGGCTGGAAGCCCGCGCGGGTTCCTAGGATGGCAAATGGCGACTAGGCTTCCCTCTCTAAGGCGTGTGCGAAGCCTCCGTGCGGGATGGTCTCGCCACTGAGAGCAATCGAATCGTTGGCTTGCCATTGAGGCGAACCCGCCCAACCTACACCGGATCCGCCTCTCCCGCCACCGGACCCGGTTAGGTCAGTACCGCCCTCACCCCCCCCCCTCTTCCCGACGTCAATGATATATAGCTTGGCCGGTCGGCGGGGCGGGTCTAGACCTCCTGGGTCTGAATCTGCCGTCTCCACAGCGGTCGGCAACCCCTAGGCGGGATCCCCCCCATTTGGGTCCCTAGGGTGCTCATCTTTCACAGTGGCGACCGTTCTCTCTCGGCCAATGGAAGCCTAGTGTTGTGCTCAACGACCCGACGCGGTGTTGGGTTCTCTACAGATCTGGTGGAGCTGCTCTGTGGCGTGGTGTCTCTCCATCTTGTGCTTGTGTAGGGGTCCTAGGCTTGCGGTTTGGCCGCGGGCGTGTTGGCGGCGAGGTTGTGTGTCCATGGGCGTCCCCTTCACTGGATCCGGCGGTTGCGTCCAGATTAGGTGGAGTCGCTACGGCTCTATCGAGCTCGAGCATAGATGGTGCTCGCAAAGCCCCTGTTCTTTTACACATGTGCACGCTGTGCGGACGGTCCGCCATAGGCATGCCGACAGTGGGGCTGTGTGTCCACAGCGCCCTCCCCCTGTGCCTCTTGTCGGGGAGGGCAGAGTGCCAACTCAACAGTGCAGCGTCGTCGACCATGGCTGTTTTTGCGGTGGCGGTGGCAGCTGTAGCGGCGTCGGGGCGTTAGCTCTGGAGACCCGACGAGGTGACTTCCATCATTGACTCGTCTGTGAGTGCACTTGTAATGATTCTGGGCGAAAGCTCAGCTCAGCCATTGGCTGGGCTAGAGACGATAGGTGCCATTGGGCGGTCCTCCTTCTTGAAGGCGCACTGAAGAACTCCTTGCTGCCTCATCTCCTTGGTCAGCCTGGCCATTGTGGGTTCCCCTCGTCACATGACTCGGGTGAAAGCCTTGCCAAAGCTACTGCTTGGCTCGACGATGATTACGTTCCGCGTAATTTACCTTGTTGGAGGCATTGTCAAAGAGCTCTTGTGCCGTGGTGTTGGCGTTTTGTTTTCATCTCCTTTTGTGTATTTGTGGTTGTGCCACCATTTGCCCTTGTGTTGGGGCATGTCGTGATTGTTTTCTCACTAGTGGATATGTCACAAACTCACCCTTCTGCTAAGCCTGTTTTAGTCCGGTTTTCTAAAAGGTTTCCCCGTTGATAATATATCAATAATTCAGGTGGGGAGTCTCTCCCCCGTTGGCTGCTCAACAAAAAAAAAAAAAAAAAAAAAAAGAAAAAAAAAAGTTCAATTATTGTTAGCACACGAGTGACGTCTTCTCACTTCTCAGTTCTCACGACTCACGGAACAGACCAAAGTTCAATTATTGTTAGCAGGATTTATAATTAAAGAAATGATAATAATGTTCAAGCCTACAATAATTGTGACATATCCTGATCTGGTTTACCTGCAAAAGCAACTGCACAGTCGTGGGCATGGGTGACGCAGAATGCAGAATCCACCTGTTAAATTGGACGAGGAGTAGGATGCCGGGCAACAAACCGATCCCTGGCCCCTTCCAGCTGTTCGAGTTGCTTGAATCGGAGACGACGTCCCCAAGCGCAGGCTCGACCGGATCACCGGCGAGACGGAGATGGGCGTGGCTATGCGGGGCCGGGTGCGGATTGAAGGCCGCGACTCTGCGACCACAATAATCCGGAGATCGCGCGGTGAAATGACTACGGGCCACGGGTAGCGCCGCTAGGAGTAAAACATTTTTAGGTGGATCAAAATGGAAAGGGAATAGTGTGCTGTACTTCCAGCGTAGAAGCAATATATTTAAGTGGAGTATACGTGATTTTGAATTTCAAAACATGACAAGTGTTTAAGGGTCAATAAAGCATGACAACATTCATCGCAAAGCAAGCAACATAAATATGTATTGACATTTTCCTAATCTAAGTATATGTGGATGTGGTAGGAACTCATTATGTATCATTTTAAATCTTTAAAAGACAAATCTCCAGAATTCTATTATCACTAGGAACAAGATAAACGATACGACAGACCTTCTTATATCATATACTTCAGTTATCTAGACCTAGATGAAACATTCACTAACTACAAGTTTCAAGTTTAAAATAAATTTTAAGTAAAAACAATTTTATAGAACTCGGGAGAATTCAAGGTTAAAAACCAGGTACTTGGAAGGAACGACGATGGAGCAACTATTCATCATTTCTATACATAAACATCATCTTTAGGGTTCAATTTAATTTAGCCAGCTTTTAATAAAGATCATCTTCCGGCGTTTTGAAGAGCCGTGCAAACGAACGTTACATTGCTGCTTTTGTTATGCACCCAGTTATGTACACTACGCCTGGATATATAGAAAAAAAGCATATAAAAAGCCAAAACAACGTATAATTTAGAACAAAGGAAATAATACATAATAATTAATATCATTAGGCGGAGCATTGAATACTCCACACACGCTGGTGCACCATGCACGTGGTCGTGCACGTGGTTTGACTGCCAGAAAGCGATCTGGCGTGCATGCAGCTTCAGACGCTGACGCGTAACCGGCACGGCGGCCGCATATGGCCGCAGTATTCATTTCACGAGCGTTAGTTGTATCCGTGCCATAAATACATACACATGGATATATGCAAGGGCCAATAATAATGCGTATGCGTGGAAACACATACACTACAGATCCAACAACAACAACAGGCGAGCATACGCGTAGCACTGCAGCCACTGAACCACTTCTCTAGCTAGCTAGATGGGCTCGCAGTACGACGATGGCAACATTGGCGGTCGCCGCCGGGAGACGAGGTGGTGCGCGGTGACCGGCGGCCGAGGGTTCATGGCGAGGTACCTGGTGGCGGCCTTGCTCCGTTCCGGTGAGTGGCGCGTCCGGGTCACTGACCTCACACCTACTCTTGTCCTCGGCCCGGGAGAGACGGAGGAGATCTTGGGCGATGCTCTTCGAGATGGCCGTGCAGTCTATGCCTCGGCTGATGTCTGCAACATAGAGCAGCTTATCAATGGTAACAGCTCCCTCCGTCTCTTTAAAAATATCGTTTTTGATGTCTGCAACATAGAGTGGCTACTGTAGATGATAGCTGTATAAAAGAGTTTTGTTTTTTTATATATATAGGCCTGCCACCGTAGAGGGTACGAATAAATCCATGCTTTTTCATGTCCATATCATATATCGTTATTCATTTCTCAATTCTCACCCTCTCCAATCTTATTCATACCTATTGGATAACCAATTTTATCCATACTCGATCATCGTTTTGAATTGAGCTACTAACATATACCTATTATATTCGTGTGGGCTGCATACCAAAGCTGGACACCTAACAAGTTAGACCTTAAAATCTAAAAAACCTCATGTTCACACTAAATTTTAGGCAAAACGATCAAAACGTTTGCTTCAAATAGAGAACAACTGAATGAACCCTCAAAACGACAAGCTAGATGCTAGGACCGAGAATTCAGATATAACCAATCAACCATATATACACAGGTCATGGACCTGTGATTTAGTGACAGGGTTGAACGGATATAGTAATTGCTAATCGTGGAATTTATTCAATAGGTGAGGATAGACTTCCTTCCCGTTTCCGATTTTGATTTGATAGGCTTCTTTTCCAGCAGCGTGTCACAAAGGGAGTAAAGCAAATGCTATGTTCAATACCCCTGTTCCTAACTAAGGATGAAATCAACAAGAGTGACATAACTGCCTATTTAATATCCCATACGAAAATGACATTTGAACACTGATTAGTAGGAAGGAAATTCAGAGCTATAATAATTTTAATGAAGCTTTGAACTATTTGATTACTGAATAAGGTTTGGAAAGTTGAAACTAAATTATTAGGCAATTGCAAACATAGCACTGCAATATAGTTTCTGTCTTTCCTGCTTTGTGGATTGATCTAGCACTGCTCGGAGGATGAAGCTGCATCGTCACAAATCGTACGCCACGGCTGCAGTTCATGCATGTCAGGAGGCCACACTATCCCTCGTGAATCCACTGCTAGCGTGCCAGAGTGAAGGACCGAAACAGCGGGATGAATGGGAGCCTCGAAAAATTCTTTCGAATTATTGACCTTACCCCTCAAAAGCAAACCAAGCGAAACACGGTAAGATCACGACCTTGATTGCAAGGTGAATGACCTAGGGATTGCCAGAGTCAAAGCGGATCAACCGGAAAGAAATTGACACGAGATCGAGCGGAACCAAGAAAATCAGCACAACACGCAAGTCGGCGGACAGTCCGACGACGAAATTTTCCCTAGTCCGCGATATGGATCCAGACTGTGCGCCGACTAAAAACTCATAAAAACACAGCCGCTGGACACTGCCGAAATTTGTACTCCGAACTGTTCGGGCTTAGATGCCGGACTGTCCGACGTTCAAGTTTCGGACTGTCTGACTGAAAATGGTACAAACCTCGGACTGTCTGGGTCACGCTCAGGCAACGGCGGACTGTCCGGGGAGGAGGTCCAGACTGTCTGACGGTCAGGACCCGAAAAACAAACGAAGATGCAACCCTGCTGGACTTTTCTCGAACTAATGGCGGACTGTCCGCGTAGGAACCGCGGGCTGTCCGCACTTAATGTCCTGTACTGAATCAGCAACACGGCCGTTTGGGCCCCAATAGCCCCGACAACCGGACTGTCCGTGCATAGGTGCCAGACTATCCGCGCTTAGGTGTCGGACTGTCCGCGCCTGTAGAAAATAGCACGAACAACAGTGCCGCCGGCGGTTCCTCACCCAAACTCGAATCAAACTCAACCAAAACTAGATCCTATGTCACGAAATTAGGTCTATAAGATCTAGATATGTGGGTGATCATTTCCCCCTTGGAAATTTTGGATCCTGCGGAGCAAAACGAGAGAAAACTCAGATCACATGCAAACCCTAACAAAAATACAACAAAAACAGAAAATCGATTGAATCCATGGACACGGGAGGATTCAACC
This sequence comes from Hyparrhenia diplandra, assembly GCA_015847255.1. Lineage (NCBI taxonomy): Eukaryota > Viridiplantae > Streptophyta > Magnoliopsida > Poales > Poaceae > Hyparrhenia > Hyparrhenia diplandra. Next base: position 372,723 of record JADLZK010012025.1, on the reverse strand, counting down.
AAATTCCTCCGTGAATCTCTAGGTTCTTGGTTGTGAACGGATTGCAGTAACAAGAATCGAAGAAAACGAACCACGCATCGGCGAATCGAGCACTAGAAGGGGCGAGGAGAGAAAAGCCGCAAAAATAGAACACGGAGCACTAAAAACTCGTAACAAAATAACAACACAGGTGAAACAATCTGACCCAAAAGCCCAGAGGGCATGCACACACTGAGGGGTGTGCTTTCTACGAACAGATACACAACTTGTCTGGACCTCTCCCACTCAAAGACAACTACGCCTACGAAACCATAACTAAAATCGAAACTAGAGAGGCAACCTGAGATGGAGGGCTGCCCTCTCTATTTATAGTCTTGGTCACAATGACCATCCTACCCCTAATGATACAATTGGCGAAACCACCTACCCAGGGGAATAATGGTCGGACTTGAATATCTTCTGATCCGACGGCCACCGCGCCTCCTCATTTGTAGCATTGCTCCACGCAATCTCCTAGAAGCCGCCACATGTCGCCCTTCCGTCCACCGAACATCCGCCTGGGTTTTAAGGCCCAAACTTCATGAATCGCCACCGATGGTTTTGAAGCCCAAACCACCAAACCCGCACCCGTGGTTTTGATTCCCAAACCACGAAAATCGCCACCGGTGGTTTTGAGGTCCAAACCACCAAACCTCCAACGCATGCCACCGGTCTTGACCGCCGAGTCACCAAGTCATCTGAGCCGCCCGCTTTGCTTGCACACTTTCGCCGTCTTGACCCGGTTGACACGGTCCCACCACGCCCTCTTGCATTCATCGATGTCCTAGATGTCAGCCATCATGACCGGCCACCCAGTGATCTGGTCCCTCGGTTCAAGCCTCACGCCCGTCCTTCACCTCCGCGTCCATCGGCCCGCACGTCCCTCCTTGGCTCCTTCACCTCGCCGTGGCTACCATCTCCGAGCTCCACATCTGTACAACACAAACCAAGAGATACGTCTTCGACACACTCCACGTGTGTCGGTGAACATAGCCGAAGCATAAAAGATAGGAAAATAGAAGTAAAATATTGACTGTTGATAGTCACTCAATCACACAACTAAACACATGTGACCTAAATCAACCGTGTGTTCGCACAGAGTGTCACGCTGCCGCCGCCGCCATGGTCACCATGGATGCACAAGGGCTGTGCTGCTCCTAATGGATATTATCGATGGCATCCGCAGCTAGATAATTAGATCCTCTTTATCAATTGCTCCATGTACGTGCACAACAACCAACAGTCTGACTCCAAATACAAACTATGATTTGAGAAAAAAAATTCTAACTGTTGCTGCAGTAAAACACAAATAGTGGTAGTGACAAAAACAATTCCTACTAACTAAACTTTGATAGCAGGAAGACACAAATACATTGATCAAGGTAACAAAAATGAATAAAAACACAAATTGGGACAACAGAAATTAAACACAAGCAACGAAAAATTAAATAGGATTAAACCCAGATAATGACATAAGGAAGACTGAACTTGATGTGGCAAATCAGTACCTACGACCGGAAAGAATCATCCACATAAACAATGGTTTTATCCTACTTTCTGAATACATCCAAATTAGTATTTCCGTACGGACTTAAAGATGTAGCCAAACAGTACAACATACACTATCTCCAAACTCATCAGAGTTTAGCTATATGTACCTTCTCAAGAACCGAGAGGCCTCAAACTCTGGCATCGCACAAGTCACAAGCTTCAGGCTACCATCTAAACTTTTCATATGTGAAGTCTTTTCGCTAGGTGACCAACTCTCTAAAAGTTTTTTTACTGACTGAGGCAATGGATCTGCACTTGGAAAGATTTCTTCTTAGAACGTATGCTGATCTGCAAGCTTCAAGTTACCTGCTAAGGCTGAAAGAAATTCAGAATGGAGGTAGGTGTGATAAGAAGAAACTTAAGAGGTAGTGTTTCTGTGTAGACCACAATGTGACATATTTACTCTCAATGGAATACAACTATACAAGAGGGAATATAGCTATGGCTACTTCAGATTTTTCCATATCATATTCCAGTCATCAATTGGATTGCATTGGAAATAAAGTTAGGTGTGACACCTAGAACTGACGACAGCTAGAGTGACAACACTTGCTCAATTCTCATGCAAACAAAAGACATACTGTCAAAACTGATGCCTAGCACCATCACTCGACATCTATCTAAAACACATTAATTGAGTTTTACATTTATGCAATCGGTCCCTTTTTAACCAGCGATTGAAGCACATTTTAGCAAGCACACCACATGGATAGCAAGAGAAATAGATGCACACCACGTGACCGATCCCTAACTGGAACCAGTGCCTCCAGGTACACTTCGGGGATTTCCATCTCGGCAAGCACATGACACCATGGCCGAGTTTAGTGTCTAGTTTGCATAATCCCTGCTTTGCTGCAGCTTCCTCATCGAATTCTCGGATAGACCTGTCACGTCCTTGGCCGCCAATGAGGTCACCGTCGACCTGAACACAAGCAGAGATAGTCGGGGAACGATAAAACCGGCCCAGCAAACCCCCGAGCCTTGTCTGTGTTCTGATTTCAGAAGAAAAAGATTCGATGCCGTAGTTCTCATGTGAACCGGCTTAATACAACTCGACGCTTAGACGCTGCCAACATTGGCCCACACTACAGGTTCACAGACTCAAAACGTAAAGGTACAAATACGCAACCCATGAAACTAAACGACTCTCTCGGTTAGTCTTATTCCACCTTGCCGCTCGCCTGTTCTTCTTCAGGTTCTCATTCAGTAGTGTCGTCAGCCGCTACAAGACCCTTGGGTGGCATCCACCGGATGGAGCCCACGATGGAGAGCAGCCACTCTCCCATGTCCACATCGCTTTCCTGAACACGGCGCGAGCGGCTCCAGGCTCCACAATTCGCCAAACACGGTGACTGGGCCAGCACAGGGAAAACATTAGAAATCAGGGCAATGCTGGTGACATTGCACAGCGGTGGGTGCGAGCGTACTAGAGAAGTTGGTGATGGCGTTAGAGATGGCGGTGTAGACGCCCTTGCCGCCGTTATCCTCGCCGATCCGGAGCTTGGCCTTGGAAGGCCCACAACACCTCATCTTCCCCTGCACTCCGGCCTATGAGGAAGAGTGAAAGAGGCCTCTTTGGCACGTCTCTCAGGGGCTCCGGCTCCTACACTGTTTATGCACTGTAGCAGCGAGAGCAGGAGCCGGAGAAGCTCAAAACCAGACTCCGCCGGCTCCTAAACTGTTCATGTGCTGTCCAGTGAGAGAAGAGGGGAGGAGAGAGGAAAACGGCTTCTAGCTACAGTGTTGCTACAGTGCCGAATCTTCCATGAAGGACCCGTTCGAGGCAGCCATCAAGGAGCAGGACTCGCCGCCAGGAGTCACAAGCGCCACCCCAAGAGGACCCCAGCGGCCCCGTGGATGACTCAAAGGACTACAACGGTGGCCCACGTGGCACACCCGCGCGCCAGCTGTCGGCCCCGCCCTAGCACGCAGTCGTATGAAGTTCGTGCCTGATTATGCCTTGCGTGTTCAAATTTCCAGTCTAGAAAATGACACTGGCTCAAACCTCAACTCACTCCTGCACCAACCCCCGTCCTAGCCTATGCTGCCCTCGTTCGTGCTCGTCTCGACTGCTGTGGATGCGGGCGAGCTCGGCCCCGACGCCGAAGCTGCTAGCCCGAAGGAAGGAGGCAGGCGGGAGGTGGGTGATGAAGATGACAACTGGGACCCACATGGCAGTGGAGCAGCGGGACCAAGCCGTCCCGAGAGGTGGTAGAGAGAAGCAAGGCGGGGGGTAGCGATGTCATCTTCCATGCCAATATCAGCGTGTCAGCCTGACCTAGTGTGCCACGTAGGCAAAAGTGGTAGAAATGTAAGACACATGACTTATAACTGCTAAATCTGTAAGGCTCATTTTTTTTTTTGAGAATTACACAGTACAACGCAGACACTCACACGCACGCACACTCACCCCTATGAACACACGCGTACGCAAAACCCTACCCCTATGAGCATCTCCGAAGGACCGGGCGTGGCAGATCTGGAGATTCTCGAAGTCACCATAGGTGCCTCGTCGTCGACGGGAACGTCGCTACCACTTAATGCACAAACGCCGGTAAATCCCGGGAAAATCCCAAGAAAAGGTCGCGAGCACCAGATTTGAACCCTGGTGGGTAGCGTCCAACCCGGACCGTCCTACCATTGGACTACAAGCCAATTCAAGATCTCCGTAAGGCTCATTTTAAGGATGCTATTCGAGTAAGTTGCATATTTTATAATGGTAAAAATATAAAAAGCCCGTTATTTTCTCTTATCTTACGATATAATATGGGGAAACCATCATATGAGGATATCAGCAAAATATTGCTATCCTATAACATCTTAGCCTTTTCAAATTTCTTCCAAGGGCAAAATTAAACAACTACTTCTCCAACTTCTCCATCAGATGACGTCTTACAATATAATAATTTACAACAATAAAATTTAACCATTAAAAAGTATTTCTAAATACAAATACGATGTTACCAATTTTGTACTATAATATTTTAACATGATTAGGGTAATTGTTAGTCAAACACAATATTTTTTTAAAAAAGATACTAAATTTTGATTTTCAAAATACATACATGTCTTATATTTTAGGATAGAGATAGTGTTTGATATATAACTTGTGATGAGAAACAAATTGAACGAATGACAAAGGAGTTTATACTGTTTTTATTATTGAAGTTAATGTATTAAATACAAAATGTAAAACCTTGTGTGCCATTTTTTTATTGACATGGAATTAATAACATACTTTCTGCATCCACAAATTGATGCTAATGTAGGACATATCGACAATACAACTATGAGATCCCCAAGTCTATCTGTTCACTGATATGCAGCATGCACGCATAACATCTATTTTTTTAAACAATTGTATAATTGCTCCCCATGTCTGCCACATGGTACATCTATTTTTTTTGAATCGCACGTATGACATCTATTGCAACTGCGTAAGCTCTCTTAATATATAATTGTTTTTTATATTCAGCCTTCCAAGGGGTAGATGTTGTTTTCCACACAGCCGCTGCGGATCCTGGCAAGAATAACTTGCAACTTCACTACAAGGTTAACGTGGAGGGTGAGTATTACAAGAATAAATAATCATAATATGGACAGTATGACAATATTCATGTCGTCACACCAAATGACAAATTAAAGCTATTTCATACCTACACACCCTACCGTTATATAAGCATTACATTGTGGTACTATGTTCCGTCCAAAGCAGGAGGGTGAATATTACAAGAATAAATAATCATAATATGGACAATATGACACTATTCATGTCCTCACACTAAATGACAAATTAAAGCTATTTCATACCTACACACCCTACCGTTATATAAGCATTACATTGTGGTACTCTGTTCCGTCCAAAGCACATTGTGTTTCACAAAGTTGGTTTCTATTATTTGTTGTTTGTTGTGGGAGTTTTTTTAAGATACAAATATAGGTTTCCTTCTTCTTGTATGTTTGTTTAGCTAAAATCCATCTGTCGTTAATTAAGATATATAAAACTAACCGGTCTACAAGAATAAATATGCTATCATTTCACAGAAGCACCATTAAGGAGAGATAACTAAATTTACTATTTATTTATTTATTTATTTATTTACCAACACAGGTACTAAGAATGTACTTGATGCTTGCAAGATATGCAAGGTGAAAAGGCTGATATACACCAGTTCTAGTGCTGTTGTGTTTGACGGCGTTCATGGACTTTTTGATGTAAATGAGTCATTACCATACCCAGATAAGGTAATACCGTAAGATTTACTAAAAATAAACATTATATGTGTACATATTATAATATCACAGATATTGATAATCTACTTAATGTTTTATATGACCTACGCTTCATCTTTTCTCTTCTTCTACATATGATTCACAAGACGAAAAGTTATCATTATTTGATGGTGGGGTTTAATTTTGGCATGTTGACTATACTATTTTGCTTGGAATATTTTCTGGTCACGCAAATTAATGAAGTGCAGTGTAAAGGCATGTACACATTTTTGACCACACACTTTTTATTGGCAGTTTCCTGATGCATATGCACAAACAAAGGCAGAAGCGGAAAAGTTAGTCATCAAGGCCAATGGCACTAATAACCTTCTAACGTGTTGCTTACGTCCTGGTAGCATATTTGGCCATGGTGACATCATGATACCGACATTGGATCGTTATGGATGGACAAATGTAAGGGATTTTATTCTATGGTATATTATAGAACTAACAAGAAGAACTAAATTATACAACCATTTTGAACCATAAACAAATAATAGATATATACTTAGAATTTGGCCATTTGACACTAGAGTGATGCCTCTATAACGTTGCATGAGTTACATAAAATTAATTCCAAAATGAAGATAGGAGAGGTCAAAGGGCCCAGACGCTCATATTTTGGAGAGGAACCATCATGCATGATGAGCCATAAATCATGTACCCATGTGCTTCTTCTTTTCTCCATTGCCTAAATAAAGAGAGGTGGTGGCTAGGCTAGGCAAGCCTTTGTCAAGAGAGTGAGGTACAAGGAAAAGAGAAAAGAAAATAAAAATAATAATGATTCGATGGCTCATACTGTGGTCGAGAGTAGTGCAATAAATATTGTTTTCTTCCTTAAACCATAATTTTGTGATCTAAACCTAAAACTATATAATGTGCATTAGTAGTCAAACTAAATCAATTTAAGAGATGTATGTGTCCATAACATCCAATCATCCATCAGGAGACACTAAAAAACATTAAAAGACCACGTTTAGCCTTCTTTTAATGTGTGTTATGAATCATGAACAAACTATTTACTATATATCCAAATTCCAAACCATATGTATTCTTTATGTATTCTTAAGTATCACAACTAATTTCTAAAATAATTTCCTACAAACATGGCCCAACCAAATCGCTACAAAACAATCCCTTTTTTTTTTTTTTTGTGTGTGGGGTGGGTGGGTGGGGGGGGGGCTAGTTCATCTATTATTTCTCTTGCCAACATGTATACTATTAATAGTTGCCAACAAGTATATTGTTAATTTTTCATCGCTATCAATGTTATAATTGAGTACGTTTAGCTAATCTAGAAACAATTAAAGAACTAATATACATAAAGGTTTAGGATTAATCAATATTTCAATAAGCAATCTAATTAGTATAATATGTTGTAGGTTACCATTGGTGATGGGAAGAATTATGATGATTTTGTGTATGTTGAAAATATTGTACATGGTCATCTCTCGTGCTAATAAGGCCCTTTCTACTATTGAGGGTGCAAGAACTAGTGGAGGAAAAGTATGTTCTTGCTAATGGAAACACATATTTCATCTATAAGTTATAAACATCATGACATATTTGAACTTTTAGGCATACTTTATAACTAATATGGAGCCAATGAATTTGTGGGACTTCACGTATCTTGTTCAAGAAGAACTTGGATACAAAAGGTACTCATTCTACTGGATATATGCTTGTATCAATAAAGCACCCTTATTTCATTTTGCACCTAAATTCAGTGTTTGTACAAAATAGCTATATTCAATGTACACCTAAATTCATTTCATACATTTTTATTTTTTGGTTTTGTATAGTAATCTTCTTAAATATTGCATTGGGCCCCTAAGTCAAGTGTTGTAATCCTCTCGGAAAGACGTAGTTGTATTATAGAAATTTTTGTAGTCCACAAGACGTAGAACATTACTTACAATGCTACTATTTCACACATATGGAAACTTTAAGCCACACAGAACCAAATTACTTATTGCAGGCCTTGATTTATAGTAATGGCATTTGAACTTATTTAATTTCGTATTTAGTTTGAATGATTGTTGTATGTTAATAACTGATATTTTACTTCAATGCAAAAAACAGAAGATACATACATATGCATTAGAACACTTTTATAGTTTCCTCATGATAATATATACTTATCTCTCTAAAATATTATTCATGCTTCTACTTTATGAATTTATGGTGCAACGCTTTTTTTTTTTTTGTACTATAATATTTACTTCTTTTTCATCAATTTGTCATTATACCTATTAATTTTTCCTGAAGTGTAGCATCTGAATGTAATGTAGATAAGGGATTCAATTTGGAACTATTTTTTTCCACATTTATAATTATTGTTCACTAAATAATTGATTTGCCTTTTAGTTATTCTTATTATTATGATATTATTTCATTACTATTATGATACTTATAATACTTTTTCTTGGTCCTAATAAATATTCTGTTTTTAATTGAATATATATTTTCATACTTAGTAGAAATGACACAAATAAAACAATTCACATTGCTAATATATATGTTGAATGTTTCTTTTCGAAATAACTAAAATAAGGATACCTACAATGGTTATCAAGCCAGCAAGCTATTTGATAGACTGGGCATATAGGGTTGTTTTCAGTCATTTTGGAATTAGCCAACCTCAAGTGCTAACACCTGCAAGGATTAAATATATGACACTGAGTAGAACATTTAATTGTAATAAAGTCGTTGAAGAACTTGGCTACAAACCTATCGTGACATTACAGGTTCTAAACTTAATCTCATTTTGCATTATCTCCATTGTTTTCTCTATTTGTAACTCATTTTTCTATTTGAAATACTCATATACTTTTTATATTTAACTTACGATCCAGGATGGTTTAAAGAAAGCAGTCAAATTGTATATTCAGTTGAGGAATAAAGATTTATCTAAGAGACACTAAAGGTATAAATTTCAACATCAATTGCGTTTGTACCCTCGTTATATATCTTGCTTGATGTATAAAGTACATCCTACTAGATTTGCAATGTATAACATATATGCTGCAATAATTTTTCTAATAAACTTAGATGAAAACCAAATTATACGAGGCACAAATTAGTGATACCAAAACATGCTTATGAGAGCTGAGTACCAAATTTTAATAAAATAGCTAGTTTTGATTCTATCTACAAAATCATTACACTACTATTGGAAAATTTGTATGATGAATACTTTTTTCAACTATTTACTATAGTAGTGACCAAGATATCTATAGTTCAAGTTTGATATGCATGATCTTAAAATTTGATACCCTAAAAAAAATTATGAAGACAACATCAACCCACTAGATGTAATGCATCAAGCACTAAGATTTTCTTTTTTCAGAAAGGAACTATATATGTATTCAATAAAAATAAATAAATGCGAGTTAAAGGGTGTTGAGCTACTCATCATGTATGTAGGTTGTATATGTTGTCTATCCACATATCTTATCATAGCTTTGTGTGAAATATTAGAACATTATAATTATGATTGTATTGATTCTGAATTACTCTCCGTGAGTTACAGTATCATTGATTTATTGTGAAATCTTGTGCTTTTCACAGTACTCTATACAAAATATCCTAAGCTGAAGCCAGAGTTGATCTTTCAATTAATGAAAAGATTGGGTATGTATTCTTTATTATATTCAGGAAACCTATGTAATGGACTCTGAATTAGTTTTGGGTAAGCATCAACAATAACACTAATGGACATGCATGTATTTATGTTATATTTTCTAAAATGTAGTATTGCATTTTCTTTTATGTTCCTACGATCATGTGAAATGTAGAGCCAACATCACCATACTCACTATCCGTATCATCAACACCCTTTGTTCGTTATGTCATGATGCAGGCCTTGTGAAATGGCCGGTCGCAACACCAGGATTGTGGTCCTCCCATTGTCCTAATTGACCTACCTCCCATCATGTCTTACCTTGCCTGTGATAGCTTGCCCCGTGCCTGCCTAGGTAAACCGAGTGTCATCCACTTGATCGACTCACTTTAGTCTTTTTTTTAGCATTACTGACTCACTTTAGTCTAGACCAATACCAGAGGACCTCACGTGTGTGCCATCCGCACATCCTATTTAGGGCCTTTTATTGTTGAGGTAGAATATACGAGCCAACCATCAAGCATTTCTCACACTACAAGAAATGTGCCGGTTTATGACAAAACATGTGTCATAAACTGAGGCACATGGTTTATGACACACGTAGACTCACGTTTTGTAAAAAAAATACGGTCACATTTCTTTAGACATGACACCTAGATTGATCATTAATTAAACTTTATCAACCATATATGGTCAACAAGAAAATCTGGAAGGCATTTGCTGGTTTAACCTTGCCTAGATGATCTGATTGATATATATGGAATCTCTAGTAATGTCGTGGATTAATGTCACTCGATATTAATTTGGGTAATTAGTTCGTGTAATACTTTCCGGTACCGAATTGCCCGAGATTTTGAGCGAGTCCAGGAAAATATGATTCTGAGCATCCGAGCTAGCCCAACAGGCCAACGTCCTTAGGCCCACGATCTTACCTCCTTCGTGTATTCTCCTTGTCTCGCATCTTGAACTCCCTGCCCTCCCAGAAACCGCCGCCGTTACTGCCCAAGGACTTTGGGCGTGGCCGCGTGGGGTGTCTGGCGGAATTGCTCATGGAGGTGGAGTGCAGGAGTCATCACAGACTTGCTAAGGGTGCCATCGCGCTTTGGCAGACCACACCACACGTCCATGTCACCTCCTCTGCGCCAGGCTGTCAGCCCTGTCATTCTAACACCTCACGTGTCAAGCCGAACCCAAAATTACAGGTACCTGAAAGTGTGAGTAGCAATTTTTGAAGCTAAAATCAAGTAGCATTTTTTATTCGGGGCCACTAGCGCCCGGACGTCCGGCGCGTGAGTGCGTCCGGATGTCGGGCCCAACCCACAAAAAAAGAAATCCAAACAAACCTGTCTACCCCCATATCCCCACACGACTCTCTTGCGTACTCCCTCACCTAAAAACCAATTAAATGGAAACTGAGATCGTGTGCACAACACCGACGCAAGCGAGAGCACAATCGCCGCACCCATACCACTACATGCCAGCACCCTTCCTGTCAAGCACGTATGTATGCATGCCACAACAGCCATGGCAGCCACCATAGCTCGAGCAGTAGTTAGTCCTCCACGCCGACTGCGATGCACGCTGCTTGCGAAAGCAACCACGCACCGAACCTGACCTCGGCTAGTAATGCTCCCAAACGTGAGATGCAACATAAGGTGGTAAGAGGAGAGATGCAACACCTGATCGACTTTTGGATGAAACATTAAAAATATCTATTGCAACATTTTTTTCGAAATCAGTTGAAACACTTGAAAACACCCCTAAGAACACATTTTCAAAATCATATGCAACATCCAAATAAACACAAATGCAGCACCTGATAAACACAATTGAAACGTTCATCCGGATAAAATACTTATGTAACATAAATCTTAAAAACATCTGAAAACACGCAAAAACATATTATTGCAACATGCCTTTGAAAACAATTGCAACATATGCAACATCACATGATCTACTTTTGAAACATCCATATAATTCAACTGCAACATACCTCTAAAAAATCTAAAATGATTGAAACATGCAATTGCAACATTGGGGGAGAGAGAGTGCGCCTAGCGCGGGGAGCACCATGGCCGCCTAATCTGCGGGCATTGGGGTCTCCCGCACGTCCCTAGGCCAGACCTGTGCCAGTCGCCGCCAGGGTCACGAACTGCTAGATCTGCGTCCGCCCGCAGAGCCGCCGCCAAGGTTTCCCATCCCGCACGGAGTTGAGGCCATGAGTGTCCGACTGGACTCTCAGTGCGGGCGGTGAGGGTGGATGGCGGTAGGCGAGCAGCTGGGCGTGGTGAAGAACTCCGCGATGGAGCGATCACCGTGGACCACGCCGTGTTGGGTGCAATGATGCGGGAAGACAGGAAAGGCGGCGGCGGCGCTCTGGTGGAATGCGGCCATGGCAGCGCGGTCGCGTTGGAACAAGCCGCGGAGATGCGGGTGCGGAGAGGTACGGAATGGGTCAGGCATTTCAAGAACAATGCGAGCGACTGCTTTTTCTTATTTCCCAAATCGGACGACTATGTTGCCTATTGGGCTGGAAGGGTGTCCAGGACCATCAACACGTGATCGGACGTCTTAATTGTATCATTGCCAGTTTTATTACCCGAATTACCCGACCGAACAATTTGGGTAACCGAACACCACCCAAACAACTGCAAGGAGGCACCACGCACAACCATCTAGTTAAGGCGGATAATAATAAGCACATACCGCCATAGCTCTAAATGACATTACTTTACCCATTTATTGCAGTTATAAGCAAATAGCATGTACCATTGTTCAACCTGGATTTTTCTCGATCTGTATCTGCATGGTGCCAAATTGCCAATTAATAAACATATAATTTCTTTGCTTCATATTTCTTTCTTTCTCGAATGTTGCACCACTAATAGTAAGCTTTTTTCGTGAAAGTCCAGCAGTTGTAAATCCCCCACATCTGCGATATATATGTCTCCTTATATATAAAAATAAAAATAAAAATAAATAGCATTTCTAATTCTAAATTTAAGATCAGATGATATATATATGCATGATAGAATTTTTCAACGGCTGTATTTGAATTATCGCAAGACATATTTGAATAATCATCTTGATGAGCTATGGGCTCATCAGAGAACAAAGAACGTGGAGGTGGTACCGGCGCCCATGTAAGGCCTTGTTTAGATGTGCATTAATCTCAATCTATGGGCCTGTTTGGATTCTCTAGCCCTACTAGAATTAGAGTTACCCCTAAAAATACTAGAGTTAGAGTTAGTTGCCCTAAACTAACTAACTCTAACTCTAGAAGTATTTGGATCCATGAGTTAGATTGACAACAAATGCATTTTTTCAATTATTTGTCTCATTTAAACCATTTTTCAGCAGGATTTGGTGTGACCCTTATTTGTGGCCTCCTCTCCCTCACAAAACAATTTGCTCTAATTTGTGTACATGTACACCCGATTTTGGAAAACTGAAGCAAAATGCATACAACAAACTTCCTGACAGATGCCTCCATCCTCTCACAAATGACACAAATAAATCATCTTTACAAATAAACATCTAAAACACAATAAATTTTATTTTGTCCATAAAAAATGAAATGTCCCACTTAAACACATGAGTCCTTAATTAAGCTTAACAAAAAAAAAAATACATTCCATGAAACAAAGCATAAGCTAAATCATCATTGTGGAGCAACTAGTAGTAGTACTGTCATATTCATATGCATGCATGTTTTCAGCAAGCAAGCTACTACAGCAACAGCTCGGCTATGTTTAGTTCCTGAAAAACACTATAACACTTTTCGTTTGTTTGTGTTAATATTGTCCTGCTATGGCCTAACTAGGCTCAAAAAGATACATCTCGTAAAGTACATCCAAATTGTCCAATTAGTTATTTTGTTTACCTAGATTTTATACTCTATTTATGCGTCCAAAGATTCAATGTGATCATGAATCTTGGTGATGTGATGGGAAATTCGGGGGAACTAAACACACAACCTTATTAAAATCGAGAAATGTTGCTACTACAGGGTACAACCAAGTCACATCATGTCGTTAAAATTCAAACAATTCAGGCATACTTGGTATGTGTCTCAGTTCTGACGGCCGAGAGAAAAGTGTGAGCGAGTGTGCGATCGGTTGCGGTGTGGGTGAGAGGAAGTGTGGGTCCCATGAGAACTAACTCCAATTAGCACCTCTTTGGCGAGGCTAGTTTTTTATGGGTTAGATGAAACTAGCAACACTCTAACCCCTCCCTGTTTGGATCCATGAGAGGTAGTTTGGCCTAAACTAGCACAAACTAACTCTAAACCCTAGATCCAAATAGGGCCAATAGGCGTTGGATTGGATTGGAGTGTAACCAAGGCATAAAAGTGAGAGACGCGTATACACTGGCAACTTACGTTTGAGCCATCAAGGGTGTAGCCCAAGCGGGTTAATGCTTGTAGTAGGGGGCCAGGCTCGCCTGGTAGCGATATGCATGGTCAACGATTATGCCGCCGAGGTCCTCCACAACGACGTAAACCATATATGGATCCACCACCTTGCGCGCCATGTGGCCCGCCTTGCAACACAACTTCTTGCTAACACACCACTGTACATTAGGGTGGGACAACAATATTGCATGAAGGGTTGCCGGCTTTAGGAGTGTGCGACCCTTCTTCCTCCTCATGACACGCTCCCCCCACAATCATCCTCTTTCTCCCCGCGCCCTTTCTCAGGTGGCATGTGTCTCCCTCCTTGCCACCCTTCCATATCGTCTGCCCCCGCCCCTTCGACTCCACCCTCCCTTAACCACTAGGTGGAGCACCGGCAGTGTACTCCTCATCCTCGCCCCTAGCTTCCACCATTGGGGATAGGCAGCTCCCGTCGCCACATTGCACCACTGAACCCTCCCCTGAACCGCATCCACCCAAATCACAGTGTAGCTCGCCGGTGACCCCACCCATCTGCCATCTCCTGCCCGCCGTATCTCTCGCCAACAATGTTATCATGGGTCTCCTCCCTCCAAATCCTCCTAAAGCTTCCGAGGGTAAGCCTAACCCTGTCGGAACCCTACCGCTAGTGACCGCCTCCTCGCCTTCTTCCTCTCCAGCGTGGACACACGAGTGTCGGCACGAACGTGGGTGCTATTGGGCGCAAGCGCTTGAGTCATGCTCTTGTGCGTCACACGATGTGTAATAGAATTTCCGATTAAGGTGGCCACCCCCTATAGCCTAAAGGTGTGGCGCTAAATATGGCTAACATGGGTACTCACGCTTGACTAATGTTGATGGTGGATAACGTCAACTTCTTGCCATAAATAAATAGAACAAACAAGAATAAAATACTAGAAGGTAGGGTTTATACTAATGAATTCCACGAGTTTTGTTGTGTATCAAGTTTTGTAGGATTATTCCAAAAAAAAGGGAAGAAAATAGGAGAAATAGAGAAACAGAAGAAAATGACCAAAACAAGACAATTAGTATAAATTTCGGGGACCTAATGGATAAAAAGAAGACAACATGCACAAGTTGGGGCCCACCCCCCACCCGGGGTTGGGAGGGAGGCTGAGGAGTGGGGCGGGTGACCTCCTCCCCGAGGATCCACGTGTCCCCGCTACGGAACCTTCTCACAACCGACCTAAGGAGTAGATCTAAGCCGTCTAATCAAGTCGGTTTGATCCAAGGGCTATGATTCATCCCACCGGCCTATATAAGCAAGGACAGAGGGCCCCCCTGAAACCCTAATTCATTATCTCTCAGTCAGATTGATTGCAGAGGTGTCCAAATGTAAGGATAACCCCTCTCTAAACAATTAGAGAACTAGAAGTAGATTAGATAATAAGATTAGAAGTAGATTATATCTAAGATCTAATTGAGAGTTAGGGAGAGCAGAGCTGCGCTCTAGTTCTGGAGAGTCTTCAGAGTTTGGTATTTCTTTGTATCTTTTCTCTACCAGACTTATGTTTATTATATTTATCTTCTCTATTTACTTTTATGTCTTTCATATATTTATGGTTAGTGTAGTATGTATGTTTTAGCATTTACTTTTATGTCTTTCATATATTTATGGTTACTATAGTATGTATGTTTTAGCATGGAATCTTCGCTCACATCGAGTGCTCTAGTTATAGACCATAATTAGAGTAGTAATTAATAGTGTAGACTTGGTGTCTAGACTAGAGGTTACCTGAAATTGCACCCAATCCCCACGAATAGTTGTGGTGGCCCCAGGTTGTGATAGCCCTGATGGTCGGCGTAGTCCACCACGTCGGGTTGGTATTTGTAGGACTTTAGTCAGAGCTTCCTAGCCCCCTTCTCATCCCCTTCTATGGCTAGTGTTTTGATGTCCCGAAGTGTTTTCGTATGATTGTTATAACTGTCCATACTTCATTTATCTTATATCCAAAGTAATAGAGAAGTAATTAGGAACCTTTGTCTCTCCCGTTGTCCTTTCGATTAGTTAATCTACTCTCTTATTTTTTTTTCCTTTAAGCTTTATTATTATTAGTTTATTTATCATATATTATTTACCTCCTCACTTTAGTTTAGTTGGTTTGTTAAGTTAGTACATACATGATTGTGAGTCATTAGAATCTTAACCAAAGCTTCTCGTGTGGATACGATACTCTAGAATACTCCTAGGGAAAAGCTACAATGGTGTTCTATGCGCTTGCAGAATCTTTAATATTCGTTTAGCACTTAACAAACATCAACAACTAACGAGGAGAAAATTAAGGTGGGG
This sequence comes from Hyparrhenia diplandra, assembly GCA_015847255.1. Lineage (NCBI taxonomy): Eukaryota > Viridiplantae > Streptophyta > Magnoliopsida > Poales > Poaceae > Hyparrhenia > Hyparrhenia diplandra. The sequence goes on along the minus strand of JADLZK010012025.1, from coordinate 356,556 downwards.
CGGAGAATGTGGCATAACCTCCCGAAATAACACATGTTTAGAGTACTTGTCTTCCTCTATACACTAAGTACTCCAAAAATGAGGTTTTCCAAACAGTTCGGTCGAGCACACCTCAAGGGAGAACTCAAAACAATCCATGTTTTACATCTAGAATCCAATAGTGAGTACAAGCTTACAATACTTAGTTCATTTCATACAATTACTAGTCTTAGAAATTATTTATTACAATACTAGAGTTCAGAGTGCGAAATTTAAACAATGGAAAAAAATAAACATCTAATGATTATACAAGGATCCATCTGTGCCCACCATAAGAATCCTCCACACAAGAGCTAACTCCTCGACAAGGTACTTGCAACACGGGTAAAATAAACCCCGAGTACACAATGTACTCGCAAGACTTACCCGATATGGAATATATATTTCATGGCTGGATATGATAGGCTATATGGCTTGTTGTTTTATTGGTTTGTAGAAAACGCATTACTAAGAGTGAATCCTTACTTCTGATTTATTAGCCATCTTTTAAGTATACACACTGTTCTAATTTCGAGCAAGAGTCGAGCCATCGAACCATCTTATTTCCATCATTCATATTCCACTTCTTACTACGGTGCTAGACCATAGCCAAGTCGTAACGCATGGCAGTGATTCGCGAATCAATGTATCCTAGGTGGGTACCTCGAAACTCACGCCTCGCTTGTGCTACAAAAATTTGCACAAGCAAAGACCAACCCATTTCATTCCTACCAACGGTTCTGGTCCCCGCCCTAAACTTGGACTCCAAGCTCCCACAGTTGAGGCCTGGCCTCAATGCGGTGTAAGGACCTCCAACCTTTCCCTGCCTCCATTTAGTCGACACGGAAAGAGCCGGAAACCTCAACACGAAAAGAACAGGTCTTCCCGCTGCCACTAGCAAGTATGTGCTCAAGATAAAAAGTCTATGACCTGACTACCATCCACGGCAAATCGAACGGTCCTTAATTGACACGGACAGGGAAAAATGCAGTGCAACCAAGCTAAGCCCGTGGTCGCGGGACATAACTTGTTACACCCACCAGAACCCAAACCAGTTCCACGCCTGGTCACCATTTCCTTTCCATCCTCTTCATGATTGTAGTAGGAGTATCCACCTACTTGTGAGTAACGGCAGATTACTCAAGCTACCGATAAACCTAAGCACGACACCTATTCAATCTTGCACTAGTAAAACTTATAGGGTATGCATATGTGGGTATCATATAATTCTTGTAACTTAAATGCACAACACATATATATCATATTTATTAAAATAAGGGCTATGCACCGGGGCTTGCCTTGGGCAAGCGTGGTGTCAGCAAAGTCAGTCGCCGGTAGCTCCGTGAACTCCTCCGGTATGAGAATCACCCTTTCGTACTCCTCGGCGACTTCTTCGTAGCCCTGGTCGCGAAGGTCATAATCTCCACCGGCTCGTTCACTACATGTATGCGATGATGATGCAATGATTTAATATTTTGCCAACAACTCTTACAATAAGAATACACATGTTAAGCTATACTAAGCTAGCTCTAATGACTAAGACAGTAACCCATCTTTTATTTTTCATACAACAAGATATCAAGCTCATCTAACAAGTGTTTCGTTCTGCAAATCAATATTATACTTTCGTTCCTATTAGTTTTAGTGGATATTTAGCAACCTTAGCAACAGTCTACTTTAGAGCTAGAGAAATTACAGGGTACACATAATAATTAAATAACTTCCACTGAGCTCTAGAAATGAAGAAAGTGATATGGCTGGATAAGTCTTGATTTTAGATGAATTTAGGAAGAAGAATCAATGAAATCGGAGTTCATGTAAGGGAGATATTGATTGGACAAGGTATCTGTTAAATTAATTCCGAAAATTAAAATGGAATTATTGGAGGAGGAGGATCACGCCATTAGATTTGTTGACTTGCACATGACCATGGGTCTTTGGTCTTGGACATGATGAGTCGGGGTGCTGGTTCTTTTATGTAGGCCATGGAAGCCTGGACGTGATGAGTGATGAGTGATCCTCCTCCTCCAATCATTCCATTGGAGAAAATGGGTGCATTCATTTGGCAAGAAAATGCAGCAAGCAAGTAGCCTTGTGGGTGTGAACTCGAGAAAATTTGCGTTTGTGCATGCATGATCATGCAAGGCTGTCACGTGCAGAGTGCACAATTTCTAGGTGCATGAGCGTGCTTGTCGGGGCATCTTGTGCAGTGGGTCATTGGGGCAGGATAGCAAATTGGCAGGCTTTAGTAGGTGATTAATGACACGCGTACTCTATGGAGAAGAAGACTTGCGAGGAGCATCAGGATGAACAAGCACAGGGTGAAAAATCGGGAATCTGCAGCTCTACAACGAGACATTAATGGGTGGCATGCGAATTTTTACAAGCTGCTGCGATCGATCGTCTGTTGCCTAACTCGCCATGCTTGACGCGGCGAAATAATAGCAAAGAGTATTGCAAGCATGCTGCTCGGGCTGGCGAATGCCGAGTGTGCGAGCTCGGGAGATTAGGACGACGGAGGGAGAAGAATAACGAGAGCTGGAGTTGGATCAGGGTGAAAGTGACTTGGGTCATGGTAGAGAATATTTGGACAAGGAATAATTAGAGCTCAATTTTAATTTCTTACTTTGCCATATGCAATAATACATAAACATGATGCTCATGACATGATTTAGTGAATTGATTTAGCGCGTAACATCGAGGGTGTTACAGAGAAGAAGCTGGTGGGATGACAGCAACAGGCGTTGGGAGCTAGAATACGAGGGCTGGTCGGAATCCAAGCGGCGGCGGTCGAGAACCGCGCATGACTGTGGAGGGCGGGTCTTAGATCAGGAGAGTAAGCGAGTGAATGTAGTTAGGATTGTGGGATAGGGAGCAGGGAGCGACAACAACCTTGAGAGTAACCTTACATTCTTTTTATAAAGAGTCTCTCTGTTTCAAATTATAAGTCACTTTAATAAAGTCAAAGCGACTTATAATTTATAACCGAAGGAGTGTAAGATAAGATAGGATCGTATATGGGTAGGTGGGACATGGAAAGTTGGAATTATATCACCAACAAGTAGACGATGATGTTATATTACAGTCTTTTTCAGCGTAGGGAAGAGATATAGACAGATAAATCATAGAGGACGTACGTAGTAGCGGCGTTACATCATCTTGGAAGCAACTCGACCTGATAACCTTTAGCGTGAGAGACGGTGTATGATCCGAGCTCTCGCACGCTGTGACGCATGTGGACGGGCTGTCCGTCGTCGGGCGTCATGCATGTCCGGCTCGGAGATCAGCGGTGCTGTCCGGCTCGGAGCACGTCAAGCAAGCAGCCAGAGCCAGCCCTCTCTCCAGCTAGCAAGCGTCGGTGCAGACTGCAGCTCTCGTTCGCTGGCGTACACACCACGTACAAAGCGTCGGTGCTTTCACACAGCGGCAATGCAGTCGTGTGGTGACTGGCGGCAACTGGATATAGTAGAGGTCCAAGTTTCTAAGCTTATCCATTTTAGCTCGAGCAAATATTAATTTCTATAGATCGATGAGCGAGGGACAACAGGTCCCACCCCCGGCGGCTATAAATATCCTCGCAAGGGGCAAAGCCCTGGACACGCTAAAGATAGAAGATCGACCCACTTGATTTATATATCATTATCACTTCCCTGGTCGAATGGGGTCGCTTCGTGATGATGGCAACAGCAGCAGCACCATCAGTGGCCCGCGGCCAGCTGAGAATAAGATCAGGTGGTGCGCGGTGACCGGCGGCCGGGGCTTCATGGCGAGGCACCTGGTGGCCGCGTTGCTCCGCTCTGGCGAGTGGCATGTGCGGGTCACTGACCTCGCCCCGGATCTCATGCTCGGCTTCGGCGACACCGAGGACGTCCTCGACGACGCCCTCCGTGATGGCCGTGCCGTCTATGCCTCCGCGGATGTCTGCAACCTAGACCAGCTTATTAAAGGTGACGACCGACGAATATTACTTATAATCAGTGTCCTCTTGCATGCCCTCTTGCTACAAAATAGGATACGAATTTAGCTTGAGTAATGCACACGGTCCATCAGCATCTCTCTCTCTCTCTCTCTCTCTCTCTCTCCCTCACAAGTGACATATCCATGCTTGTTTCAGGGTTACAATGGGTACCTCATTATTCTAAAAAAAAAAAAAAAAAGAATGTATACTCCTCAAGTGCATCATGCACAGAGATTATGAACTTGAGAAATTGAGTAATAATCAATCTTCAAAGTTCATGAGATGAACCTTCCATCAACTCTGTTCATTCATCAGACCAAACACCTTAGCGCCCAAAAAGGCTGAATGTTGTGTGTTACTTGGCAAGACTTGTAGTACCAATCAAAAGTAATGCTATTACTAGTTATACATTTGCAAGTTCGAAATATATGTTTTTTCTTCAAAAAAAAGTTCGAAATATATGTGCATATATGTAACATTTCATAACGTGATGCAAAGTCACGATAGACACATATAAATTATAAAAGCAAATAGTATTACAAATTAATGAACATGACGACTATTCATGTACCTGAAATTTGATTGTTTTTTTTTTTGTATTCAGCTTTTTTGAAGGGGTTGAGGTTGTTTTTTCCACACAGCTGCTGCGGATCCAAGCAAGAATAACCTTCAACTTCACTATAAGGTCAACGTCGAGGGTCAGTCAAAGAATCATTCTAAGAGCACCGTGACACTAATTAAATGATAAGCTACTCAATATGCAATTAGTTCTACCTATATAATCTTTCATTCTAACATGGTACTCTATTAAGTTGAAATCTAGTATAAATTTTGGTAGGGATTGTTGAGGTACATTCATTCTTCATAGGAACCCTTATTCATTGCTTATCATTTGAGAGCTTTTAAAAGGACTATTCTTGATTGGCTTAAACTATAAGGACTCCTGCAATTTTAGGACAGACTAAGACATCATGCTCAATTGCTAGGACAACTCTTGATTGGCTTAAATTATGGTCATGTTGGGATAATTCTTCCCATGAATATAATGGCTGTTCTGATCAGATTGCATAGGTTGATTACTAGATATTATTATTAATTTAAATAATATATTATGACATGGAGGGTGTATTGTGCTAGCTAGCAAACAAGAGAATTAGCAAAAAAAAAAAAATTCTAGAGTAGATAGATAACTAACCAAATTTGTAAGGATAAATATGCTATCATTTAATTTATAAAAGTAACATAATCGAAGTTAGTTTTACTATTTATTACCTTTTCATTTATATCCTATTTGCACAGGGACAAAGAATGTGGTTGATGCGTGTATGGCTTGCAAGGTGAAAAGGCTTATACACACACCAGCTCTATCGCTGTTGTGTTTGATGGAGTTCATGGGCTTCTCAATGCAAATGAATCATTGCCATACCCAGACAAGGTTGCATGAAAATATATTGACTCAATCTGTTAGGTTCTTAATTTTATGCTACCTCCAAACATATTAATTACATCACTTCTCTTCTAGAAGTGGTTTACAAGATAACAAAGTGAACCATTTTGACATAAGTTTTCTTAGGTCGTGGCTGCTTATACTAATTAATTTTGAATTAATATTGATCCACCTAATAAAAATATATTTTGATTACCATATGTTTTTTATTTGTGCAGTTTCCTGATGCATATGGACAAACAAAGGCAGAAGCAGAAAAGTTAGTTATGAAGGCTAATGGCATTAATGACCTTCTTACTTGTTGCATACGTCCTGGTAGCATTTTTTGGCCCCGGTGACATAGTTATATTACCAGCTCTGGACCAGTGTGGAAAAACACACGTAAGGAAGCATGTGCCTTGTTTAACATTAGAGAACTAACTAGTAATTTATTAATAATTTTATTGGAAAATGCATAATAAAATGATGGTTATAAATTATAATATTTGGCATATATCTTTTTTATGCCTAATGCTATGCATCACTGATGAATAGGTGTGTACGAACTCATTACATATATAAATAGGCAAATAAATTATATTTACAAGAAATGGTACAAAAAAATATACTCATTGTTATATTTTTTTATTGTAAAAATTATAATCAGAGTTTATGTAATTGTTTAAAAATGAATCTACTATGGAAGTAAACCTTATTTAAGTGGCCAAATTTACTAATTAATGCCATTTGGCTTTGCTAGGGCAAATAACTTAAAAAGCAACATACTTACAAATCTATAATAAGCATTGTTAATCCATTATAAAAAGTTATAGGATCCATCTATATATTGGTCTTACCGGCTCTATTAATGCAGTTTATTTTTGGTGACGGTAAGAATTGTGATGATTTTGTATATGTTGAAAATGTGGTACATGGTCACATTTGTGCTGAAAAACTCTTTCTACTATGGAGGGCGCAAAAACCAGTGGTGGAAAAGTAAGTTTCTTTCAACTATATGACATACTTTGACATGCACAACAAACTATCATGACATATTTAAAATTTGTAGGCCTACTTCATAACCAATACAGAGCCAATGAATATGTGGGACTTTCTATATCTGCTTCATGAAGAACTTGGATACAAAAGGTGAACTTTCTATGGATATATATTTTTTATACCTCAATAAGTCTCCTTATTCTATATACACTATTGATACTATCAGTATGCTACTATAACAAATATGTTTGTTTGGTACTAGGACATTATTCATGCATCACTTTGTATACTGCATTAGATGCTTCAATCGAGTAGGATCCCCTCTTCGCAGATCTCAGTTCCAATGTAGTATTATTTTGTTTCTAGGTGGGTGGGTGGTGGTGTATAGTGTCTATTGTTTATGTCCATACTATTCTACACGTGTGCCCTTGACAATTTGTCATCTTGAGATAATATGCATGGTTCAATTTTATCATTTCATCAGAAGTTAAATTTGATGCATAATTTATGAAACCTTTGGAATAATTACTACCTTGATCTCTAATGACCCTTATCGAGTTTTCACTTAAATATCATTGCAAAAATAGTGGTTTTATGCACTTGTTTTCCTTTTTCACATAAAGAAATTAATTTATAGGCATTGTACATTGTTCTCTTATGTATCTCAAGGGTGTCCACTTTTTTCATGAATTTTTCATTATTAAAAAACCTTTGTATATAATGTACACCTTTTAAATGGAATGTTGAGATGTGGGTTATAATTCTGAACTAATCTATCTACTCTGTTCTAAATGATTAGGTGGATGGCCATATCATTGCAGTGGCTAGTGCATTTTGAATGAAAATATTTTAAGCTATAAGTGATTAAGTTCTAATAATTGAGCTATTCCAAATAATACTTTATAATAAGTACACCTAGAGTTAAGCTAAAAAGAATCACATATATACAAAGCAGACAGTCCTCTATGTGACTTACATGTATGCATATGCAAATCATCACACGGAAAGGTATTACATAAAACAAATCACCACTAACCATACACACCACAAATAACTATATGTTTTTTATATGCAATGCGGTTAAATATAAATTAGAATTTATTTACTTCCTTTTATTGTGTGCATATATAAAGTGGTTTATATTAGTCATGATGACAAGTTTATTTGCTTTATTATATAGTAGTATTTTTCAACTAAGAGTACATGATACAGTTAATTGTACTATTTAAATCATGGTAACTTCTTTGTAGGTTGTTCAAGATAAGAATACCATTGCTTGTCATCATGGCAGTAAGCTATTTGGTAGAGTGGGGATACAAGGTTCTACACCATTATGGAATGTGCCAACCTCATGTGCTAACACCAGCGAGGATCAAGTATCTGACAGTCCATAGAACATTCAGTTGTAACAAAGCTGCTGAAGAACTTGGCTACAAACCAATTGTGACACTAATGGTTGATAGCTTCAACTCTCTTGGTGTTGTATTCCTGATTCTTTTTTCTATTACTGCAACTCCTTTTTTATTGAAATGCTCATGCACTTTTCTAATTTGGTGTTTAGGATGGTATGAAGCTAGCAGCCAAATCATATATTCGGTTGAGAAATGATACAGATTTATCTTAGAGAGACATAAAAGGTATGAAGTTAAGTACCAGATGGCATTGTAGTCATGGCACATTATATATCCCTATATTCAACAATAATATGCTTTAGTATATCTTTTTTTTCTAACAATATAAAATATTGCTATACATAGAACTATGCAAGGAGATACATATGAATGAATAAGAGGGCGTGATCATGAATGCAAAGTCAAAATAAATTGCTCATATTTAGTTTTGCTTGCAAAATTCTTTAAAAAATCTAATGATTAGTAAATTTTCAATTCCTTATTCTAGCTAGCTAGTTATTAGTGACAATACATATGTATTAATTCAATCTTGTTGTACATGGGCTTTAAAAACAGTTGTTCAGTATAAAATAGTCTATATCATCTTACCTACTGCGTCACAACGCTTAAAGGTGTATATCATCTTGCTACAAATATGAACATTACATTTTAAATCAACTATAAGTCGAGGAAACTAGGTGACATACTATAATTTGGGCTATATTTATATTTGCACCAAAATTTCATAGCCGTGTTTGTGAAATATGGAACATTCTTATTGCAAGTTTACTAATTCTCACTCTTCCGATCCTATTTTAGATTATCATCGTGGCATAGCATGTTTCATGCTCACCATATTGAAAAGCTCTTCAGAAAAGGTTATCATCTCGTGGCATAGCATGTCATTAGCAGGTCAACGGTGACCATGTTTCCAATCAATAAAATTTCAGTGTTTATGCACAAATTGATGTATTGTGATTTAGTTTGAGTATAGATAGATTGTAACTCAATATGATGATCACACATGTATTTTTAAATTATGTATGTTTATCGGTACATAAATACAATTACTATATGTATGTGTGCCTTCCAGCGAGTTTTTTTGTGAGAGAGAGAGTTACATAGTACCACGCAGACGCTCACAACACACACACGCACACTTATGTATCCCTATAAATACACGTACCACGGGTGCCTCGTTGTCAATGAGAATGTCGCACCACTTAAATCATAATGCAGGAAAATTTTGGAATAAATCAAGGAAAATGTGAGCACTTATGCCAAGTCGAGGACTTGAATCCAGTGGACAGGTTCCACCACAAGGGACCTAAACAACTGACCTATGATCGGTTCACAAAACTTTTTAATTAGGGAGTAGATACTTATTATAACATGCAATTATTTCCAAATAATACAATTAATATATAGGCTCCATCGTCTTACGGCCCTGGTGCGTACGATTGGGCCCAAATGCCAAATCCACCCGGTCCAATAAGCTCCAAACGGAAATTGAGTAACACTGAGGCTACAGCATTTTTTTTTTTTTTTTTTTTTTTTTGACTTGGCATCACGTCAACTCACATTTTATCATTCGCTAGCTATTGCTGCTTGCCATTTCCTCTCTGATCTGAAAAGAACAATTCTCTAGAAAAAAATCACGATCAGGCTTTGGGAAGGACTAACCGGACTCTCCATCCATTGATAGAACAAAATGTCAGGAAAAGAACACTAACACTACGATAAAACTCTAGGAAGGACTCAACCAGCAGAGTCGGAGATGTTAGTTCTTTTTCTGATCACCATGACCACTAACAAAGCACAAACTATCCCTAGCTAATTTCAGGCAGGGTTTACTTATTGGAACTGGTGTTCTCACATGACCAGTTGTAATGAAAAGCCACAATCTTATATATAGCTACATGAACTCATGAAAAGTATCCCAGTGTATTGTTATTGAACAACCGCCAAGGCGTAGGCACGCAGCAATGAGTGAAGCGTTATTGTCTGATGAAGATGAAGACTGCATATATACGTTGCCAAATGAAAGAGGAACCAAACCGCAAATATTTTTGCTCTATTTTCCTTGAAAGGGGCATCATCTGACTTTTTAGGAACTACACGAGCATAGGAACTGTTTTCCTAGGATGTGGCCAGGGCACCTGTCATAATTTGGTTTCTGTTTTCTATTCATGTACAGACCCGTGGTTTTTGTGGGTTTGGATGTTTGGCACACGTACGTCTCTATCGGGAGAAACACGATGAAGAAGTTTTAACTGCAACATGAGTGGGAATCGGGTACTCAGGTTCGTATATGACACACGGGGATTCAAGTTTCCAGAAACAAACACAACAAACAAATTATATACCCTTCTTTCTTCTTTATTAAATGTCTTCTTATATTTTTTGCATTTGGATTAAGATCCATATTCGGGTTACTCGGAACTAGAGAGATCTAATTGGATTAGGATTTATATTTATCTAAATTACCTTATATAAGTAGTCTTGCACTTCTATAAAGAGGAGGTGGACCAGACCGAAAAAAAAATGGGCGGAGAGAAATAAAATATAGATGAGCCGTTCCACATAGGATAAACGGGGACCGAGGACACTGGATCAAACGGCGGTAAGAAAATTTGCTACCGTGGATAGCTTGATTTGGCCGCCGAGCTCCGCTGCCTTAATTAAGAAGAAAATTCCCCGGACTAGAATCAAAAGCAAGCGCTCCCAGTAAAAGTTTGCTGCAAACTGCTGGCGACACCTTGAAGCAAGACATCGTGTAAGTCGGACGGCGTGACTAAATCGCGAACGTCCGCGACTTAGACTAACTCGAGAACGATCCGACAAAACAACTTTCCTATCCAGGGAAAGTTTCTATTTCCGCTTTTATCCACTTTTGGAAAGCTGAGAGACTTTCTTTACTTTTTGCATGCGATGATGTCGGCGTAAAAAAGCTAAATATTTTTTAAAAACTGATATAACTCTTGAATGGTGTATCCGTTTTAAATTCCGTCTGCACCGGTGTGTTCTACGTGACGAAACGAATAAAACTAGATCCCACTGGACTATGTTTTGAAGATTTTATTTTTTTTTTTTTTCCAATATCAATTGTTATATTATATAAGTTATACAATATATGTTAGACACTACATCATCTAGTTTTGTCTTATTGTTATGTTCCATAAGTTATACACTATAAGTTAAAAGTATAAATTAGACAGCACATGCTGTATAGTTTGATCGTATTGTTATGTTCTATAAATTATACACTATAAGTTATATGTATATGTTACACAATACATATTGTAGTTTTGGTCTTTCTGTTATGTTCTTTAAGCTATATAATATAAATTATACATATATGTTAGACACTACAACACCTATTTTTTTGTCTTATTGTTATGTTCCATAAGTTATACACTATAAGTTAAAAGTATAATTTAGATAGCACATGTTGTATTTTGCTCTTATCGTTATGTTCTATAAGATATACACTATAAGTTATACATAACACCTAGTTTTGTCTTATTGTTATGTTTCATAAGTTATACGCTATAAGTTAAAAGTATAAGTTAGACAACCCATGCTGTAGTTTGATCTTATTGTTATGTTCTATAAATTATACACTATAAGTTATACATATATGTTACACAAGTACATATTATAGTTTTGGTATTTACTGTTATGTTCTATAAGTTATAATATAAGTTATACATATATGTTAGACAGCACATGTCGTGGTTAGGTCTTATTGTTATGTTCTATAAGTTATACACTATACGTTATACGTATATGTTACCCAGTACATCTTGTAATTTGGTCTTTCTGTTATATTCTACAAGTTATATAGTATAAGTTATACATATATGTTGGACAATACATGTCGTAGTTAAGTTTTATTGTTGTTTTATAAGTTATATAGTATAGGTTATACGTATAAGTTATACCTATATGACTTAACTATTATAAAAGTTGCTTTTATTTGATCTCCCAACCCATTACTATCCCTATACCACTTTGTCCCCTGAATAATTTATGTCTCCCAAAAGGAAAAAAAATCGCGAAAAAATACCGTAACTTAAGACAGAAGAAGGAGAATGAAAAGAAAAGGGAAAGGAAAGTTAATATACATAATTTGCTATTATAAAAAAAATTCAAAAAAATAAAATCTTCAAAACATAGTCAAGTGGGATCTAGTTTTGTTCGTTTCATCGCGTAGAACACACCGGTGCAGACGGAATTAAAAACGGATGCACCATTTAACAATTATAGCCATTTTAAAAAATATTTTGGTTTTTAAAGCTGACATCATCGCTGACATCAGCACATGTAGGAAAAAGACAAAAAAAAAAAGAGAGCAGAGAGAAGAGAGAGTGGGAGTGAGAACAGCGTGCGCACGTGGTCGGATCGTCCGCGAGTTACCTTCACTCGCGGACGACTGCGATACAGGAATTTCGTAAGTCGGAACCTATTGTCCATTAGCTTTTCACAACACCTCTCTCGCCGGATAGCTCAAGCTCTTCTCGGCTCAACCACCAACAAAACTCCTCAACAGGCGTAGCCAATGCCCCCCTCCCAGCCGGTGTGGCCTGTGGGTCTACGGCCAATACTATTCTCCCCCAGCGCCTCATTATATTCTGGATCTGCAGACGTGTTTGCACCTTTCCTTGCTGTCTGGTGAACAGCCACTGTCCTGTGTCTATTGTTCACTACTGTTTGGTACAGTTCTACCTTACCGCGGAAAACGAGTCTGTGAACTAGTGAAATTAGCACTTGAACTTGTCGTGTGTGTATTGGCCAGCAATTTGACTGATTACGAGCAACAAACAACTTTAGGAATAGAATCAGGTGTCCCTGGCTATAATATAAATACAAGGCTGATGCGTGAAGAGAGCACACACAACCAAAACCAATACCCGTGGCGGCCGTCGCGTATATGTTATACATTAACTCTCTATAGATCGATCATGGGGTCGTCGGAGCGTGGGGATGATGCCAGCAAGAGCGAGACGAGGTGGTGCGCGGTGACTGGCGGCCGGGGATTCATGGCGAGGCACCTGGTGGCCGCCTTGCTCCGCTCCGGCGAGTGGCATGTGAGGGTCACCGACCTCGCCCCGGATGTCATGCTCGGCTTCGGCGACACCGAGGACGTCCTCGACGACGCCCTCCGTGATGGTCGTGCCGTCTATGCCTCGGCGGATGTCTGCAACCTAGAGCAGCTTACCAAAGGTGATAATAATTGAAGTACTTGATCCTAGTACTAGTACTAATTAATAAATAAGAACTACTGCTAGTCTGCTAGTAACCAGGATACTGAATAGAATTCGGACTGACTTGGAACAGCCACGCCCAACAGATTGCTATATTTAATCATTCTCTGCGTCATCATATATGAAATATACGATCAAGCGGTGTAAACAGTAATATAATGTATACACACGTGCTGGTGTAAAATACTATTGTACACTAAACTATTTTATTGAACAAAATTCAGTACTATTTAGTACTCATGTTTTAAGTGGTATTCAGTATTTTGTGATACAGGTTTGTACTGATACTATACGCGGTTTTATGGTCAGTTTTGGCTACCGGTGTAGAATAGGGTGTAGAATTTAGCACTTCTGTGTAATGTATAACTAAGCTAAATATTTGGTTGATTTCTTGTATTCAGCCTTTGAAGGGGTTGAAGTTGTTTTCCACACGGCCGCTGCGGATCCTAGCAAAAACGACTTGCAACTTCACCACAAGGTTAACGTGGAGGGTGAGTGTTACACAAGAATAATCCTACCAAGGTGAAGGACAGATGACAAATTAACTAAGGAATATTGTGCATGCATGTACCTACGTGACCCTACCATTATAATCATCACTCTAACACGTGTGGTGTATGGTACTCAAGCACAATGTGTGTTTCACAAAGTTTTTTACTATTCGTTGTTTATCGCATGAGTTGTTAAACAAGATCAGTATGCCGCCAATAAGAATTAGTATGTCAAAACATAAATATATACAAGAATAGGTTTCATTCCTCTTGTATGATTGTTTAGCTTATATTATCCACCCCTCGTCACTAGGAGATTTTTGCACTAGTATGGTAGTAAAGTGTCACAACCACCTTGGGGGAGGGGCGGCGGTGACGGCGCCGGCAGCGTGGGGCGGCGGCGGCTAGAGGGCCGCGGCTGCCCTAGGGCAGGGGCACAGGCGTCTTGCGCGCGCAAGCAATCTCTAAAGGTTTTCTTATATTTCTGGAATACCTTTTACAAGCAAACTCTTGTTCATTTCCTAATAGGAGATTTCCTTATAGATTGGAATATCTCCTTTACACCAAAAGTCCTAATCTAATCTAAGACGACGTGGACGGCGTGGGCAGCGGCGGCGGCGGCGCCGCCTCTCATGGCGCGCGTGCACCCTCTCTTGGGCCGGTTGGGCCGCGCCTCCCCACTGGGCTGGGTCGGACTTGTCTTTGTGACATCTCTCCGCCGTTCGGCGAGGCGACGCGCCCCACGCGCGTCGGCTAACCGACCAAGTAGGAGCGTAGGCGGCGTGGTGGAAGGCGTAGTGTTGGCGATGCCATACCGTAGCCGGAGGTGTCCCATCCTGTCATGGATCTCGTTGACGCAAAAGCATCATCGTCGAAGGTGAAGTTGAATTTCAGTTGCCCGAAGTAGATGGAGAAGATGCGACTGAAGGGTGGTCGCACATCTATTTCCGTCGACTCGTGCTGCTGCCATGATGGAGCCACTCATGACCCTTGTGAGGTAGAGCATCTGCAGGAACGTCGGGGAGATCTCAATGGGGTAGACCGTACCAACCTCCACCTGCATGTGAAAGTGCCTACACAAGGCGTGTCGCGTCGCGGAAACTGGTGTGGATGTAAAGCGAAGTAAGCTGTCGTAGCGGAGGTCGCTCGTAGTCTGCACTATCGGGTCGACCTGGTGGATGCCGGCACCCAGAGTCCACCATCACGTCGTCGGCGTGGACGAACTCGTTGTCATTATTGTCGAAGAGGAGGATCGTGGCGCCATGCATGTTGACATCTAGTTGTTGTCCCATCAGCAAGATGCTTGCTGGGAAGGCGTGCTAAGCTGGCTCTGACGTCGGAAGGTGAAAGCCCACCGCAAGAGTGTGTGCTGGAACTCCTTGCTGCAGTAGGAGGTCTTGCAGGAGAGATGAAGCTGCTGGAATGTAGTAGCAGTGGGTGTACCTGACGATGCCATTGTACATAGACCACTCTAGAAGCCGCGGCTTGCAACTCGATGGTTGTTGCTATCATCTGGAGGTCCTTGTTTGTCGAGGTGGCGAGGCGAAGCTCGGTGAGAAGGTCGAGGGCGACCTGGTCGTCGATGGTGTCCATAGTCACTGCGTGATGCTGCGGCTGGTATAGGGGCGTCGGAGTCGTTGTTAGAGAAGCTTGAAACGAAGCTGTGGGTGAGGCGTTGAAGTCCAGTGCGAGGTGAATGGCCACGGCATGTAGAGTGGCTCCTCCCACTGAACTGCCTCCCGAAGAGGCGAGCATAAACCGCCGATGGAGAGGTGCATGTGACGTAACCTCCTAATTACTGGGCCCACCTACACCTGTCATTGTCCCAAAGACCTCTGACAGCTGTGCAGATACACCCGATAACTTAAGAAGCCCTGTTGATAACTCATACCAGGATCAACAAAGGAGTAGCTACAACATTACAACATTTGTTATAAAAATACAGATCAGAGTGCGGTAGAATAATAACATTAATTTTACAAAATGTGAGTAAGTTACATTTGAATAAACTTAACTTAATTAATTTGCGGAAGCTGAGTAGACTAGAAGACAACCAGATCATGTCGTGCCCACCGACATAACCTTGGTTAACATCACGAGTCAGCACCTGCAACAAGGGTTAACAAACCCTGAGTACACAATGTACTCCAAAGACTTACCCGACAAAAAAAAAAAGACTCCAAGGATATGTTGGCTTAAGGGAAGTAGAGCTAGAAAAGGGAATTTGCGAAAAAGCTTACTACAAGTGGATCCTTACTTTCAATATTTTTAGCATAAATTTTATTGGAGCATAAATAAAGCTAGATTTGCACCTGTTCTATCTCAAACACTTTTTAAGCAACACATCTCAACTTATCTCTGCATCTCTTTTTCTTGCATAACCATGAGTAACCTTGTTTCTTCAATTACTACGATGAATGGGCGTAAGAACGGGTCTTCATATCCGAAAGCAACGGCGATTCATGAACCGATTATACCAGGGATCCCAACCACCACGACATATGTAGCACTTAAGCTTGCATATATCAACCCTCACTCAGTTCGTCCAAAACGGGACTGGGTCCATCGCCACCCGAGAGCACAGTACTCCACCTCCCTACCCCGCCAGTCCTAATGACAATGACAGTTTACCCAGTAGGGTGGGTACACGCTACTCCCGCCATCTCTCCACTCCCAGTGCGCGGTTGTCCGTTCCCGATTTGGCACACCCCCGAGATCAGGCTTACCGGGGCATGTGGCCAGTTAGTTTCGTCTGACCTGGGGTGACTGCCAGTCAGACGTGCCATTGACCCAAACGGCCTCAGGCGCAACTTGCGTTCAAAAAGTCCCGAACTTAACAATCCAAACAACGGACGGTCCTTATACGACCAACACGGGACAAGCACAGCTAGGTATCCCGCCGGCTTTCAACCTACGCCCCGTCCGATCTCAAATTCATCACTACCATATTTATTCTCATGAACCACCATCAGGGTGTTCTCTTTTTCCATAGCCAGGAGGAACAAAGATAAAACCTATATCTCGCGAACAATGAAGCCATCATTCGACTTCTACCGACATCTAAGCATTACTAAGCATTTAGAGAAACGACCTACTCATACTAGTAGGATATCATCTGGAATAACTGTTGATCAAGGTAATCATGCAGCAACGGTATCAACCAACTCCTACTACGTAATGCACATTACACTAGTCTTAAGGTGAATAAAGAATTTGTAAAACAGAGAAGGGTTTATGCTCCGGGGCTTGCCTGTTTTGCAGGGAAAGTCAGATTCCACAGTCGGATCACCGAAGTCACACTTGACACCAACACATCGGGTGTATGCACCTTCTCCAAAGTTTGGTCATCGTAAACCACATCACTCTCGTTTACACTACACGTAGATGATGCATGACTTAGCATGATGGAATGGTAAACATGATGCTTGATGGATGCATGAAATGATAAACAATGGAGTACAACTTTCCTTCACGATAAAGTTGTAACCCAACAAAACCAACTTGTTGAACTACTCTACAAGATATCATCACCATTGCCTAAGGAGTTCTCAAGGACCACTTGATTATGGTATGATCCAAGTTTCACAAAACAACCCAAAAGTCACACAAAAACCTAAATTACTTGACACTAAACAACCTATAACTCACATAAAATAATAGAGCTCAATATAGAAAATAATTTAAACATTTCAAAACGACTCCAAACTTTTTATACAAGTAGGTCACATCATAAAACAGTACCAAATAAATTTTCATGATTTTTGAATAAATATTTTATTTTCTAAAAAATCATAGAAGATGCATTTTTCAATTAAATATTGTATTTTTAAATCATGCAAGAACTACTCAAAATCAAAGTTTCAAATTTTTCATGGATTCATATACTCATAAGAAGCTTCTACAAAAATTTTCAGAATTTTTAAAGCTAAACTTGATTTTATATGAAATTCACAAGAATCAGCACTATCCAAACAAATACTAATTGATAAAACATTGAATAAAAGAAAAAAGGCACACGGGCTGAAATCAGCCCAAGATCGCGGCCCATACTGTTCAAAAAGGCCCGATTACTTGTTTACCACAGGCCGAACTATTTTTATTTTGGCCCAAGATTTGATTCGCCCAACACTATTCCTCTTGGGCCGCCCATACGCCACGCTACGCCTACAAAGGCACTGCTCGTGGCCTTGCCACTCGTGGCCGTGGCCCACCGGCATGGTCACCGGCGGTGGCCGCGCGCGGCAGGCGTTCGGCGACGGTGGTGCGGTAAAGGGAAAAGAAGAAGGGCAAGGAGGCGCGTGGCTCACCAGAGACACGGTGCGCCGCGATGGATTGGACGGAGGGTGGCCGGAGGGGGTTCGGCGCGGTGATGGCGGGCGGCGGCGGATCGGCACGGCGGCACGCCCGCGTTCCGGCGCCTGGAGACTTTGGCTGGGCACAAGAATGGGTCGAGCATTACCACATCATCAAGGTGCTTCAAAATGGCAAAGCTGGTTAGCCAAGAAGCTCACCGGTGAAGGATGTTCGACGGCGGCGCTCGCAAGGGCGGCGCAAACGACGGCGTCGAGGAAAAGAAAGGCTCAGTCGCGGGCTAGGAAGGGAGAAAGGGGTTGCGGCTGGGGTCAGGAGAAGCGTGAAAGGGTTGCGAAGCTGCTGGCGAACTAAGGCGGCGAGAGAAGTGACGATGACGGCGAATTCCGGCGGCGGAAATGGTCGTCGACGGCGGCTAGGTCTTCGGAAAAGAGAGAAGAACGACGGCGACGGCGACTTTTATAGAGAATGGAGGGCATGGACAGGTGGAAGGGGATGTCGCGAAGACGGCCAGGTAGTTGGTGACGCGCGGGGCGGCCGAAGGCTCGAGGGGCGGCCACGGCGGCGGTCCGGCGACCGGCCGGGCATAAAGCATGGCTGCAGTGATCCCAGCGTGTGTAATGCCAGCCTTCTAACCCTAACTTTTGAATTTGATCAAATTCTCCCAAAATTTGAACTGATCTTCAAAAACTCCAAAAAGTGACTTAGGCTAATTTTTTCAAGATCTACAATTTTCATAATTGGAAGATTTTCAAATTCAGCCTCTAAATAGGACTTTTTGAAAAGCAGTTCAAACTTTTGAAATTTGAATTCAAAATTACTTTTAAAATCATGTAACAACTTGAAAAACTTTGTACATGACTTTTGTTAATCTCAACAAGATCTACAAACTCACTTTTGAAAGTTTTTGCAAATTTTGCTTAGATTTTGAATTAGGGTTTTTAAATCAAAAGGGGACAAAACCCTAAGTTTGGTA
Source organism: Hyparrhenia diplandra (assembly GCA_015847255.1). NCBI lineage: Eukaryota > Viridiplantae > Streptophyta > Magnoliopsida > Poales > Poaceae > Hyparrhenia > Hyparrhenia diplandra. The sequence goes on along the minus strand of JADLZK010012025.1, from coordinate 337,719 downwards.
TTTTCAAAATTACTCTAAATTTTTGAACTAAACTTTGAAAACTCAAAATACCAACTTTGTTCAACTTTGAAAACTCTACAAATTTGCTTTAATAACCATACCCAAATTCCTTTTAAATTTTGAATAAAAAAAAAAAAGGGTAAAAGAAAGAAAGGAAGTTTAGGGTTTTTCGGAGTTCAATTCAAATCTGAATTTGATTCAAATTTCAGAATCCCAATCTATACTATCCAACCCTCATCCAACATCACACTTAGGATCAAAAAACATAAAACAAACTTAATTTTGTCCAATCCAGGACTTAAGCGGTAAGTAACACTGGTGTTACGGCCTTTCCCCTAAGCAATCTCGTCCCGAGATTCGAGCGAGAACGAGAAGGGGAAAGAACGATTAACATACACAGATCTAAAAGCACACTTTCGGAGATAATACATGACCTTGAAAACTAAACAACTCAGATCTAGAACAACACAGCTAAGAGCGAGGGATGAACAACTAAGCACCTAATCAAACAGCCTCGATAAGCGAGGACAATGAAGGAACAACAGGATAATGATTATCCAGAACATGGCAAAAGACCAACAGATCCAGAAACAGGACTGTGAACACTCGATCATTGCAAGCGCCAAGACGAAAAGCATCCCGAGAACAAAAACTTCGACGAACGCCATATCAGGTAGCTCTATGTCCATCCGCTCCTTCCTTCCGGCTTGGTGGCTTTCCAATCTTCCTCACGACGAGATCTGGTGGAGAGAAACAACTCACGAGCTCTTCTCTGATCTGGAGATGGGAAGGGAAAGGGGCGTGTAGAAGATTTTATAGCTTGGTGGGCAGAGATGTGGCACAACACGTCGGAAAAGTAGGCCGAGTGGAGGAGCATCACCGGGCGGTGCTTTGGACAAGATTGGCCATGGCACGCTTCACTACTTGTGAACCAAGGTGGGAGAGAGGGAGAGGATGAGAGGAATGGATTCGCCGGCAAGGAGGCGTGCGAGAGGCTGTTCTAAAAGGCGAGAAGAAGGGGGTCCGCTACGGGGACGAGGCCAGCGTCGAGAGCCGACACAAGTACAGGGATAAAGGAGGGGCGCGTGTTGCGCGCGAGGACAGCGAGTGCGGTACAACGCTGCGACCACGAACGAGGCAAGCACGGCCGAGATCGCAACACAAACGCAAGCGGAAAAAGGGGCCAGGATGCTCACGGCGTTTAGAAGACACGTGGCGGCAACAAAATGCCACAATGATCCCGACCTTCAGAAATGGTTCTGAGTCTTTTATCTACCACCTCTTGTAGTCCGTTAATGTTGATGTCGGTGACTTGCTCTTCAAGGGTCACCTTTTCTTGAAACTTTCGAAGGAACTCACAAAGCAACTGATCCGATATACGAGTCCTCGGATAGAATATAGATAACTAAGAAATGCTTAGTGCAGTTTTGTAATGGATCATGATTAAAAAAATCATTAATCATAACACCACGGCCAAAACCACAACCAAAGGAAGTTCCAAGGTGTGTAGTCAATATGAAGGTGATTTCAAGATCAAAGCCAAGGAGGTTTTAAAGATCAAAGAGAAATTGTATGGCATCGGGCTCCTTTCTTGAAGAAACTTCTAGGAGGTCCAACAGGGACTCGACATAGTTCCACACGGCACAACATAAGCCGTGGCAAAGATTTACACATAACATCCTAGTTGAACTAGGGTTCCAACAAAGTACACACAGGCTTAACAATGAAACACAAACAACAACCAACATTAACATCATTTTAGATAACATGTGAAACATCATATATGCATTACGTGAATGCTATAAGCAACATATGCAATGCAATGATGCTTGCTAATGATGTAGCAAGATGATCATGAATGATCGGGATATGAAGATCTTTCCCCTTAAAAGAAATCTAATTTCCGAATTTCAAGGTGACAAATCCCGTGGGACAAGTAGTGGGAAAAGAAATATGTCAAATATATATTGACTTGTAAGAAATTTTGCAAACAATAAAGTTGATAACAAGATTGCAATCGAAACAAAAAAGGTGATTGCAACCAATAAGAGAAGAGGAGTACGGATATGAATTTCCAAAAAGAGTTCGCAAAGAAGGTGAAAGCTCATTAATTGTGGATTATGGTGAATCATGACCATAGACCCCGACATATAGCGGCGCCCGGCAGTATTTCCCGATGGCTGCAAATCCACAGGAGACCCCAGGTTTCGACGCTATTTCCTGGGTCCACGAGGCCATGGTTCTACCATAAGACACAATTATTGCAACTCTCAACCAACACATGTTGGTCAGTCAAAGTGAAAAGAAGAGCATGTGTCATAATAGAAGAAATCAAAGTACGACACATGTATGAGTTGAAAAATCAAGGAATAGTCCGAGGCTTTTAAATAGAGTTGACATGGCAAGGTACAAGCCCCCAAAAATTGGAACTTATGAAGCAAAAATTATCAAATGGAAGTCCATTAACCAAAAACTTGGTATAGGACGAAATTTAGGACAAACAACTATAAAGAAAAATAGTTGTCCGATTAAAAGGAGGAAAAAAAATCAACATTATATGGATGGTATGATGCATGCTCGCCCTATACGTCTTCACAATGTTAGGCGTACTCTATCTTCATCATGTTAGATGTTAGTAGATTATAGGGCTTTACTTTATATACTATCTTCTCTGCATCAAACGGGATGTTGAGAAGCACTTAACAGAACATTGTCGGTGAAGTTAACTCTCCAGTTGTTCTCCAGAAGAAGAGGTGAAATTTCTCGAAGACTTTTACATCGAAAAAATCTTCATGAAGCCTTCCGGCAAGCATAAGGAACGAAAGAAGATCAATTTTAACTTGTTACTTTCAAAAACTTTTAGATTACAAAATCATTTTGAAGTTTTCAAAAGTAATATTGTAGCTGGTCCTAAGTATGAGCTCCGATACCATTCTGTGACGTAACCTCCTAATTATTGGGCCCACCTACACTGTCATTGTCCCAAAGACCTCGGCGATACCGTGTCGCATACACCCGATAACTTAAGAAGCCCCGTTGATAACTCATACCGGGATCAACAAAGGAGTAGCTACAACATTACAACATTTGTTATAAAAATACAGATCGAGTGCGGTAGAATAATAACATTAATTTTACAAAATGTGAGTAAGTTACATTTGAATAAACTTAACTTAATTAATTTGCGGAAGCCGAGTAGACTAGAAGACAACCGGATCATGTCGGTGCCCCACCGACATAACCTTGGTTAACATCACGAGTCAGCACCTGCAACAAGGGTTAACAAACCCTGAGTACACAATGTACTCCGCAAGACTTACCCGACAAAAAGAAAAGACTCCAAGGATATGTTGGCTTAAGGGAAGTAGAGCTAGAAAAGGGGAATTTGCAGAAAAGCTTACTACAAGTGGATCCTTACTTTCAATATTTTTAGCATAAATTTTATTGGAGCATAAATAAAGCTAGATTTGCACCTGTTCTATCTCAAACACTTTTTAAGCAACACATCTCAACTTATCTCTGCATCTCTTTTTCTTGCATAACCATGAGTAACCTTGTTTCTTCAATTACTACGATGAATGGGCAGAAGAACGGGTCTTCATATCCGAGAAGCAACGGCGATTCATGAACCGATTATACCCAGCTGGGGATCCCTAACCACACGACATATGTAGCACTTAAGCTTGCATATATCAACCCTCACTCGGTTCGTCCAAAAACGGATCTGGGTCCATCGCCACCCGAGAACGCGATACTCCACCTCCCTACCCCCGCCAGTCCCTAATGACAATGACAGTTTACCCAGTAGGGTGGGTACACGCTACTCCCGCCATCTCTCCACTCCCAGTGCGCGGTTGTCCGTTCGATTTGGCACACCCCGAGATCGAGGCTTACCGGGGCATGTGGCCGATTAGTTTCGTCGACCGGGGTGATCGCCAATGACGTGCCATTGACCCAAACGGCCTCGGGCGCAACTTGCGTTCAAAAGTCCCGAACTTAACAATCCAAACAACGGACGGTCCTTATACGACCAACACGGGACAAGCACAGCTAGGTATCCCGCCGGCTTTCAACCTACGCCCCGTCCGATCTCAAATTCATCACTACCATATTTATTCTCATGAACCACCATCAGGGTGTTCTCTTTTTCCATAGCCAGGAGGAACAAAGATAAAACCTATATCTCGCGAACAATGAAGCCATCATTCGACTTCTACCGACATCTAAGCATTACTAAGCATTTAGAGAAACGACCTACTCATACTAGTAGGATATCATCTGGAATAACTGTTGATCAAGGTAATCATGCGAAAGAACGGTATCAACCAACTCCTACTACGTAATGCACATTACACTAGTCTTAAGGTGAATAAAGAATTTGTAAAAGCAGAAGGGTTTATGCTCCGGGCTTGCCTGTTTTGCAGGAAAGTCGATTCCACAAATGGATCACCAAGTCACACTTGACACCAACACATCGGGTGTATGCACCTTCTCCAAAGTTTGGTCATCGTAAACCACATCACTCTCGTTTACACTACACGTAGATGATGCATGACTTAGCATGATGGAATGGTAAACATGATGCTTGATGGATGCATGAAATGATAAACAATGGAGTACAACTTTCCTTCACGATAAAGTTGTAACCCAACAAAACCAACTTGTTGAACTACTCTACAAGATATCATCACCATTGCCTAAGGAGTTCTCAAGGACCACTTGATTATGGTATGATCCAAGTTTCACAAAACAACCCAAAAGTCACACAAAAAACCTAAATTACTTGACACTAAACAACCTATAACTCACATAAAATAATAGAGCTCAATATAGAAAATAATTTAAACATTTCAAAACGACTCCAAACTTTTTATACAAGTAGGTCACATCATAAAACAGTACCAAATAAATTTTCATGATTTTTGAATAAATATTTTATTTTCTAAAAATCATAGAAGATGCATTTTTCAATTAAATATTGTATTTTTAAATCATGCAAGAACTACTCAAAAATCAAAGTTTCAAATTTTTCATGGATTCATATACTCATAAGAAGCTTCTACAAAAATTTTCAGAATTTTTAAAGCTAAACTTGATTTTATATGAAATTCACAAGAATCAGCACTATTCAAACAAATACTAATTGATAAAACATTGAATAAAAGAAAAAGGCACACGGGCTGAAATCAGCCCAAAGACTCATCGCGGCCCATACCGTTCAAAAGGCCCGATTCTTCGTTTACCACAGGCCGAACTATTTTTATTTTGGCCCAAGATTTGATTCGCCCAACACTATTCCTCTTGGGCCGGCCCATACGCTTCGATTGTCCGCACTCGCATCGTGGCCTTGCCACTCGTGGCGTGGGTTACCGGCATGGTCACCGGCGGTGGCGCGGCGTGGCGGCACCGGCGCTCCGGCGACGGTGGTGCGGTAAAGGGAAAAGAAGAAGGGCAAGGAGGGGCGTGGCTCACCGGAGACACGGTGCGCGCACGATGGATTGGACGGAGGGTGGCCGGAGGGGGGCGACGACGGTGATGGCGGGCGGCGGCGGATCGGCGGGGCGGCACGCCGGCGTTCCGGCGATCGAGACTTTGGCTGGGCACAAGAACGGGTCGATCATGACCACATCATCAAGGTGCTTCAAAATGGCAAGCTGGTTAGCCAAGAAGCTCACCGGTGAAGGATGTTCGACGGCGGCTCGCTGGGCGCGCAAGACGACGGCGGGCGTCCGAGGAAGAAAGGCTCGTCTGCGGGCTAGGAAGGGAGAAAGGGGTTGCGGGCCGGGGTCGGGGAGAAGCGTGAAAGGGTTGCGTCGGCTGCTGGCGAACTAAGGCGGCGAGAAGTGACGATGACGGCGAATTCCGGCGGGGCGGAAATGGTCGTCCGACGGCGGCTGGGTCTTCGGAAAAGAGAGAAGAACGACGGCGACGACGACTTTTTATAGAGAATGGAGGGCATGGACAGGTGGAAGGGATGTCGCGAAGACGGCCAGGTAGTTGGTGACGCGCGAGGGTGGCTCGGCGGCTCGAGGCGGCACGCGGCGCGTCCGCGACCGCCCGGCATGGGCGGCACGCTGATCCCACGTATCTTGTAGCCTTCTAACCCTAACTTTTGAATTTGATCAAATTCTCCCAAAATTTGAACTGATCTTCAAAAACTCCAAAAAGTGACTTAGGCTAATTTTTCAAGATCTACAATTTTCATAATTGGAAGATTTTCAAATTCAGCCTCTAAATAGGACTTTTTTGAAAAGCAGTTCAAACTTTTGAAATTTGAATTCAAAATTACTTTTAAAATCATGTAACAACTTGAAAAACTTTGTACATGACTTTTGTTAATCTCAACAAGATCTACAAACTCACTTTTGAAAGTTTTTTGCAAATTTTGCTTAGATTTTGAATTAGGGTTTTTAAATCAAAAGGGGACAAAACCCTAAGTTTGGTATTTTCAAAATTACTCTAAATTTTTGAACTAAACTTTGAAAACTCAAAATACCAACTTTGTTCAACTTTGAAAACTCTACAAATTTGCTTTAATAACCATACCCAAATTCCTTTTAAATTTTGAATAAAAAAAGGGGGTAAAAGAAAGAAAGGAAGTTTAGGGTTTTTTTAGGAGTTCAATTCAAATCAATTTGATTCAAATTTCAGAATCCCAATCTATACTATCCAACCCTCATCCAACATCACACTTAGGATCAAAAACATAAAACAAACTTAATTTTGTCCAATCCAGGACTTAATCGGTAAGTAACACTGGGGTGTTACGATTACACGCAGATGGAGTGGGCTCGGAAGTTCCGGCGCCAAGCATAGTCCTCAAAGTTATTGGCGTAGTCGTTCGGTGTACCATCCTGCCGTGATGGTGCTGCGGTCCCTGTTGTGTCATTGTTGATAGGGCGGCCCAAAGTCGCGCTTGAGGAAGCACGTGAAGGTGTCCCATGCCTCCAACTTCCTTTTCATGGTCATCTGGAGGAACCAGAGGTGTGCGACTCCTGTAAGATAGCAGACCGCTAACCTGGTATAGAACTGGGGCTCGAGCCCCTGTTGTAGTGTGATCGGCGTCTCCATCTTGTTGATCCCAGGCTCTTTGGGTCATCGGAACCATCGTAGTCCGGTGGTATCGGGCGAATCGCCATCTTCATGAGTGGCGCCTGGGCTAATGGCGCTTGAGATGGAGGCGGCGCCTGTTCGTTGATCTCATCTTTAGCTAGGGGCAGGTCTATGTCGAGGTCGGGCGGCGTCGGCGTCGGTGGCGTCAAACGGGGATGGGTGTGGCGCCGGCGGCGGTGCATGGGGCCCCCTAGCCAATCCCGGCTGCGGCGGCCATGGCTAGGTCCTCCTTGGGTGTCATTGTCGAGCGTAGAGGTGTGAGGTAGATCGGGGTGTTGATGTAGATGTTCTCCATGCGTTGAAGGTGAGCTTCAATCTCGTCGAAGCGGCAATCGATCCTCTCAAAGTTGTCCTCCATGAGACGCTTGAGGGCCATGAAGAAGTCGTAGTTCCCGGAAGCCATCGGTGGTGGAGATCGCCTTGGCCTCCTGGATACTAGCTATCACAACCGCCTTTGGGAAGGGGGGACGGGCGGTGGCCGACGCGCCTTGGGTGGTGGCGGCGGTGGGTGGAATGCGATGCGCGGGGGTGGGAGGCGGCGACGCGGGGGCGGGACATGGAGAAGGCAGCGAGTTAGGGGCTGGAGAGCATGGAATATTTCTTTATTTGCTTGTCCCTAAAAGATTACATCCTCCTTGTTTATATAGCCCTCCTCCGGGACTTGTATCTCAAGCAATCTCTAAAGGTTTTCTTATATTTCCGTAATACCTTTTACAAGCAAACTCTTATTCTTTTTCCTAATAGGAGATTTCCTTATAGATTGGAATATCTCCTTCACACCAAAAGTCCTAATCCTAATCCAAGACGACGTGGGCAGCGAGGGGTGGCGGCGGCGCCGACCCCCCCCTCCCTCATGGCGCATGTGTGCCCTCTTTTGGACTGGTTGGGCTGCGCTTCCTCCCCCCTGCAGGCTGGGCCGAACTTGTGTTGTGACATAAAGTCTAGCCATAATAGATACAAACACCAAACAATCCACAAGAATTAATATGTTATCATCCACAAAAGTAGCATAAAAGGAGAGCTAATTAAAGTTACTAATTATCTATTTTATTGATATGCTATTTTTATTAAATTTATTGATGTGCTATACCAACACAGGAACGAGGAATGTAATTGATGCTTGCAAGATATGCAAGGTGAAAAGGCCGATACACACCAGTTCTAGTGTTGTTGTGTTTGACGGTGATCATGGACTTTTTGATGCAAATGAGTCATTGCCATACCCCGGATAAGGTTATTATACCATGAGATTTACTGAAAAAAAGCATTATATACATATTATATCTTAGATATAATCAATCAAACACTTAGGGCCCGTTTGGATCCTTTGAATTTAGAGGAATTGGAATCTACTTAATAAATTAAGCTATTTAGTTTGGAATTTGAGATCCCCCTAACTTTCCAAAGTTCATAAATAAGCCTATCTCAAATTCATAGGGTGGGAGATAGGAATTGAATTCCATTACCATGTTGTAATCAAACACTTAGGGCCCATTTGGATCCCTTGAATTTAGAGGAATTGGAATCTACTAAATAAATTAAGCTATTTAGTTTGGAATTTGAGATTCCCTAACTTTCCAAAAGTTCATAAATAAGCCTATCTCAAATTCATAGGGTGGGAGATAGGAATTGAATTCCATTACCATGTTATGTTTGCACTTGCACTTTGCACTATCACCAGGTTATGTTTGCACTTGCACTTTGCACTCTCCAACTCCATTCCATTAAATTAAGCATATATCATAATGAATTAAATTTCAAAGATCCAAACAGGCCCTTAATGTTTTGTACTACCTTTTTTCGATTAAATATTTTATACTACCTATGCTACATTGTTTTCCTTCTAGCCATATGATTCACAAGATGAGAAAGTTACCATTATTTGATAGACATGTTTAATTTTATTTGCACCTTGCATGTACTATTTTAGTTAGAAACACACAGATTAAAATACGGTCTGCGGTGTATAGACGTGTATACATTTCGACTACACTTTTTTTATTGGCGCTTTCTCGATGCATATTGTTGGTATTTCTAACGTCACTAACTAGAAACAGATATAAACCTATCACTGGCAATGGCGTCAAAAATAAATATCGATGTTGCTTCGGATAAAACTAAAAGAAATAATTCATTGCGCTTCATAGCATATCTGAAAAGGTTGTCATCCCTATAGTTAAACTACTAATATGCAAAGAATAAAATATTCGTACTATGCCTTGATAAACTTCTCAATAAGTGAATAAATAAACTGGGTATCCGCAAGCGCACAGATATGAATATACCATTGTAGCATTTTAACCAGGAGTAAGAACCAGGTATTGAATTTATATTCTACCACGAGGAAAGAAGTCTACTATCATGAATTAACTATGCATGTGTGTACTAAACATCTTAATCATCTCTCGTATGCAAAGCTTAAGTATTAAATCTATCAATTACATAAACAGGGATCAAAGTTCACAATAAAGATAATGATAAAAGTTCGATAAATAGATTCAACCAAGTCATATCCGGTGTGCAAGTAGAAAGTGTCAAACAAAGGGCGATAGCAATTCATAGGCTAGCTAGCATTAGAAACTCCAATATGTAACTCTAAACTATAAGTTAGGATCTATTTGATTAGTGCAATACATCTAACAATCATCGAAGAAAGACTAATTAAATCCACACATGAGGGACGTAATCCGTGAAGACTAAGGCCGAAACTTAGAACAACTCGAATAATATCATCCGCTAGTCCTACATACGGGGGATGGATTGCAAAGGACTCAATGGTGTTTGTCACCACCACGATCTACCACACGACCCGGCATATAGGGTGCAAACGCAGCAAATAAGATCTAATCACCACGATTACATCGTCTCTACCACTCACCCATAATATTAATAGATGAGCGCTATACGAATCCATGCATGAACATAATAGTAATTCAACTATGCTAAACGTGTAATCAAAGTAAACACTAGAACAAATAATCTCGAATATAAACATGATCAAGATATTCATATTAAGAACGTGTGCGGAACTTGAAGACTACTTACAATGAAGAACTTACAAGAACGAGGCTTGATCTTGAGCCGGCCTCCGACGGTCGAGAGCGGATTTCTCCCTTCCTACTAGATCTAATCTTGATTGCTACTCTTCCTAAAGCGGTGTTTCTAGAGCGTGGGATTGATGACTTGGATCTTGAAGCGCCGTTGATGAACTTGAGAACTTGATGATCCGAAAGGGGGGGTCTAGGGGTCTCCTTATATAGTCCGGGAGGAGGTGCCGGGGTTTGACCTAGATACAACTCGTACTCCACCGTCGCCCTCGAATCAAACCGACATTAAACGAGCGGATTAGATTGCGTCTTAGAGGCGGTTGGAGAAGCTTCGGAGGCGGGGCCGACGTGGCGGAGGGGAGGCCGACCGGCCTAGTATTTGGGCGGTCGGCCCCGAGTGTGGCCCACTCGCGGGTCCCGCGGCCGTCGGGCTTCCGGAGTCTTCTAGATGATGTTTTCTTGGGTGCTAAGTCTCGATCACGTCGGGATTAGTCCGGAGCCTTTTAGAGTCTTTCTCGGAGTTGGATTGCATTACGTCGGCGTAGTCGCATGCGACTCGCGACTCGTGTTTTTCCTGTTTAGTCCCTCGCAATTCTCAACTTTACCAAAACTGGTGGAAATATGTTAGTGACACCCTATTCTAGGTTGTTATTATGTTTTATACCCTTTCTCATGTTTATCTAATTAATAAATTTATATGATAACAAGTGTCAACACATATGCACAAACAAAGGCAAAAGCGGAGAAGTTAGTCATCAAGGCCAATGACATTAATGACCTTCTTACTTGTTGCATACGTCCCCGGTACCATAATTGGCCTAGGTGACATGGTGATACCAACTTTGGATCGTCATGGAGGTAAACATGTAAGAGACTTCGATGGTATGGTTAATATTATTTACTCTCTTCATCCTAAAATATAAGAAATTGAGAGTTCAAATTTATACCAAAATATAGAGCATTCTTGGTGAACAAACATTACAAGTGGCAATATTCATATATGCATGTCTACCATTAATGTCTACACCAACCCAAATATAGTATATGAGAGGGTTATATATGTTCATTTATCATACACATAATATATATGTCCTAATATACTTGGATAAACATTTGTACTAGGAGTTAAATGTCCTAACAAGAAAAACAAAGAGTTTGACATTTGTGGGGTTTGGTTTATGTCCATCAACACTTAAGTTGATTTCCGAATCCATAAAGTTTTAAAGTGGTTCACCACAGGTCCATACACATTCATCATTTGGCCTTTAGATTGAATAACTTCTAAGGTCCATAAACTTTTCATGTGGTTCACCGCATGTCCATACCTACATTTGGCACTTAGATCTACCAAGGCATGTGGAGTCATCAGCAACCATGGCTTCAAACTTGCTGAGTTCATGCTTATCCAACAACTGTGTTTCCCTTCTTTCCACTCCCTCAATCCTACTATCACATATGTGCCTATGCTCTATCTATGCTGCTCACCACCACCATTAGTGGTAACCGACGCTCCTACTATATATCACCACGGTAACTCTCCTTGTGCTTCACCTATTTCTAGAATGAGCTCTACTGAGTCTATCTATGCCTCCTCTACACTTTGTACTAGTTGCACACATAGAAACCGTGTTGGACAGAGGCGGACCGACCAATAGGGCGAGCTCGGGCGGCCGCCCTAGGTCCTCGCCGGCGAGCACCCCTAGTACCCTGCAGTTCTTCGCCGTCGGCAGCTTCCGTCCGTCGTGTCCATTCCATGAGGTCTGAGCGGAGGATTGAGGTTGAAGAAGATAGAAGGAAGATGGATGGCCGCCTGGGCCTTTGGCTGTGGGCCATCTTGCTATTTGCCACACGGCTCATTTTTTGGCCCATTTCGGCCCTTGTTGATAGTGAAGGGGCAGGGCAACCGGCTTTCTGATCCAATTAACGAAGTCGCTGTCCGCCGCCACGCGAGCTGCGAGCGGCAAGGCAACGTCGGCACTCCGGCCCTCCCTATCTCCCTCCTAGTTGCTCCCTCCTCCAGTCCTCCTGCCTCCACTACGCGTCTAGTCTACGCCGGCGGGCGGGCGGCGGACGGCGGCCAGCCGCCAGCAAGCTCTGAGCGAGCGGCACCGAGGCAGATGGATGGCAGAGGAGATGAAGCTGGAGCTGGTGATGCGTCTAGCACGGCGAGGAGGCCGGCGGCTCCAACTCAACCCAGAAGCGGTACAAGAAATTGGGTACCGATCTGCAGCAGTAATTTATTGCAAAATGCAAATTGTTTGTCAATTAAATAGATAGAGATTTATCTCTGATTGAAATCAAAGCGTATCGTGTGCACTTTTAGCTTTAGCATGTTGCTGATGATTCAAAAGCAATAGCGCCATTATTCATTACACAAAGCAAATAGAGTATACGTACAACAGGTCAAACCGAGATACTGTTGCAACTGACAGTGCACAACAAAGCAAATACAATACTGTACTACTACTACGAACGATGGTTGCACACGATACGCTCCCATTGTTAATTGGTTTTGTACATTTAAAAAGCTTTTTTCCTAGTACAAATTCCGCAAGTGGAAGCAACTCGGAGCCAAGTACTTATGAAACCGTCAATGCTCTGAATGTAGCTGTTGCTGAACCTGAAAGACAAGAGAGCCACATCCACTAGAAACAGTACAAGGAGTTGATCATCAAGAACCGTCGTCACACGATCCGCCCTAGCTCATTTTTCCGGCTGGGTCCGCCACTGGTGTTGGAGCTCCCAACCCGTCGTACTAGCTACATCGATCTGCCATGGTCGAGCTTTGAGCTCATGAACATGCTCTGTCGTTCCCATTGGTGTATGCCATCACTGATTTAATGAGAACTCATTTAATGCTTAAGTCTTTTGTGGTCACCATATCCCCATGTGCACGCATTTAGGGAAAGTCTGTGTTACACCCACTATTTTCGTCTGTCTTCTACCTACTAAATCGTTGACCGACGGACAGGCATGGCCATGGGCTCATGGCCAACCTGCTGCTAGCCTCCATCAGATAGATGAAAAACCAACCTTTTTTCTAGATTACACGGTACAACACAGACGCTCAACATGCACGTACACTCACCCCTATGAACACACGTACACAAACCGTACCCCTATGAGCACCTTCGAAGAAATGAGCCGACAAATCTTGAAGTTCACGAGTCACCACAGGCGCCTCACTGTCGACGGGGACGTTACCTACCACTTAATGCACAGCGCCGGAAAATCCTAGAATAAATTCAGGATAATATGTCACACCCAGGATTTGAACCCTGGGTGGGAGCCCCGCAACCAATGGCCCCATCTATTGTAGTAGACAAGTGCACTATTTGTTGGATCAGCCCCTCCTTTGCCACACATGTGTCTATATTGATTCCATGAAGAAAGAAGGGACACACATGCCGCCACATGTCTCTAGAGTGTTCCCTATGCCTCGCAGGCTCGTACCACCCGGCCTTCGTTGCACACCACCGTCCCCTGCGATGGTGTCGCTTAATTGTTGGCGTGCACTTGCTCTCATCACCACCTTTTGCACGATCAGCGAGCAGAGCAAGGAATGATAACTCGATAAGGGAAGGAGGGGGAAACTGAACATTGTTGACTCCGCATGTCATTTCTGATCTAATGGTCCAACAAAGAGATATGGACTCATGGACCCGTTTGTTCAATCTAAGGGCAAATGAAAGGCTTTAGACCTGCGATGAAAACTTAAGAAGTTTTTGGGTCTGGAAGTCAACTTTTAGAGTTGATGGACCTAACTAAAACCTCTACATAACTCAAAAAAAAAATCATACAACCGTTTTTCATCATAAAAATAATATCTATCTATATATTTAGTATTGGACATTTCAGTGATGCTTCCGCAACATTGATGATGAGTTAAATTAATGACAAAATGAAGATAGGACAGGACACTCAGGTTTTTTGCAGAAGAATGACATGCATCATGCATGATGAGCGAACCAAGCCTTAAATCATATTTCTTTAGTCTCTCCTTCTTTTCTCCTTTGTCTAATAGAGGTGGTGCGTGAGGTGGGCAAGCCTCAGTCATGCGAGAGAGAGGTACAAGGAAAGACAAAAAAAAATGACTCGGCCATGGCTCATAACTTGGTTGAGTACAATACCACATCTTTTTTCCTCCTTAAACCTTTTGCCAAAACATAATTTCATAATTTAGTAAAGTTAAAAATATATAATTTGCAAGAGTAGTTAAATAAAATGCATTCATTGTGAGCTCTATGTATCCGAACACCCATTCTAAGAAAACAATCAAAGGACAACTTTTGCCTTCTTTTAATGTGTCCTCTCATCAAACATAAAAAACATTTAATAGATATAATAAAACCATATTTATTACTTATGTAATCCCGAGGGTTAATTACAACTTATATGCTAAAGAATTGCTATAAATAAACTCTTTGGGGGGGGCTGAGAGAGTATAAAATATGACAACAATTTTCCTACAAAGGTGGCACAAATCGCTACTAAATAAACTCTCTGCAGTTCAGCTCATATCTTATCTGTCTTGCCGAAACAGGCCTAAATTTTCATGTATAGGTTAACAGTTTCCAGGCCATGATTATGATCTTATGAAGCAGGACCAATAATACTACTTCCTGATAATATCAAATCAAGCAAAAATAATACAAAACTGCCATATAGCTAACAATCGTGTGATTAAGTATGCATAACTAATCTAGAGGCAATGAAGAAACTAATACAAAGGTTTAGGATTGATCAAAACTTTCTATGAACAATCTAACTAGCATAGTATGTTGCAGCTTACCATTGGTGATGGGAAGAATTGTGAGGATTTTGTGTATGTTGAAAATGTTGTACATGGTCATCTCTGTGCTAATAAGACTCTTTCTACTATTGAGGGTGCAAGAACCAGTGGAGGAAAAGTATGTTCTTACTACTGGAAGCACAACATATATATATTTCATCTATAAGTTATTATATCATGACATATAACTGAACTTTTTAGGCATACTTTATAACTAATATGGAGCCAATGAATATGAGGGACTTCACATATTTTATTCAAGAAGAACTTGGATACAAAAGGTGCTCTTTTCTATGGATATGCGCTTGTATCTCAATGAAGAACTATTATTAATTTCACAGTACATTTTACAAAAGAGCTATTTAGCATGCACCTAAATATATTTCATCTATTTCTGTTTTTTTTTTTTTTTTTGCAGTAAGTTTCCTATCTATATTGCATTGGATACCTAAGTTAGTTGTAATTCTCTTGGAAAATTGATGTTCTATTGTAGCAATTTTGAAAGTTCACGTGACATAGAACATTACATATATTGGTACTATTTCACACTTATGCAAAATTTAAGCAACACATAACCAAATTACTTATTGCAAGCCTTGATTTACAATATTGACATTTGAATTTAATTTATTTCATATTTGAATGGTTGTTCCATGTTAATTTGCATAAAAAATGATTTATATACTTAAGTGTCAAAAATATTATCCATGGTTCTAGTTTGTATATTTTTGGTGCAATACTTTTTATTCATTCTAGTTTGTGTATTTATGGTGCAATACTTTTGTTCACTAGTGCATCTCTATAATATTACTCTGTTTTCATCAATTCTTCATTAGAAATGTTGAATTTTTTTTTTGTGAAGTGTACACTACAAATATAATTTAGAGAAGGGGTTCAATTTGGAATAATTCTCTTCCTTTATAGTTTTCACTATGTGGTTTATTTGCATTTTAGCCTTTTCATTATTATTATGATACCTATAATAGCTTATCTTGGTCTTAATAAGTATTTTATTATGTTTAATTTCACTATATATTTTTCATACTTAGTAGAAATGATACAAAACAAATGACTTTGCTAATATATATTTGTTTTTTTCAGAATGTCCAAGATAAGGATACCATTAGTTGTTATCAAGCCACTAAGCTATTTGATAGAATGGGCACACAGGGTTGTTTTCTCTCATTTTGGAATTCGCCAGCCTCAAGTGCTAACACCGGCAAGGATTAGATATGTAACTTTGAATAGAACATTTAGTTGTAATAAAGCCGTTGCAGAACTTGGCTACAAACCTATTGTGACACTACAGGTTCTAAACTTAAACCATATTTCAATTATCTTCATTGTTTTCTCTATTTTTGTAACTCATTTTTATATGCTCATATCTTTTAATTTCTAACTTGTGGTCTAGGATGGTTTAAAAGAAAGCGGTCAAATTATATATTCAATTGAGGTGCAAAGATTCATCTAAGTGGTACTAAAGGTATAAATTTTACATGAATTGCCCATGTACTCCCGTTATATATATCATCCTTGATGTATGAAATACATCCTACAAGATCTGCACCGGTGACCATAAGGTTTGGTTAATTTTGGAGTGCCATCTTGTAGAAATTAGAGCAATGGAGGTCTTTGCTTTTCATGGCTGGCCTTTAAAATGTTTATATTGGCCAATAATGTCAAACACTTCTTTCCAACTTGAGTTGCATATATGTTGTTTGATAATGTTCCAATTAGTCTTTTTGTGGTTTGCTGTACTTCATATAACTGTTGTTGGATGAGGACGACTATTGATGAACGTCTAGCTAGCACTCGGAGAAGACTACAACACCTAGAAAAAACACCTCAGCGGGGAGAGGCCGGCCGGAACAACACATTATCATCTTTGTTTTTGCTAAACAATCTCTAGGCATTGGGCAAAGCTATAGCGAGGTGTTTAAGGTCGGTCGACAACTCACTGGTGACCCAACTCTCAAGAAGGGATTGAATTCATAAATTGTTGGTGCTTGGTTCATGTTTGGAAGCATAAGAATGATTGAGTCTTCAATGAAGCGCCGCTAATAACGTATTTGTGTGTAACATGTGTTCTTGCTTCTTGTTCGAGAGGAGGCACACACACCTTTACAGCCTGGCTAGTGGTATAGAAAGTTACGTTTATGTAATAATTGTGTAATAATTGTTTTGTTTTTGAGTGTGGAGCTGTTACCATTATAATTTATTTCTATTTTCTTTCATAATAATGTAAAGATACATAGCTCTTCGTCATTTTTGAGAAAGAGAGAAAAAGAGTATATTAAAATGAAAGGAGTAATACAAGGTAATATTATTGTTTTCTGTAAGTGAAAAAACATTTCACTTTAAGAAAAACGGAATTATTGATGCCCATTTGGATCACACATCAGCAAGGGTTAGCACGCCTAGAGTAATACAAATTGGAAAGCAAAGACCTCCATTGCTCTAATTTCTTGGCTTGTGCTACCAAGTTTTTGTTATGGACCCTGGATTTAGCGGATTCATGTAACCTTAGCTTTTTTTTTTTTCTTTTTTTTCATGTATATGTAATTGTTGTGGAAAACTAAAACATTTCATTGTGTTGAAAATTATGGAATGCGCTGGGCCAAATGGTGGACACCAACCAACCACGTTACTTGACCTGATGCCCAAAGCCTTTCGCTTGAGATTCCTTGCGTCAAAAAACAAAAAAAAAAAAACAAAACCGTTCGGCTCAGATCAATCTGGATGTGTCTTGCCTGATATTTTGTATATTCATGTCATCTTCAACCTCATGCTTCTTCCTCCTCAACTCCATACTCCTCCCCGCATTCCACTGGCGACACCCCTACCTGCATCGCAACCGGCGGCAACCTGCGACCCCACAACTAGCGGCAGCCCATGGCTCCACGACCTTTCCCCACACCGACGGTGGCCATGGCACCTTCCCCCACCCGAAGATGCAGCCACACCAACCTGGTGGTGGATTCATGAAGCAAGAAGCGAGATCCACTCGCCCAACCTTCATCTCCCCATCCTCCACCCAACCTTCATCTCCCCATCCTCCACGCAGGTCCTCTCCAATCATCGGCGGGCGATGACGGCTCCTGTCTCATCGTGGCTACCACAACCCTCCCCGCGCCCCACAGGATCCGGCGGTGCCCCCTACTCCATGCCTCTCCTATATCCCACCGAGTGATAGTGACGGCAAAGCTTCTCGGGCTGACAAAAGCGGCCTAGACACAACCATAACACAACGGATCTCAGACACAAACCCAATAATAACAGAGAAACGAGGACAAAGCACACATGCATGAAAGAGACGATAGCCTACAATTATACGTGAATTTAGTGTCGATGATCCCAAATCTGACAATCCAGGAAATCAACTAACAAAAAAAAAACAAATTATCAGACGCCTGCAAACTAGCGATTCTGATAATAATAATATATAGGCCACCTAGTTGACGGCTCGGCGTCCGTGTAGAGGTCGTTAGTTCAGCTCGTGGGCCTCAAAAATCATATAGAACATCTCCCATTTTCATGGCCACATATCTTTACAGCTAAGGAGTGGGAAATCTTTCTCCTGTTACACAAATGAAATGTTTCATTTCATCTGGGAAAAGCCACCTCTTTCTCCACAAACAATAGCACAGCTTGAGGTTCGTCCTCAATGGGAAAATGGAGCCCATTTTGTTCTAGAATTCTTCTTTTTTTGGGCCATTTGTAGCACGTTATCCGCAGCCTATATAGGTGAATCCATGGAAGGTAATTTGGAGGCTAGGAGAAGAAAAAAAAATATGACCGGTGAAATCCACCCCGTAGAAACTAACACAAATCAATTGCAGTCTAGTTCGAGATTGAGTTAATTTTTTGAACTTACTTTTTACTTCTCTTGTCCTAATCTCTTCCAACCCAAGTCGTTACTCCTCTTTTTGATAATTTGATCTAACAACTAGGTGACGCCCTAGTCTTACTGCCCGATCTAGGAGACTAGGATTGTCGATGTCCTAACCTTGACGAGGTCCCTTCTAGAGTTCTAGACGAGAGTTTCTATGGCTTCTTTACAAGCACGGTAAATTATCTTTTACTAGTCTGCTTGCAAACCTTCTTTGTTCTTTGACATGTGAGCATGCCGATAATTGTTTTTGGACGTTCCCGTGTAAATCTCGGAAGAGTTTCTACGGCTTCTTCGCTAGTTTCCCGGAAACTAGCCAGCCTTCATCATGTAACTGTGACAAGTTATCTTTTACTTGCAAAGCTTGCTAGTAGTTTTTTATATAATAAACCTAATAGTACTTATTTTTTTAACATACATGTTATTATTTTTATATAAGTTTAGTCAAATTTTAAACTGTTTGAATTTTCGGGAAACGAGTTTTTTCTGGCTGAAATGCTTGAGATCCATCACGGTTCGGTTGTCTTCTTCGCAATCGCAAAGGAGGGAGAAAAGAAATACGAACCAACCACTGACAAATTGGACCCACTGGAGCAACGGGCTCGGACGCCGAAAACGCCGTGAAGCACACACAGTCAGATCGGATCGCGGGCAGAGGCCAGACCCAACCCCGGACTCGGGCACTCGGCGCACCGGTGTGTCTGCCTCCCTGCCGCCACCTCCGCCCCCCGCACACGGCCTCCTCCCAGTGGCGCTCGAGCAGCACAGCCCTCCCGGCGAGAGGAGCTCCTGACCGCGGGTAACATCCGCCTCGAATTCGACGGCGGGAAGGGAGATGGAGGCAGCTGGCGGCGATGGGAGGTGGTGCGTGGTGACTGGCGGCCGCGGGTTCGCCGCGAGGCACCTGGTGACGATGCTGCTCCGCTCCGGCGAGTGGCGGGTGCGCGTGGCCGACCTGGCCCCTGCCATCACGCTCGATCGCGAAGAAGAAGAGGGTTTCCTGGGTGCTGCTCTCCGCGAAGGCCAGGCTGTCTACGTCTCCGCCGACCTCCGCGATAAGGCCCAGGTCGCCAGAGGTGTGTGGTCTCCCATTTTTTTCTTCCTTCCCAGGTTGTTGTTAGCCAGGGTAGGATCTGAATTCTGAAAGCGATGCGGCAGCGGAACCCTTTCGTTTCGTGAGGGTGTCGTGTGGGATCCGAAGATCCCTTCTATTGGAGAAGTGGATGGGTAGTTTGCTCTTGGGGGCTGCTTAACAAATCGGATGAACTAGTGCTGCTGGACATTGGGGACACATAATTTGGTTCCCAATATTGCTAGGATCCGCCTGATATAATCTGCACTTAGTTCCATATAATTAGCCTAGTTTTAGGTAAACGCCTAGCTACATACTTCCATTGATAGATACTATAGTGCTCATCCCTTTTTTTTCTTTTTTGGAACTTCTCATTTTCTCCACATTGTATTCATTGCTGAGTATGAGTTTTGTCTAGCTTGTATAGTGGCCTAGTGTTCCTTTCCGTCACAGATAATGCTCCCATGTTGATCGTGATCTTGATCCTGTTGAAACTATTGAATTAATCCACAAAGGGTTCACTGCTGAAACCACTGAGATAATCTGGAGGGTTCACCTGTGTGATGTGGATTTAAGTAGTGGTACAAAAACCAAGAACAAGTTTCTGATATTTTAGCTAAGGATTTTGAGTTTCTTAATCATTGGCATTAATCCTCCTTAGCCTATAGGATATAATTCGCTGTCATATACTGATATGAAAAATGTATTGAATTGTTTCTGTGTCATACAATTGTCTAACTGAAGATATCTACTGCTAATAAGGGGAACTTTTGAACCGGCTCAGTATGATGTTTAACCGTACCAGTAAGTTAAATGTTATAAATGTATAATTGCTTTACCCTGATATGTGGCCTCCCAAACTTTTGAAACTTCGCATATGATATTTAGTATCATAGACATAAGTACATGTGTGATGGAGTTAACCTTTAATTGTTCAGTTGTTTTACTTTCAGAGCTCTCCATGTTAGTTGTGATTGTCTTCGCAGTTCTCAAGATTGTCAATCTTTTTGCGACATTATGAAATCACTCAAATTTTTTTCCCGATGCTAGTCTATAAGTCTTAACTGTATGAGTTGGCTCTAATATGGAATATATATTATTTCCAGTACTCAATTGTTCGATTTATGCAAGCAGTTTTGTGCTTATTCCATTGCGTGTTTTTTTATCTACAGCTTTTGAAGGGGCAGAAGTAGTTTTCCATATGGCTGCTCCAGATTCATCCATCAACAACTTCCACCTTCATTATGCAGTCAATGTCGAGGGTTGGTACTGCTAACTTGTGTGTAGCCAGCTTTTTGTTTATGAGATGACACCAAACTGACCATATTTTTCCTACTGCCATTATATATCATTATATCAGTAACAATTAACAAGTAAACGTTGTTTATTGCAATGAATTGTATGTGACATTGCACAGGGACGAAGAATGTTATTGATGCTTGTGTCCGTTGCAAGGTGAAGAGACTCATCTACACTAGTTCACCAAGTGTCGTGTTTGATGGAGTTCATGGAATTTTTAATGCAGATGAATCAATGCCTTACCCTGATAAGGTCTGTTTCGCATTACACATCCCATTCTTTTAATTTGTCAATGACTTTGCGTTTGTTTATATCTTTACTGACATGATGTTTTCTTACTCCAGTTTAATGATTCATATTCAGAAACGAAAGCAGATGGAGAAAGAATTGTGATGAGGGCTAATGGTAGGGAAGGGCTTCTTACGTGCTGTATACGCCCAAGTAGCATTTTTGGCCCTGGTGATAAGCTAATGGTTCCGTCTTTGGTTGCTGCTGCAAGGGCAGGGAAGTCCAAAGTAAGAATAGCTACATACATGGACTTAAGTATGCTAGTTTAGTAAATGTCGATTGATGATTACATGTGCATAACTGCATATTGACAACTCTCATATATAAATTCAGAGTACCATTTGTTTTATTAGTTGCTGAAATCATATTTGACAAAAAAATGATATACTGGTGTGCTATATTTTTAGCCCTTTATATTTTATAAAAGCTTTATATAAAACTCTTCCATTTTAATACTTCCTGAAAAAACATTATTGGATTCTTATGCAGTACATTATTGGTGATGGGAACAACTACTATGATTTCACCTATGTGGAAAATGTGGCATATGGCCATGTTTGTGCAGAGAAAACTCTATCATCTGAAGATGGTGCAAAGATGGCTGCTGGAAAAGTATGAATTTCACTTACATATAAACTGCTGGGGGACTTTGGATCTTTTTCTCAGCATCTTACTTTCAAGATTCACTAATCCTGTTTGATATTGGTTTTCTAGACCTATTTCATAACAAATATGGAGCCTATAAAATTCTGGGAGTTCATGTCATTGATTTTAGAAGGTCTTGGATATGAAAGGTATTCATGTTTCACAATGACCTTATGTGTAGAATAATGTATGTATACATTGTATACTTAGACATCTGTCACCACTTACCAGCGAAATCTTTGACAAATAACTTTCCACATAACTAGGAAGCTCATGCAGTATTATCCCATGTTCACTGAATTCCCCTGAAGGTTTGGATTGTTTGTAATATTTATTTGAGTTTCATATTCAGCTTAATTGACTGCTAACTTTTGACTGTGTCGAGATGATGTTATTTCCTCTCTTCCCTATTTAAAACAGGGAACTGTTTCCAAACTCTGAGAATTATATATTTATTAAGATATGGAGAGATAAATCATTTTAGCCATTTTCTAAGCTCATGCTCATGTATAAATTGTATGGTCTCATGATTACTTATGCTACTGAAATCAGTTTAGCTGTTTCTGATATTAGATGTTTACCTTCTGCACTTAACTTTACTGTGCCCTTCCATGTTATGCATTAACCTATATATGGTACAGCCTATGAAAAGAAACCAGTGTACTAATGTGTTTGAACTTCATTGCAGGCCTTCAATAAAAATACCAGTCTCTGTTATGATGCCAGTGGCTCATGTTGTAGAATGGACTTACCAGAAATTTGCTAAGTATGGAATGAAAGTTCCTCAGCTGACCCCTTCAAGGATCAGGCTGCTCTCATGTAACAGGACATTCAGCTGCTCAAGAGCAAAGGACCAGCTTGGTTATGAACCTCTTGTGTCCCTTAAGGTTCTTATCTATATCCTTTAATTTCATTAGTGATCTTTCTTGACATGATGTATTTTGTGTTTGATGGGGTTGGATCAATTATTTTGATACTACTTTGTAATAAGTAATTGATGGCCTATTTTTAATTAAGGATGGACTGAAGAGAACAGTAGAGTCGTACCCCCAACTACGAGCTCAGAATCAGAGAAGTATATCAAAGGCTTCAATTTTCCTTGGGAATGGAAATCGTATGAATCTATGCCTTTGTCCCTTGTGCCCATACACACCCTCTATATTCATAGTACTTTTGTACTTCTGCATTTGAAATGCTTACCAATTTTTTTATCTATTAATATGCAGTTGCAAAAACAGTACTTTGGGAAGATGCGAAGCAAACTGTGACAGTGCTTCTACTGTTGGCTGTTATCTACTACCATTTATTTACATGTGGTTACACGTTCATCACAGCGATGGCAAAGCTTTTGTCACTGACTGCTCTGTTCTTATTCATTCATGGCATGCTGCCATCAAATGTGTACAGTCCTTTAATATCCCTTTTCATTTGTTGAATTTACCTGCTATCAAATGGTTAACTGCTATTTTGATCTCTTTTCCATCATTGCATTTTGTTGAGTGTTCTAATTTACTATATTTGATAATACTTTTGCAGGTTTGGTCACAAAATTGAGAAACTTGAGGCCCTCTAATTTTCACATCACACCGACACAGGCTCATCATATTTCTCATTCCATTACTTCATGTTGGAACTCTTCAGTCAGTTCGCTAAGATCTCTTTGCAGAGGAAATGATTGGCTATTGTTTCTCAAGGCATGTTAAACCCTGCTTGTCTGATACTTCCAGTAGATTAGTATTTTTGATACATGCTTCCCAGGTCAATTTCAAATGCTGCATAGTGATTTTTGTATACTTCTTATATTAAAATATCATTGCCTTCGTTTTTCCCAGGTTTCATTCTCTCTGCTGGTTGTCAGCATCCTTAGTTCCATGTCTTCTCAGGCTGCATTTAAATTAGGTAATGAAAAATTGTCACTCTTCCCTTAGACCCTGCAATATAAGCAGCATGGACATATATGATATGAGTCATGACTGATGGTGTGAGAAATTCATGTCAACGACAGGTACTGTTCTGGTTTTTCACAGGCTTCAAAGCATATGAGAAATGGGAGGACAGCATCGACAGTATGGTGGGCGACGCATGCACCATTCTTCTGAACATTGGTTCTGCCAAGAAATCGCCTAGCTAGAAACAAAATTAGGTGGCGGATCTTGCAGATGGCCAGTTGCTTTGTTTAGTAATATTTATTATCTTCAGCTCCAGCTGTTTCTAGTTTTGGTTGACCTTTTTTTTTTTCCTTTATTCTTTTGATGATGTTGTAGAATATGCAAGCAAGTTTTTGGACTCTTCCTCTAGGTAGTTGATGAACAATATGAAACTGTACATTTTGTTTCCTTTACCCTCCGAGTGGTTCTCTTCCCACATTGTTTGATATATGAATGCCGAATGCATCTTGCAATATGTCTGATACCTGATACCAAATAAGTATCATTAGAAAATTCATTAATTATATTTTCATATTATAGTTATTTGATGTGATAAATCTTTGTAATTCTCTATAATTTTGGTCAAACAAGTTGGAATGACTTATAAGTATTTTCATATTATACTTATTTTCATTATTTATATTTTCATATTATAGCCATAAACTCGTACCAGTGTGTCATCTGGTCGCAAAACTTGTAAATTTACCGTTGAGGTTCTCAAATTTGTTCATTTGTGTCATCTAGGTCCCTAAACTTGACGTCCATGTCCTATCCCTAAACTTAAAATGGCTGTGGCTCAAACGAACAAGCAAGATGTACATTTACCAAACACACAAAACCCTACAAAAAATTCTTGCAGTGCTGCAGCTGAACAATTTGAAAGGTGTTCCTTCTGCAGAATGAAATCGATCTTAACATTTTAGGGACAGCAGCATTTGGACCGTTGATAAATACTCCCAGCTTTGATCATATCCAAGATGACAAAAAGTATATGTAATCCCAGGCAAATGGCGGCCAGACAAACAAATTGTTGAAGCCGGAAGATTGAAGCGCATAAAACTGAAACACATAAGCCTTTTCATGAACCGCATCCTGGAGGATTATATCATTTCAACGATTACCTCAAAGTTTTCAGCAGAGTAAGGAAAAGTCTTAGTCTCAGATCGACTACAAGGCGTCATTTTAACATTTCATCAACCATCTATCTTAATACAAAACCTGGTTACAAAAAATGTGCTTTCTTCAACGTCTCTTCCTTCTGCCCCCCTTCTGTTTACCCTTCCCCTTGTGCTTGCCCATTCTCATCTTCGGTTCAGGCGCGTCCCTGCCTGATGGTTTTGGTGGCGCCAAAAGATGCTTCACGTCCAGTATACCATTCTTAAATCGCCCTTCTGTGGCCCTAAGAACTCGGTCCTCTGGTCTAGTCTTCTGAGCTCTAGTATTCTTGTCCCTCTTCCTAAAAATCCCAAGTAGTTTTTCCTGCATAGAGTTCTCATGTGTCACCCCTTTGTTTCTGTCCTTTATAAAAAGTGTAACACGTAAGCAGTAGCATACCTCTTCCATTTTCTTTAGCTCTCTCTTCTTCTGATTCTTCAGAGCTGGCTTCGCAACGCTTAATGGTGTACGGTGCCTCTTAACGGCCTATTTCAGATAACATAAGCATTGAGATAGTGAAAAAAGTTTCAAGCCAGAACATGTAGAGGAAAAGAAAATGAGAGATTACCTTTCCACCCAACTCAACCACTCTACGGTTCTCGATTTGCTTTCGCCCCTTATATGTGGGGGCACCTAAACAATGAAGCATCAAGTGAGCGATTGTACATCTCTAAAGATGGAATGGTACAGGGAAAGAGTACATATAAATTTTAGGAGTATAAAACCACATAAACTGAACTCAAACAAAAAAACATCCCTCCCTTTCCTCCAGAACGAGAAGGAACAGCAATCCTGATGCCACTTCAACAAAATAAAAGGTTGGAAAATAATTGCATGAACAAGTCAGAGCCCTTCAAAACCTGGTAGTATGAGGAACAAGGTGCACTGATGCATCATTCATTTCTTTAGTTTACAGCTACTTAAGCAAAAGACTCCAGAACAAGCTGCACTGATGCAGCATTCATTTCTTTAGTTTACAGCTACTCAAACAAAAGACTCCAGAACAAGCTGCTTGGCTCGCCCAATCTAGGTTTGAAAAAATGGATTGCAAACAAAATTACATGCAGTAGTTTTCTGCATATGAATTTAATTTCAGCACTTACCTTAGCAGAGTGTAACCTAACATAACATAGTTGAAGGCATGCCGCCCCTACTCCCGGTCCCGACCTTAGGCAGAATGGTATACAGTATAAACAAGGCACGGAAAAAAAAACAACAAAAAACTAAGGTGCTATTAGTAGATAGGGGCACCAACAGTTGTAGAGTACTAATTACCAATGAGCTCAACATGTTTCAACAGCTTCATGATATCAATGTCAGGCTCCTCATCAGATGTGTCAGCAGATTTCTCCAAAACCGGTTCCCGATACATATCCGAGAGACTCGATCCCTAGAGGGGGAAAACGAAAGACGCCAGTGGGTTCTAGTGTGAACATGGAGTAATTGCAGAGCCAGCCGCCACAAAGATGTTTAGGCAGGAGAGGAGAGTTGGAGACAAACCATGAAGCTGTGCCGCTCTTTGCTGGCCGACGGCGCCCCAGGGCGGCGGGGATTCCGGGCACCGGAGGCCAACGGGTCGAAGATCACTTCCGCCGATGCCATGACCGGCGTTGGCTTTGGGCCTCCCCTTCACCATGGGGCGGGGGCGGACGGCGGCGAGGTGACGTGGACGGCGGGGGTTGCGGAGGGTGGGGGCTGGGGTGAGGAAGGATGGCGACGGCGAGAATTGGGGCAGGGATGGCGCGTGCGTGGTGGGTGCGGGCGGCGACGGTGAGGACTTGGGAAGGGCTGGCGCGGTCGTGGTGCGAGCGGACGCCGGCGGACGGGGACGGAGACGGGGTGCGAAACTGTCGATGCGGTGGCGCTGGAAGCAGAGTCTTTTTTTCTATCAAACTAGGGAATCTTCCCCGCGCGTTCTTTTGAGGGAATTAAGAAAAATTATAAAGAATGATCATAAGAGAAAATTTCATAATATCATCTCTGCATCGGTAGGGATATGATCTTATTAAAGAGAGCTAAAATACCAGTGTATTGAGTAGTCACAACTATTTTTTAAGACCAAAGTTCCAAGCTATTAGAACCGAAGTATCTCGAACCGAGTATAACCAAAAACATTATTAAGATCAAACAATGTATGTTACATTAAATTTACAAAAATGACTCGCAATTATTTATTTGAGTGAGTCACTTGTAGCTGACACAATTCCTCCTATTTCGTTCTTCATGGTCGATGTTGAGAACAATCTGCAATGACCCATCCTATAAATTTATGAGCACAGCACACACAGAGTTTGGTAAGAACATGTTAAAACTACATTGATCCCAAGTTATTCAAGCATAAATAAATATCTGCCGAAAGTAAATAAAGAGAGTTGAGGATAATAAAC
The DNA here is from genome assembly GCA_015847255.1 of Hyparrhenia diplandra. Taxonomy (NCBI): domain Eukaryota; kingdom Viridiplantae; phylum Streptophyta; class Magnoliopsida; order Poales; family Poaceae; genus Hyparrhenia; species Hyparrhenia diplandra. The sequence continues at coordinate 310,104 of JADLZK010012025.1, read as the reverse complement.
CTTACACAACAACATTGAAAGTTTAAAATCCAACCGCAACGGGCTTCTCAAACTTAAGCAAGAGGCAGACACTGATGAAGCATGGAAAAAGCAAACCACTCTTTCTTGAGGTGTAGACTATCTGGATACATGTATAGGTGCCGATAGAATTTAATGTAAATGAAATAGATGATTTATGAGGACTTATACCTCCATGATATGCGCCTGTATGGAAAAGAAAGGCCATACACCCGACACCAGAGGCTAATAAGTTAAATTCATGAACATTTGTCTAGTAACTGTTTGAACTGATGACATAGCCATATACAAATCATAGAGATAATATAATAACCTTGCACGGTAAGCAAAAAGGTAAACACAACTCTTACTTAAAAAACCACTCATTATCAATAGCAAAAGAGAGAATTATTTAGATATGTTCCACAGGCTTCGACTCCTGGTGAATACATTAAAGGTATAATACATTCATGGGAAATAACATAACTTATTTTGTTCCTGCATGCCCCAGACCTACTAACACATGCATAAGTAGTCATGATCTGCAGAAGATACAGATGGAGAGTACCTAGATGTACAGCAAGCCTGTGAAGCTACGAAGATGGATCATTTTGAGCCCACTGGTTCTTTGTTTCTGAAATCACAGGCAAGAAAAAAACAGGGATCAACAATTTCAGCAGCTCTACAAAGTTTGGTTACCATGCAAATGCTACAAACTGATGTTGACTTTTTTTTTTTTTTTGGCTAGCTGCCACAGTATGCTTTTAGGAACACAGTAAAATGACAGGAGCAGTGTCTCAAACTATTTGCAAATACTATGTTTTTAGAACAATAAAAATATCAAATTTCTAATGAATCAGCTTCTCCAATATTCTCCAATATTCAACTTTCATCAGTATGAGCTAAATAATACAAAAAATTCAGGTGTAGGTGACCTAATAATTTTGTAAAGCATAAAAAAGAAAATTCATATTTCAGAGTGTACTGAACATCTGTTTGAACATTGCTTCAAAGACGGTTGTGAATACAAATCGATGCAGTAAATAATCCCATATCCAATCTGGTTAAAAATTGTAGTCTTGCTTCATTCATTGCACAAAGGTAATCGATCGTAATATTATGTATTGGAATCAAGTGAAGGAAGTAGAAAAAGCAACCAACCTTAATCGATTGACGACTGATTCTGGAGTAATATCTTCGAATGCTAATTCTGCATTGCATAAAAGGAATTACAAAAACAAAACTACTCTAATCCATCTTTTGGATACTAAGACCATGGCTATATGATTTTTTTTCTGTTCCACTCCACATCAATCGTTTGTATCCTAGGGAATTCTAGTAGAGAACTAAGGATAGGTCAGGGCAGTTACTCAGTTACCTTAGATCTGCACAGACTACTTCATGTTTTTTTTTTCTGAAATCAATACTGATCACAGATGATGTAAATTTGGACTGAACCTGTACACTGCTGATCTTAGCGGTGACAGATGAAGATGTAATTAACAGGAAAAAATGTTAACATACTTGAGACACTGAGCTGAAACTACAGCTCATGAAACATTGATCGTTCATATTGTAGAGCTTATGCAAACCTGCAAAGATGGAACTTGTGAAGGTACACATAGGAAGCAAACAGTAATACCGGAAGGCACCAAACTCATGCGAAATTAGGAAGCAGAACCATTTTTTGGCATTTCTTCAAACACCTGAAGGGCACAGAATACCAGGAGCAAAGTAACCATGAGGTGGAGTCTTGACGTTGCTGAGAGATGAAGGAGAAGACATCGAAGGCACACCAGCATACATAGAAGCGTAATAGAGAGGGAATTAAGCCGTGCATGCACCTCTGGGCGGCGGCCTAGGTGGCTGAGCTACCGAGGTGCTTAGTGGTCGAGTATATGGAATGGATCGTCCACTGGAAGCGAGATGAAGCCACTGTGCCTCGTGATACCTGGGGAGGCGATGAGTTGGAGTGCGCCCGGGACGGAGGAGACGGGGATGTGGTCCAGGAACGACTTGAGCGCTTCCCTACAGTACGCCCTGCCGCCGCCTCTGCGCCGCTGCCGTGGGAGGTGACGCCGTTGTGGTGGAGGTGGGGGCGGCGGCGCTGGGAGCGGCGGTGAGGGAGCAAGGGGAGGGATGCCGATGTGGCGTGGGCAGCGGCCGCAGCCGCGCGAGGGGCAGGGGATGGTGAGTGTGGCGACGATTGAGGCCGAGGGGGAGGCATCGATTTTGGTGGTGGCGGCTGGAGACCTATTAATGGTGATGCGTTCTTGCTGGAGCTAGGCCAGGAGCCAATCAAAGGACGACGGGCAAAGTGGAGGGGGAGGTGGATGGTGCTGCATTGACAGCGAAGAGGACTCAGTGGGATAGCCGTTATCGATGGGGATAAGGCAGAGGCCGGCGGGGAAGAAGAGGTGGGAGGAAGGGGGAAAAGGCCGCGTGCCCGGGAAATAAAAGAAGACGCACTGCTCCTCTTTGATACGATTCAGTTATTACGTGGACTAACAAATAAGCTACACAAACCAGAGAACTCCCCAGTGGGGCTCTCTTAGGAGATTTAGATTTGGTTTTGATGTTTGAGCGGATGGTTGGATAGATTGAAGGAAGGATGGGGGGGGGGGATGTGGAGAAAGGAGGAAAAGGTTGAGAGAGAAATGAGAAAAATTGAGGGGAAAATTTAACAATAATCTCCAAAAGATCTTCATACTCTGATGAATTGAAGTGCATTGAGTATTAGTATATTGAGTGTGTATGTACACATGGTATGCCTCGACCTTGCATTCTTTGGGTCAAGACACAATGGATGATACGATTTGGCTAGCTTGTGGATTTTGACATTGACATTGACAATGATTTACAGTGTCCGTGAAATGCTTATAAAAACATCATCTACACACTATTTCAACCCCTACCTCCCAATTTGTATACAGTACCGCCGCTGTCTCCGCCTCCAAACGGCCTTTGGCGCGGCGTGGATGCGTGGGGTGGCGTTACGCGGAGGTCGCGGCGCGACGGGGATGTCACGGCCGGGCGGGAGGTCGGATGCGGGCGGTGGGGTGGTACGATGCGGGAGCGTGCGAGCGGAAGGGAAAGGAGAGCGGGCGAGCCTGCGGCCGAGCGCCGTGGGTGTGCGTTTTATGGATGCGGAGAGGCGGGGAGAGCGGAGGCGAGATGCACGCTGATGGACGGCGAGCGCTAGGGACGAAACGAAGAGGCCGCAAGGGAACGAAGAGGGCTTGGTAGAACTCGCTAGTGGGTCTTTACTACATAAGTGTAGTAGACTCCCATTGCAAATTTCGTAAGAAGCATTGTATCAAACAAATGACAGGCACCAGATTTGGCAAAGTAATTTGTCCATATTGGCAGAGGAATAATTAGCTAACAGGTGGGTCATGGGAGGATTATTGAACAAGTAAAATCATGGAAAAATTCAACAATACAATTGTCTATGATTAAACACAGGATTTGGAAGATAGACACCTACTTTACTTAGTGTTTGCCCTTGGCTCGTATTGTGCCATACTGTCATGGCATAGGAAACACGAACCGGAAACCGGAAATTGGTGTCGTTTTATTTTTGAATGGCCGTTTTGGGTCATCTAAAATGAATACTATTCTTACAGTAGATTTGTGAGGGGCAGGTACGGTTAATGTACAGTAGAGATCAGCGTAAAGGGTGTGTTTAGCACCCAACTTTCTCTCCAAATTTCACTATGCAAAAAGAAGATTCCCCATCACATCAAAATGCCAAGCACATTTATCGAAGACGAAATATAGGTAAAAAATAAACTAATTACACGCTTAGATGTACATTCATGAGATGATTCTTTTGAGCCTAGTTACGCCATGGTAGGATAATATTTACCACTAATAAACGAAACATGCTACGTGCTTCGATGTGACATTCCTTCAAAATTTTACACCAAATTTTAGGATCTAAACACACGCAAAGTAACTCTACTCTATAGATCAGCCACCAGCCGTGCCCGTGCCCGTGCCCGTGCTCACCGGCGACCGAACCACGCTGCGGGTGATTCTACCGCACTCCCTCCGTCTCATGGAGTTTGTCGTTTTTTTACTTTTAAATTTCATGTTTGACCATCCGCCTTATTCAAAATATTTATACAAATCATAAAATAAATCAATCAATATTTAAATATTTTTATTGATAAAATAAGCCATAACAAAATAAATTATATTTGTGTAAAAAATTGAATAAGACAAAGTTGAAAAAGACAAGATGGGAATTCGTGATCACACACTTAGCGGTACGGAGGGAGTACATGTCGAGCGATCCACGTGTTGCCCGAGCGGCCAAATTCGCACGATACGTGGCTTGCGAGGGAGCCGCCTCTCTTCATCGGTGACCAGACCAAATCACCACCGTCCGTCCGTCCTCACACCCGTCAGTCACACTCACACCTAGGAGTACGCTCCGATCTCCGAACCCAGGCGCCGCCGAGCACCTCCCCTGCCCCACCACAATGGCCTCCTCCCCCTCGCCGCGCGCCGCCTCCTCTCCCGCGCCGCCGCGGTGCGCCGTCTCGCAGTCCCCTTCGCCTCCGCCCCCCCCCCCGCCCCCGCGACGATGGCTCCCCGCCGTTTCTCCGCCGACGCGGGACCCCCTCCGCGGCTCCCGCCGCCGCCGCTGGAGCCCGTCGTCGAGCCGCCCACGTCGGAGGGCGCGGGCACCTCGTCTTCCTCCACCACCGCCGGTGCCGGAGGCGCCCACAGGTCGTCGCCGGGAGCCGCGGCGGGGCGCGGCGCCAGGGTGGTGCGGGGAATACGAGGAGGAGCAGGAGAAGGTCCTCCGCGCGTCGCTGCTCCACGTGGTTGCGATTCGACTTCCCTACTACTTCCGAATCTACTTCCGTTTCTGCGTGTCTTGTTTTGGTATTCAATTTAGCATATAATATGAGGATTCCTATAATATGATGTAGCCGCGCATGGGGTGGAGCGAGTCGGCCATGGTCGCGGGGGCGAGGGACGTTGGCGTCTCCCCTGCCATCGTCGGCGCCTTCCCAAGGAAGGAGGCAGCCCTTGTCGAGGTAATCACTGCTTCTCGATCGGATGATTTGCGTTGTGAGCTTTCTGATTCTGTGTGGTGACCAAACTAATCTCCCTAAGAACAAGAAAAGAATATCTAGCCATGTTACATTGCAGTGGAGATATAAAGATGATGCATGTTTCACTTAAGGTATGGATTCGTTGCGTTGGAAGCTAATGAGACCTCATTGCTGCCAGGTGGCAACGATTATTGTTGTGTGCACCCATCTGATGAATGATTCACCTCAAATATACATGCTCCCACGCTTGTCCTGTGCTCTGTAATTTTGTTTTCTGCATCTGCATCAAGACTAGCAACAATCCAGGAAAGAGTATCACACCCACTCTTCCTAGATAAACGTCACTTTGGAACATTTGCTGCAATTTTTTTTTTTTAAGCATTTACCAATCACCACAGATATACATAAAAGGATCTGCACTGTCTATGTGTGTCTTTGCCATCACAAAAACTTTCACATGATTATATTTTTATTCATAGCATAAATAAAGAACAATCGTTATTGGTGAGCATTTAACATGGCTTGTATTGCATTTAGCCAATTTGTTATGGTCATATTCCCTGTGTTTATCTAAGTTTGGCCAGATGGTGGATTCTATTTGTTTTGTTATTATAATGAAAGCATAAGTTGTGAATGTCATTTTTTTTTTTAGAAGTGTTTGCAATGCTAGATTTCGTCTATCTATTAAAAACATGGATCCGTTGCACAGTTATGTGGTATTTTGTTGTGTTAACATTCAAACTTGCTCCACAAAGTCTAGCCCTGTGTTGCCCCCAGGCGCCCAACGTTTACTTGATCTGCAACATAAATTTTGAAGATCTTCATCCACATGGGCAACTATTTATCTAGATAGATATCCTGTCACCTCAAAAGGAATATATGTGATGGATCTCACCATAGCTTGTGGGCTATAGGCTGGTACTTATTTTCTTTAACTGCATTGCCCTAATAATTCATGTCTTTCCATTTGCTAAAGAGCAAATGCTATATATGGATTTTTGGGCAGCATACCTGCATCAATCCCAATTGTTTATACCAGTAGTTACTTAGGTCTGAGTGTCTAATGTTTTTTTCCTGCATTTATATGTAAATTAACTTATGGAATTATGCCATATGACTTCTCTATTTTATGTCTCCTTGATGTTTATTTCCTTAGATTGTGAGGTGAGGTTAGATATTTGTTTGCTTGGAAGTTGTAACCATGAAAGACTAATGAAAAACTGAGCAGCCAACGTGACTTTCTTGCTTTATTCTTTTTTATAATGTGTTATTGTGGTTGTTTTCTTTTTGGCAAACTGACTGATCTTTTTTCAAAACTTTATGGTCTCGAGTTTTTCTTGTCGTTGCAACATTCAGGAAATTACTTCTGCATGGTAGCTCATGATCACTGAACCCCTATTATTCAGTACTCAGTGATCACTTTGAGGTGCATGACTCTGCATGCACATATGCATATGCTGTTAGTAGGCATGACTTCTTCATGTTCCACTGTTAGTCTGTTATCTACAATGTTACTTCTAGAACCATTTACATATGAAATAGTGCACTTCAACTAGCTAAGACATTTTATTTGCATACATGCACATCAACAGAAAAAAAAAAAGTACAGGCTAGCTATTAGCCTGTTCAGTAAGTGGTTGACACATGAAAAAAAAAAAGTTCAAAGATTGCTCAGATATACTGTTTTACTAATGGATCATGTGATGAAACTTGACAAAATAACTGATAAAAAGATGGTGTTTAGTTGCCAGTTGTGCCCTTGTTCCTTCCTTGATGCACTTGATGGGAAACTAGAAAATAGGAAAAATGTGTGTGTGTGTGTGTGTGTGTGGGGGGGTGGGGGGTGGGGGAGTTTTTCCCTGAGAAAATTAGTCAGTTTGAGCACCCTGTGCTCCGATGCCCTCCCTAGCAAGCAAGAGCCACAGGACAATTCTGGCCTATGATATCTCTGTAGTTCTTCCTAGACAACTATCTCTGCTTCCATTTGTCAAGGTCCTCTTTGCTGTAACAATCATCATATTGCACATACATATGTCACTGGAGTGCCAAGCTGTTACTACCAGTACCACCTGTGTTGGCTTCAATCATTCCATGTCAGCTACAGTGTGCTCACAAGAATCAATAACATTGCAGAGCCAGATCAAACTTTTTTTTTTACACCATTGAGCGTATAAATCATGTCACTGCTGTCCTTGGGAAAATTTTATTAGAAACATCCTTTCTTTGTTTAAATGTGCTCATATTGATTATAGTCTTGTATTTTTGTGTAGTTTTTCATGGATGACTGCCTCCAACAACTGATGGATCGAATTGATGCTGGAGAAGGGGAGCAGTTGAAGAACTTGATACTGAGTGAGAGACTCTCAAAACTTGTTCGATGAGGCTGGAAATGCAGGCACCTTATATATCTAAGTGGCCTCAAGCACTGAGTATCCAGGTGTGCATTGTCTTCTTTGTTTGTAACTTAGAATTTAGTTCAGTTGCATGGTTCTAATAGCAGCTATATCCTGTTTGCCAGTCTCAACCAGCAAACGTCTCAACAAGCTTGAAGCAGCGAGCTGTCCTGGTCGATGAGATATGGCATGCTGCTGGAGATTCTGGATCAGATATTGATTGGTATGTGAAACGTACAGTGCTTGGTGGTATCTACTCAACCTCAGAGGTGTATATGTTGACAGACAATTCTCCAGGTTTGTACTTCTCAATAGCTTTATGTTGGTTTCCAATTCTTGTTTCATTTTAAAATTGACTTCAGTAATTTTATTACCTCTGCAATAACTTGGCAGCAAGGATTGAAATGGAAGTGTTTCTGGTAAACTAGTTGAACTGAAAGTGGTTCATAACGCAGATGGGTATTTTACCATAATTTTGGTTGAAACCTAAGCTAAATAATACTCCCTCCATTCCAATTTGTAAGGCGTTTTGGCTATTCTAGGTACATACTACATACCTTTTGCTATGCACCGCGATAGACACTATGTCTACATAGTAAAAGCTATATAAGTATCTAGTAAAGGCAGAACAACTTAAAATTTGAAATGGAAGGAGTATTTTTCCTTTTGGTATTGGCTGCTTAAAGACATACAGTATATCTTAAATCCGTTAGCCTTTTGCTTTCATCAGAATTGTTTGGAAATGACCAAAGCGGATCATGTGCTTATATAGGGGAGGTGGGGCACAGGAAGCTGCCGACTTTTCGCTGTTTTTTTTTTTGTTGCTTTTGCCGCCTCATTTTTTGTTGTTGTGTCTTTCTTGTTTTTGTTAGTAATTACAAGTAAAGCATGGAACAGTCCTAAACTGAAATATAAATCATTTGCTAGTTCAGTCTTGAAAAGGCACAAGCTGCAATTAATGATATGGTTTCTTGTCTTGTTTTCTGTTTGTTTGACCGCATTCTACTAAAAGAATCTTATGATTCAAGTGTTATGAGATTCTGGACTGTCAAGATGTACTGCTGTTTATATGACTGTATACTAGTGTTTACATGTTAATGTATCGTTCCCACTTCTGGCACCTGGCAGAGTTCCGCGATACTTGGACGTTTGTGAACCGCAGAATAAAGGATGCTCTTGATCTTCAGAAAACATTCCAAGAGGTAGCATATTTTAGCTCAAATTGCATCATGACATTCAAGAGCTGTTTCACCCTGTTTCGTGTCCTCAGGCTTGGTACCAAGAGCGCTATTAACCTGTTGAACTGAAACCATTTTTCCTCAGGCGGCATACCTGGCTGAAGCCGTGGGAGCAGGCATGGGCGGCACCGTGCAGGGTGTTCTCAACAGGGTCTTCCAGAACCGTGGTGGATGAACCTTTTTCTTTCTAAAACAAGTAGTGGATGAACCAAGTCTGTCTTTTGCAAGCAGCAAGCTGCATAGGATAAATGCACATTTTTTCTCGTTCACCAACTGGCTTATGTTTATATAACTATAATAAAGCAAATGGCGATGTGGTTGAGATGCATCACGTTAGGGTAGAAAGTGAATATGTGTACGGCGATGATGTTGTTGAGCTGCAGGGTTTTCATTTCTAATGGGGCGCTGTCAGATCGCGCAGTCTGGTCCACAAGCATGGCATGTGCCTGTTGTGACGGTCGTGAGCACGTTGGTCTGCACACGTAGAGGATGCTCTGATTTTGTTTATAATTCGTTCCTTTTGCATGCTTCATTTTGATTAGCGCTGATGATTATAATTGCCAATTTTCCATGTTATTTGCCATTACTAACATAATTATAATCATGTACCTATCATAACTATAAACGTGCTCTTTGGATGCCTAAATGGCTGAGTGACCAAGTGACTGAGGATCGAATTGCCTGTAAGGCTGAGTGGCCAAAAAACTTTGCTAGATGGTTGTTCGGTTCTAGTTAAATAATGTCTGGGGTATGTAAGCACTGATATAATTTCCTGATGATGGTCGAATGTAGAAAATTAAGAGAAATCTGCCAACATAGTCATTAACAGATGGATCAATCCTGAGACCATGACACATAAGCAACAAAGTTTCATTGAATCAGATATTTAGAACTAGTCTAAAAAAGATATTTAGAACTACAGATTAGTAGTTAAAAAAAAAGAGAAAATTAGAGAAATATCAAAATTGTACGTTTTTTTTTTAAAAAAATTCGTGGGAAACGGGTGGTTGAAGCAAACCGGGTCCAAGCAAACCACCAACCAGCAAGCGTCTAAAAAAACAGTGTGTCTAAAAAAAACAGCAATCAACAAGTAGATCCAACACCGGCGAGCTGAGGGCCCAAGCGCTGCCGCGCAATTTGCTCACTCCCCTCGCCGCCGGTTCCGACCCAGCCATGGGGACGGTGGCGCCGCCGATGATACCGACGGAGGACCTTGAGGCGGCCGTCGCCGAGCTCTCTGTCAAGAAGGACGCCCTGCGCGAGGCCTTCGACAGCCTCGCCGCCTGCTCGCTCTACCCGCTCCCCTTCACGTGGGAGCATCTCGACGCGCACGTCTCCTCCGTCCAATCCTCCATCTCGCGTCGTCTCCGCCAGCTCCGGGCGCTTGAGGCCGCGCGCCCAGCCCGCACTAGTAAGAATAAGGAGGGGGCTGTCGAGGTGGAGGAAGAAGAAGAGGTGGAGGAGGAAGAAGAAGAGGTGGTGGAGGAAGAGGAAGAGGTGGAGGAAGAAGAGGTGGTGGTGGAAGAAGAAGAGGTGGAGGAAGAAGAGGAGGAGGAGGTGGTGGAGGAAGAAGAGGAAGAGGAAGAAGAAGAGGTGGAGGAAGAAGAGGAAGAGGAGGCGGTGGAGGAGGAAGAGAACGACAAGCAGATGAAGGAGGCCGACGACAACATTGGCGATCAAGCCAAGAAAGATAAAGAGGGCGGCGAGAATAACAAGCGCAAGCGGGATGCCGACAGAAGAGGCGGTGAGTGACCACTGACTACCAAGGTCTCTACCGGGAAGGGCAAAGAGGTTGAAGGGGAGGAGGAGCTTGATGTTTATGTGTAGGGGGGATCGACTGATCGAGAGGACTAGAGGGGCAGGATACTGAATTTGTAGCAAAAAAAATTGACTGAGAAACAGCTTAGAGTGCTTCCTGCAAGTGGGAGGAAGGAATTTGTAGCAGCTTATGAGAGAATGGATGCTTGGACATTGGTCAAAGTTCATGATATCCTTCAATAAAAAGTTGCTGTTCGCACTTCACCATGCCCCAGATCCGGCGGCACTTGTTCTTTAAATTGTCAAGCTACTCCTATCCAGCAAGAAATCCAATTGCTCCAAGGTCGGGTAAATTTATCATGCTGTTCGTTTGTTGTCTATGGAATCTGCCAAACATTCTGCGACACAACAGAGTAGGTCAAGCTGGTGGCAAAGGATTGTAAGGAAATGATCGGCAGACCACAGTGTTGTGTGGAACTTGAATCGCTGGCTAGGGGCCTTCTCCAGTTCCTCATCTCATATAGCATTGTATCTGACTTCAATATCCATGCGATCATATCTTTGCTATGGTCCCTCGCAAAGGTCAGAAGAACAACAGTATCAAGCTTTGCGAGGGTCTTGGGCTTGCAGACAAGGCCACGTGTATGGATCTATCTCCGTTCTTAGTTATCTTTTTTATTTCTGCAATTCTGCTCAATCTATGTGTTAGGCCATGCATATGGTTTTTGTTGAATTGTCAACAATGTATTATAAACTAGGTTGATTTGAAGTGCTAGTACAATTTTCTTATACCATTTATAGCACCATAAATGCTTGATTACAGAAGACAACATTCCTGATCATGTCATCCATAGTGGTTATAATGCAGTGGTGACTAGTTTTGGAAAGGCTTAATATCTTGAGAATGTATAATAGTCAATGTAAGTATCAAAGATCAATGTAGAATACTAGAATGTATAAAATATGCATCAAATGATGGTATTGAAAAATATAGTTGTCAGTTGTCACTAATGTGGGACGTCCAATACTTGAGAACCAGAAGTTGCTCAAGAAAGCACCACCAATTATGTTCTCCATGTTGTTATTTGGTTTTGTGCCTTCATGAGACTGTTCCCTGAACGTGTGCTTATATGGTTTCCTAGTTTCCTTTGCTGCTAGCCTGTCATTTGTCAATACAATCTGTGAAAGAGTCTGAATCCTGTGACCAAAATGACAATTCTGTTCAATATTGCATCTCACGTGATAACTTTTATCAACCCAAGTGGTAAGTTATATCAGTTGATTGTCTGGTCGGTAGCTGTAATGCATTTTTGTTTGTTTATTGCTTAGCCATTAATTGAACTTTTCTTGGTGTTTTCATATGCAGTAGACTTAAATACATTGGCTTTTCGTCCTTGATCTTCCCCACAGGTGAGCAGGCGCAGCTAGCTCACCAGCACGGCAGCACCCACACAACACCTTTGCCTGGAGGTAGAAGAAAGTGAGCACAGAGCACAAGTCTGCTGGAAGTGCAGACTGAACTATGCAACTGTTATGCTGCTGCTGCACTACACATCTACAGAGATGGAGGATGCTGTTTGGGGCTGCTGTAAGCTGCAGCTTACTGGTGCTTCCTACATCTTATTTAGTTGAAAGAGAGTACATAAAACAGCCCTAGTGGCTTTCTTAGTTCTTACAACCTAAGAGAAGACCTTCACTTGCACTCAAGTCTTCTGCTGCTATTGAGCCTACTAGATGTTCCTATGCACTTGCAAGGAAATTACACTGCAATTGCTTGCAGGCTTCTGTGCAAGGCCAGCAGTGGACAGCCTTCTGTCCCAGCAAAACAAGATTATCTAAATTGGCCTCTATCTTCTTTACATTTTCAGTTTAATTTTAACAGAACTGTAGGCACTCATCTCCATGCCTGTAGCTCATTCGCAATGCAAGGGTTCGCCTTCTTATTGATGTTTCCTCTTGTTTTCATATTTTCTGCAGATTTAATTCACTATATGATTGGAAATGCGCAGCATGTCAAAGTTTTTCATTTGGTACAAATTTGAAATTTGGAGGACAAGTATCTGTTTTCTCTTCTGAAGGGATATATTGAGAAGGCCAAGCAAACTTCTAAGCAGACTTCTGTGGAGATATTTAGAAAGAATGAAACGCATAAGTACTTGGTATGAACTATATGGCGCTAAGGGTAGCACAACCCTGGACATCCAGGCCATTATGCTGTGTCAAGATTTGTTCTGACAGGGAGAAATTTGAGGCTGCTATTCATCTTTTGACATATTTTTTTAGGGTGGGAATGCATATGGCATGCCTCCTCCGGGATGCTGAGCTCATTCTTTTCCATGTCCGGTGATCTCCAATAACTCTGGCGGGTTATAGATTCAGGTTGGGGTACAAAGTTTTGGTTTTGGGGATCATGGTGGCCTCCATCTTTAGAGGTATTGCTGAGGGCAGGTGGGTCGCCGGCCTGGTGTTGTAGATATAAATGTACAGTGATCCAATAAATCTGCTTTCTTGTTCTTTCTTTTGTTTCCTTTTCATATTTACAATGAAGGAAGAAAGCACATACACTTACTGCAGTAGCGCACTTGCATGGCACATGACTGTGCCACCTATCTGATTGACACCCCTAGAAAGCCATATACCACTGGTAAATGGGGAACATACTCACCCATATGATATGGTGTCTAGATTTCAATTCAGGGTGGAGTCCCAAAACTCCACCCCGACAAGAGGTGGGTACTCAAATTTGTTGTTTGTTAGCTGAATGGTTTTGCATCTTGCCTATGTGCAGAGCTTGGCTATACCAAAGGAACTATGGATTGCACATCATCTAGCTGAGCAGAATCTTGCTGATTCTAGGTAATGCAGTGCTATGGCAGAAATTAAATGAAACAAAGGTCAGCAAATCCCTCAACGCCCTCAACATGGCATTCACAGCATCAGCCAACAAAACATAAAAAGAGGAACAGGAAGCGCAAGAAAGAGGAGCAGCAGCACCATGAGGCGCAAGACAACCAGCAGCAGCAGGAACAGAATGAAAACAAGTTGATTCAAGGAAAGCAACATCAGCTGCATCAACAAGAAAACAATGCGCAAGTGACAGTGCAGCAGCAGCAACATATGAAACCGCCAAGGCTAAGCTACCCTCAAGCTACCGACACCTGTTCCCCGGTTCTGAATCAAGCCACCGCCACCTTCGCTGGTATGCCTGGAGTTCACGATTACCCTGCCCAGCCAGGTTGGCCTGTAGCTCAACGAAGGCCATTCGTAACACAATTCAGATCATCTCGTTTGTGTGTGTGTGTCGGGACACGCGGGGGGGGGGGGTGGGGCTGTTGTTGTTCGTGTGCAGGGTTTGGGGTTCCGATGGATTTTAGCCCCATCAGACGTCTATGCACTACCACGAAGAACCGAAGCCCTTAGAGATTTCCAATACAAAACTGTACGTCTTCTAGCATTTAGGAGCAAGATATTGGAACTGTTGGAGAAATTCAACAAATATACCCATAGTGTGATTCATTTCCGGTCTCTTACAATACAATGTACACTAGTAACCAAACGATTTTGCGAGACACCTCCGTTTTTTTTTTGGCGGGCACATTTTTTGCCCGTCACGGTTAATCGGGCGTTTTGCATGGCAGACGTTTTTTATTTTTGCGTGGCGGTCACATTTGCCCGTCACGCCAAAAATTCTACCGTGGCGGGCGATATTAGCTGCCGCCACGCGCAATGTCGGCGGCCCAACAGGCCCGTGGCGAGGCCCGATAGCCGTGTCCCGATATAATCTGACGTTAGCTAGGGTTTCAGTCTTGATCGTTCTCTTCTCTTCCCCTCCCGTCGTTCTCTTCTCTCACCGAGCAAAAAAATCGGCCAGTAACCACCACCACCCCTCCCCTTCTCTTCCCCCCCGGTGCGCTTCCTCAAAATGGACCTCGCCTCCCCACAGTGCGCTTCCCTCGAGGCTAAGGCGGCGGCCTCCACAGCGGCGGCGCGGCGGCAGCGGCGGCGGAGTCTTGGCGGATCGGCGCTTGGCGGCGGATCATTCGCGGCTGCCCGCGGATCCACTCGCGGCGGCGGATCGGCGGGACGCCCGCGGCGGCGATCGGCGGGATGCCCGCGGCGGCGCGTCGGCGGGTCCGCGGCGCGCATCCACGCCGTGGATCCATGGCGGTGGCGGCGCGCGGCCGGAGATCCACCACGGCCTAACGGTGAATCCACGGTACTCGCCCCTCTCTCGATCCGGCACCGGCGTTTTCCCATCCCCAACCCCTAGCTCCTGCATCCACGCGGCGGAGGTGATGACGAGGAGCGGCGGCGCGGCGGACCCACGCGGCGGAGGTGGCGAGCGAGGCGCGGCCGCGCAGCGGTCCACGTCGGCGGCGGCGGGTCCAGCGAGGTGGATCGGCAATGGCCGCGACCCGCGGTGGAAGGCGCCGGCGGTCCGAGGACGAGGGGTCTGCTGGATCCGGCGGTGGCGGCGGCGCTGCAACCCGGATGGGCTCGGCGGGCCCATGGACGGGCTCGGCGGGCCTGTTCAAGTTTTTCTTTTTTTTTATTATTTTTTGACCGTGGCGGGCATTGTAATACGCCCGCCCACGCTTAATCCATTAAGCGTGGCGGTCACTGTGACCGTCGCGGTTAATCGATCGATTAACCGTGACCTTTTCATTAGTGGCGGGCTACAGTGCCCGCCACGAAAAGCTAAAATGCCCGCCACTCAAAAGCTTTTCGGTACTAGTGGTAACTATTTACATGGATCATTAGAATGATAAAACAATCTAACTTAGATTATCTAAGTGCTAAACTGTTGATCCTCGGAAGCTAGAACACAGCTTGCTGGGTAACTCCTTTGGATTGCGCCAAGCCATTTCCACAGTGGCAATGCTTCACCATGGAGCTTATTAGGAACGCCCTCACCACCTCTTCCGATGCATCTCTTCTAAGCAAACACATCACGTACTCCATGACGGTGGCGTCACAGGGCACCATGATCCTTCCATCGTCACCGGCGAACCCGAACTCCTCTTGCGACATGCTCAGGATCACGCCGAAGATGGCGGTGCTGAGGTATGCCAGCGGGACTTCGAACCGCCTGCCGTCTGCCGAGTACACCACGCAGTGGCCCTTTCCGGCCACCGGCGGCGAAGTGCCGCACGATGATCCCTCGGTGGATCCTTTCGTCGGCGGCGTTAGTGCGATCCGCCTCCTTGCCATGGCAGCCACCCTCTGCCACCTCTTCGCCATTTGAACAAGTCTCTTGGCGCTGACCATGTTTCCGTCTCCTGGCTAGAACTACAAGTTCAGAGAACTTCAGTTTTGTATTGTATGTATCTAACAGGTGGTGTTCAGCTACTTGCTGAGTGCTTCTCTTGCTGATGGACTGATCAGGTTTTGGAGCTGAACTGATGGATTTAGAGGTGATGAAGGGAAAGAGAAGCATGCTGCGTGCCGTTCAAGTGCAGCTATCCACTCCGGCTGGCAAGGGACAAGGCCACGAGCTCTGAACATGGAGCGTTGTAACTTGCAAGAGAAAGCAAAGCAAGAGTGATTTAATTTGATTGGATTACTCTGGGACATCTGTGTTGGCACTCGTTGGAGCCACTAGTGCAGCATTGTTGGATAGTTCAGTAGTAGTTGGGTATCACAATGCGCTGCCATAGTGGCCAGTCGAGTCCAAGAAGCACGCCTCGTGATGACCACATGAAAATTGGGACCAACGTGTGAGGACAAATTCTATGTGATCCCTTCACTGAGATAGCAAGAAATCTGGGAATGGATTTTGGGTGAGATAATATTGAGACATATAGCGTGACTGACAGTTGTCCGCTCCCGTCCTATACGATCTTGTTCAGTAGACGATGTAGACAGGTGCAATCACCATCTCAGAGAGGCAAGAGGCAAGGCCATGAGGTCAGAACATGCAGTGTTGCGAGCAGAAGCAATGTGAGGTTCTGACGGCACAGCTGAACAAACCTGGCCCTCATGCTCCACGTTGGCCCCAACAAACACTCGTGCCACTTCCCAGCGACGACACCGCTCGGCATGGCACGCCAACACGGAGCACACCACGAGCGTTCAGTTAGCAGTCAGCACCGGCACCGGGCCAATCACGCACCAAACACTCTGCCTCCATGGCCCCATCAGAGTCTCATCCAAATCGGCATCACGCGTACTCGCAGACGCGTCTTGCAACATCGCACTCACCGTCCTCATGGCCTTGTCCCTTGCCCAACCATGCATTCCCCTCGAGTTCGAGTGCGCTATATATTCAGGTCAAGTGGCCTCACAACAGCATCACAATCTCAAGTTCCCAACTCAGAGCTCTCTAGCTACTTCTCCAGTTTCCAGCAATCCAGCCAAGAAAGAGAAGCGAACTAACATGAGTATGATCAGCACCAAGAGGATCGCTCAGCTGGCCAAGAAGTGGCAGGGGATGGCAGCGCTTGGGAGGAAGCGCCTTACCTGGAGGACGGCAGCAAAGGGCCACTGCGCAGTGTACACGACTGACGGGGCACGGTTTGAGGTGCCATTGGTGTGCCTCGGGACGACAGTCTTCGTGGAGCTCCTGCAGATGTCCAAGGAGGAGTTCGGCTTCACGGGCAGCGACGGCAAGATCACACTGCCCTGTGATGCCATGGTCATGGAGTACGCCCTGTGCTTGCTGAAGAGGGGCGCCTCTTCGGAGCTGGAGAAAGCATTCCTGAGCACCATGGCAACGTCGTGCCGCTCAAACCATGTGGTGCCGTATGTGGCAGCTTGCTGTTAGTTGCAGCTGTAGCTTGCTGTAAGTAGTAGTTCAGCACTTTAGAATTCAGATGTAGGACGAAGAGAGGTGTTATTCAGATCCTTTTGATCCTGCAAACGATCAAGGAATGTAGCGACTTAGCAAGTTAGCGTCAGTGTTCTTGTTCACTGAGCACATAAGAGCTTAATTTTGGGCAGATAAAATTCTTCAGCACAATTTTCTGAATACACAATGCCCTCCAGCTGAACCACACTGTGCCATCGTGCATCTTTCATTTCCAGTTGGAAACTTGCTGCAATATTCAGAGTTTTGCTTTGCTTAAAAAAAATATTCAGAGTTTTGCTATCAGTTTTGTTGGCTGAATGTAAAGGCCATTCTGGTCAGTGTTTCATTTGCATGTGAGTGGGTTACATGATGCACCACTCAGAGTTTCATTTGCAATTTCGCATGTCCTGTGAATGATAGTTACTAGATGAACCTAAATCAAGGATGTGAGGTGTGGATCAACTGTCGTGGCATATGATATCTTACACGAAGTAGATTGAGTCTATTTGGACCTAAATAACACAGCATAGTAAATTCAAGGACCTGAATGATACACTGAGTCAGGTGTGAGGACCTTGACCTAAAGTACCATTTTTGAAAGTTTAGAACTTAGATGACACGCAAAAACAAGTTTACACACATATCAATATAAAAATACATTTTAAGAGTTAAATAAAATAATATTAACATTTGTATCTCTAAATATGTTTATTAAATAAATATTATATTAACCATACTTATTCTGCATTATAGTTATAAATATTACCACCTCCATTCTAATTATAAATGTCTTTTCTAGGTAAATAGGTTTATGCATCTAGATATATGTATTTATGTTTACTATGTATTAAAAAGCGAGAACAACTTATAATTTGGAATGGAGAGAGAGTGTGTAGTATTTCTTTTTATATATTTTATATCAACTTCAAAGAGTTTGATTCATTAATAAGTAAGTTGTGTATTCTTTTTAGGACAAAGGAAAAACATAAAGGAAACTAAGAATCTTCCCTATTATTCTAGTACAACTTAAGAAAAGAACTATATACATCATCACAGCTAATAAGTCATACACAAACAGCTAGCCGCTGGTTCCATGGTGCCACTCCGCTGACGGTGCGGCATGGCTTGGCCATGGAGCTCAGGAAGGCTCTCACAACCTCTTCAGAGGCACCTCTCCTAAGCAAACACATCACATACTCCATCACCGTGGTGTCACAGGGCAGTGTGATCTTGCCGTCGTCGCTCGCGAACCAAAACTCTTCTTGGAACAGCATTAGGAGCTCCCCGAAGACCACCGTGCCGAGGTAAGCCAGCGGCTCGAACCACTGCCCGTCAGCCGAGTACACAAACGCAGTATCCGTTGCCAGCCACCGACGTCAAGTGCTGCACGATCCTTCACTTTCTTTCTTCGCGATCAGCATGACCCTCCGCATAAGAGAGGCTATTCTTTCCCACTTTCTTGGTTGACGGCTCTCCTTTCCTGACTGAAACTTAGGGAGCCATTGTATCAGGTGGTGTTCAGTTGGTGTAATACTTAGCTTGCTGATGGAGTGATGAAGAGTTGCTGCTCAGCTGATGCATTTATAGGTGACAACGAAGGAGAAGAAAGAGCAGGGTAATTCCTTAGACAAGCCCACGACTTAGAACATGCAGTGCTGCAAGGAGAAGACGGTGTGTGGTATTGATTAGATTGCTCTGGGGCCATTTGTTCGGAACTTGTTGGATCCACCAGTAGCAATGCCTGAGTGACTAGGATGTCACAATGTGCTGCCATACTGCTATGCCTCATGGGCCATGAAGAGCACATGCAGATTGGGTCTAAACTAGCAGTACCAATTCTTATACGGTCTATCTCAAGATATCTGAAAGTTGCTCGACAACTTTATCGCCTCCTCAACTTGCGGTCTGCAGCTGGATCAGCTCTATTTCGCATCATGCCATTGCCATCTGATTGAGACACCCAGTCCATGCTGCCCTGTCCTCAGTTTGCTGTGGGCAGTTATCCCTTGTTTTCAGTCTTGAAGGAAACAAGAAATCCTCATTACTCGGATCTGAACTAAACCCAAGCAGATCTCCCGATGTATCTGACGACACAACAAACATGGGGTCATCGTGCTGCTTCCCCGCAACACCACTTGGCATGGCTCCAATCCAAGCACCGAAAACACACCACAACCGGCAGCAGCATGTGCTGACACTTGCCCCATCAGAATCTCATCCAAACCGTGCTCGCAGACGCGTCTTGCAACATCGCAGTCACCGTGCTCATGGCCTTGTCCCTTGCCCAACCATTTCGCTCGAGCAGTCCTGGCTGTGACCTATATATTCAGGGTCAGGTGGCCTCTGAACATCATCACTTGCAGCTTCACAAATAAACTAAAACATAGCAAACTGAAGTCACAGCTCTCCAGCTTTCAATCCAGAAAGAAGAAGGAAACAAGTCAGCAACCAACCATGATGAGCGCCAAGAGGATTGCTCATCTAGCCAAGAAGTGGCAGAGGATGGGTGCACAAGGGAGGAGGCGCCTCACCTGGGCGGCAGCAGCAAAGGAAGCCGACGAGTGCTGCAGCTCCGTGGCGAGCAAGGGCCACTGCACGCTGTACACGGCCGACGGAGCGCGGTTCGAGGTGCCGCTTGAGTGCCTTAGCACCGCGGTCTTTGGGGAGCTCCTGCAAATGTCACAGGAAGAGTTCGGCTTCACGGGCGGCGATGGCAGGATCATGCTCCCCTGCGACGCGGCGGTCATGGAGTACGCCATGTGTTTGCTCAGGAGAGGCGCCTCTGCTGAGCTAGAGCAGGCTTTCCTTAGCACCATGGCGATGTCATGCCACTATGCCATCCACGTGGCGCCATGTGTAGAAGCCAGCCAGCAGATTGCTGTTTGGTGTTGTTCAGTGTAGTGTAGGTAGTAGTACTAGTAGAGCAAAGATATCAAATAGATAAGTATTATTCAGAGCCTCTGATCCTGCTAGGCTGCAACTGATCAAGTAAGGTGTTACAAGTACAAGAAGCTAGGTAGACTACTTAGGGGCTGTTTGGATTTCAGCCGCATGCTGCCATGCTGAGGTTGCGGCGTCGCCATAGAGTGTGGCGAGGAAAAACTCTGCCATGGTTGTGGCAAGAAATTCTGCTGTAGTTAACTGAAAAGCCTGTGGCGAGCCTAACATTAAATACCAACCAAACTGCTTCCTCAGTTTTATGTGGCCACCAAAGATGAGGCATGGCGAGTTAAGGCTGGTAACCAAACAGCCCCTTACATATGTTTCCCTGGATATAATTGGCTTATGAAAATTGTGAGGACTACTTACATTACATGGCAACAGTGTTTATTCAGAACTCTGACTTCAAATCAAATGAGAGGTTGTTTGTTCAAAATAAAAAACTGAGAGGTTGCTATTAGATCAAGATAATCACAAAGGGAAGATCTAGTCTAGTCGCAATGAACACAACACATAACATCAGGGATCACATACCTTGGATTCCATCAGCCATCGGTGCAGTACGAGCGTGAGGTCGATCGATGTAGTGGTATGGCATGGCGGTGTAGCATCGATCCTAGCCGCACTGACCAATCACCTTGGTCGTTCCTGGAGTCGAGTAAGAAGGGTGATCACTAAATGTTTTCAAATAAAAATGTAGTAAACCACAAAGTTGCAGATCTCTTCGAGTATGAAAACTTTGGTTTCATTTCTCCATCTTAGATCACTTTTTGACACTTAAAAATTGAATTTCAAATTATGAAAACATAAATCCAAATTTGGGCCTTTAACGATTTTACATAAAAATGTGTCGTCAACTAGAAAGTTGCACATCTCTTCGAGTACTAAAACTTTAACATAAAGTTTATCTTCAAATAACAATTTGGAAAACTTAAATTTTACTGTGCTACACATATTTTTTTTTGAGGCACGCCAAATAGCTAACCACCCCTAGAATTGTAGAGATGGGTGGAATATCTAACCGTATTTAGAAATTCTCTATTTCTAGATGCAATGAATAACCTGTTGCCTAAAAATAGAGCGTATTTCTAAAGGCTGTTTCAGCTTCCTCTAAAAAAAGAATTTCTAGAGGCCAAAAAGGCTCTCTTGATAAAACCTCGTTTGTCAAAAAAAAAATGGAGGCATTTGTAAAAATCGTATTTTATAGTGTTGTTTATTTGTGATGGGGTTATGATTTTTCCTTCTACTCTCTCGGTCCTTAAAAGAATGAACTTCTAGTTATAATGCTAAGTCAAACCATCTTAACATTACCAAAATTATATTAAAAAATACTAATATTTACTACATAAAATAATTATCATTCAATTTATCACGGAACATATTTTCATAACATACCTATTTAGAATGATACTTTATACCTATTAAAAATATTTACAATAAATTTACTGATAATAATCTCAAAATAGTTCAACATATATGTTATCTATAGAAACATTCTTTTGGACCGAATGAGTCCCTACTATTCAATAAACAAGACGAGTTCAGAACTTCTGAAAAAAAGAAACCAAGAATCTTAGTCACCGGGATTCCAAACATGGGTAGATTTGTCATATAATATAATCTGTTCTTCATTCCATATAATTCCCTATGATTCTAATGCAACCTTAACAAAAAAATATCTACATCAAAGCTATTAATTAAGTCATACACAAACAACTAGCCGCTGGTTCCATGGTGCGACGCCGCTGACGGTGTGGCATGGCCTGGCCATGGAGCCCAGGAAGGCTCTCACAACCTCTTCAGAGGCATCCCTTCTAAGCAAACACATCACATGCTCCATCACTGTGGCGTCACACGGCAGTGTGATCTTGCCGTCATCGCTGGCGAACCCAAACTCTTGTTGCGACAGCATTAGGAGCTCACCGAAGACCACCATGACGAGGTAAGCCAGCGGGACCTCGAACCGTTGCCCGTCGGCCCGAGTACACAACACAGTGTCCTTTGCCAGCCACCAACATCGAAGTGCTTTGCGATCCTTCACTTTCTTTCGCTGGGATCGGCATGACCCTCTTCCTTGTAAGAGCGGCTATCCTTTGCCACTTCCTTGCCACATGCAATGCTGCAAGGAGAAAATAGTGTGTGGTTTTGATTAGCTTGCTCTGGGGCCATCTGTTTGGCACTTGATCCACCAGTAGCAATGCCTGGGATGCAAGGATATCAGAATGTGCTGCCATACTGCAATGCCTCATAGGCCATGAAGACCACATGGAAATTGGGTCCGAACCATCAGTTACCAATTGTTATATGTTCTATGTCAAGATATCTGAAAGTTTCTGTGCCCACAAAGCATTGTCTCTGAGCGACCAGATTAAGCCTCTCCGGCGAGGCCAGACAAGTTGCTCGACAGCTTTATTGCCTTTTCAGTTTGCGGTCTGCAGCTGGATCACTTGCACATCATGTGACCTCTATTTCGCAGCCGGCTTATTGAATTTATCTACATTCCAGTTCTTCTATTCTATTGCTATTCTTGAAGCGTTGCCATCGATTGACACACTCAGCCCATGCTCCCCTGTCCTCCATCTTGCTCGGGGCAGTGCCTTGTTTGAAGTCTGAAAGCAAACAAGGAATCCTCATCACCACGATTCTGAAATAAACTCGAGCTTATCTGCCGATGTATCTGATGGCAGTGGCACAACCGCAGCTGAACGTTTCTGGCCCTCACACTGCACGTTGGTTCCAGGTCCCAACAAACATGGGGTCCTCGTGCCGCTTCCCCACAACACCAGCAAGGGTTATGTCCAATCCAAGCACCGAAAGCGCACCACAACCAGCACCGGCATGTGCCAGACAATCAGCCCCATCAGAATCTAATCCAAATCGTGCTCACAGACGCATCTTGCAACATCGCACTCACCGTGCTCATGGCCTTGTCCCTTACCCAACCATTTCCCTCCAGCAGTCTTGTGGCCTATAAATTCAGGGTCAGGTAGCCTCTGAACATCATCACTTGCAGCTCACAAACAAACTAAAACACAGAAAACTGAAGTCACAGCTCTCCAGCTTTCATCCAGAAAGAAGAAGGAAACAAGTCACCAACCAACCATGATCAGCGCCAAGAGGATTGCTCATCTGGCCAAGAAGTGGCAGAGGATGGCTGCACAAGGGAGGAAGCGCCTCACCTGGGCGGCGGCAGCAAAGCAAGCCAACAAGAGCTGCAGCTCCATGGCGAGCAAGGGCCACTGCACACTGTACACAGCCGATGGAGCGCGGTTCGAGGTGCCGCTCGCGTGGCTTAGCACGGTGGTCTTCCGGGACCTCCTGCGAATATCACAGGAAGAGTTCGGCTTCACGGGCGGCAATGGCAAGATCACGCTCCCCTGCGACGCGGCGATCATGGAGTACGCCATGTGTTTGCTCAGGAGAGGCGCCTCTGCCGAGCTAGAGCAGACATTCCTTAGAACCATGGCGATGTCGTGCCACTATGCCAGCCGTGTGGTGCCGTGTGTAGAAGTCAGCCAGCAGATTGCTGTTTAGTTGATGTTCAGTGTAGTGTAGGTAGTAGAGCAAACATAACTAGAATACTAGATAAGTGTTATTCAGGGCCTTCTGATCCAGCAACTGATCAAGTAAGGTGTTATAAGTACAAGAAAATAGAGAGACCTCATTCTTGTTCCAAACCTATGTTTCGCTGCAGCAACAGAGGTAATTGGTTTATGAAAATTGTGAGGACTTACATTAAGTGGCAACAGAGTTTCTTCTGCAGAACTCTGACTTCAAATCTGAGAGGTTGTTCGTCCAAAAATGATCTGAGATGTTCCTGCATGTGGCAGAAGTGCAAATGCAAAAGCCATGCACAAGCACAACTGCCATTCCGGACACCAGCTCAACTGAAAGTTGAAATTGTGCCTCCAGTCCAGCCCTCTTTACCCCAGCGAAATCTGAAAGTGAACAGCAGAGTTGAAATGTGGAGAAAGACCAAAGATGGAACTTAAACAATGGCTATCAGGATTCAGGAGCTGTAAAATGGCATGTGCTCAGCATCTCATTACTCATAACTTTCTTTGTTCCCATATAATATCTCCTGGCCTATATTTTTGACCTTCAATGCATATATTTCACCACAAATATCATCAAAAATAAATTCTCAAAGCACATCAAAACTTATGGTATTTTGCAAGAACTGCCAGACACAAATCTAAATATAAGCTAGTAGAAAATAGTGTTGTACATTACCATGGAGCTTTAGATCATGTATGCCACAGCAAAAGCTAATTAGATGCTTTCACCGTGACATAAACAATCACCCATTTTATTTATGACACGTGTATGGTAGTTCAAAACTTCAAAGAAATAAAGGTGACCATCACTTCATCTTCAAAAATTTCTATACATCATCAGATCTATTAAGTCATATACAAAAAGCTAGTTGTGCCTGTTTGTTCCATGGTGCCACGCCACCGGCAGTGTGTTGACGTTTCTTAACGTCGCGAGAAGAATCCGCAAGCGTCTGAGAATTGTCGTTGTAGCTTTCACCCGGAAATATTCGGGGTACCGTATTTTCCACAGGGAACGGATGTACTCTCTCTAACTAGTTCGCCCAAGGACACGCAAAGCCAAAGATGGGGAGGATTAGCGAGAAGGATCCCTACACCTTTAGTGTCTATGGTTAGCCAGTCTCCAGAGCTACTTGATCGCTTCGGGCACCGGCCCACGCCCAAAGGGCGGTGTCCGGCAATTAGCACTGCGCCACACCCCCGAACGTGGGGGATTTCAAGGGACGGACAAGGCTTGTCACGACCAAGCCGCCTACCCCCTCAACCGTGGGATGCGCCACAAAAGATAGAAAACCGCTAGCCCAAACACCACGTCTACGCTAGTGATTATCACTCCAGTGTTTGCCAGGTTCCCCGGTCAAAGGGTTCCACCACTAGAGTTCCGCCCCGAAGGAACGACTATCAATCCCGCAAACAAGTAGATAAATCGTGGATAAACAAAAGACAATAAAGATTATCAGAACCGTGGAAGCTTACTTAGCCAAGATCCCGTTAAGGAGCCAAGTCTGAATCCACCGAGGTACAAGGTTGGGGAGACACCGACAAGTCCGGCGCTTCCCCGCTCTCAGCCCTTCACATCTCTCCTCCGCCGATCTCTCTACTACTAATGAAGGCCTAAGCCCATTGGAGTGAAGGAATAGAGTAGAGGGGAGAGCTCTCTTAGAGGAGAGGGAGAGACTCTTCCTTGGAATGATGTGTGTTGAATGAGGGAGAGAGAGCCTCCTTTATAGGTAGAGAGGAGGGGGCTTACGGATTACTACCAGATTTCACACCTTTCCACACCACTACATGCTGAAAACTGCTGCATCATAGTTGACAAGTTCCACTCCAAAACCAAAGTATCCCTTATCTTCTCATCATGAAATTTCTACAGCATCTTGTACCATAAGCATAGAGCATGCATACCAAATTTCAAGTCATTCCAATAAGATTTGATCAACCAAACATGGCTAAGATCACAGCTCACTCAGATTTTACAATAGTGGGCAGATTTGAGCAATTGAGCTATGCTTCAACAATTTGAATCAAATTTGATGCTAACTTGTTTGAATACCATCACAAGACATATTTCCATTGAAATCACATACTAAAGATTATCTCATGACCATATCCATTCAAACCAACTCAAATTTGACCACTAAGCATTTAATCCATTCAAGCATCTCATAGCAAGCAACATATGCAAATATATCCAATTCAATCAACTCATATGCACCCAAATATGTGTGATCACTTAGGAATATACCTTTGTAGCTCATGATCATCAAATAGCAAGCTTCAACTCAAATATTTGCAAGTCATCAAATATTTCCAATAGACCACCATAACTTGAATTTGCACTTGTATGTTGTAGCACTTGGACTTCACTTGTCTTGACTTGGCATTGGGATATAATTGCTCTAGACTTCATTACTTGACTCAATCAAATGATGAACAATATGAACTCAATTGAATCAAGCCTCCAATGCCATGGTACCTACACACATTCATCGACTTTTTCGATGGTACCCAAACTTGTTTGGGTCCTCTCAAGTTAGGTGCAACATACTTAGGCAATGCCTTAGTATGAGTAGCGGGATGTTTTGCAATAGCAACCAAGGAGGTACCATTGTCATCCTTTCTAAGCACAATATCATCATCAATTGAAATCGGCTTAGAATCATTACCTAGGGAACATGAATGAGCCATGTGTCCCCTTTCCCGGCATAAGTAGCATCTTCTCTTTTGTTGAGCCTTTTCTTTCTTGCTCATTTGATGCTCCTTCTTGCCTTGCTTCATCGTGTTTGCTTGAGCCTTCTTCTCAAGCTTGTTTGGACAACCCGAAGCGAGGTGGCCCAATTTTTCACAACTATGGCACTTGATGTGAGCCAAATCTTTCTTCTCAATTTGATTCTTGCTCACCATCTTGGCATCTTGAATATGAGTTGGATGCCTTGCTCTTGCCTTGCCACCCCTTCTTGTTTTTTCTTCTTCATCTTCAAGTCATCAACTTTAGCTTCATGGTTGATCTTGACTTGATCTTGGGGATTGTTTTCTTGCTCAACTTGTGGCTTTGATTGAGGCTCATCTTGATGCTCTACCAATTTCTTGGTTGGGCATGTTGAGGTGAGGTGACCCCAAACATTGCACTTTCGGCACTTGACATGCTTGAGCCTCTCTTCTTCCTTCTTCAACTTGAGCTTTTCTTCATTTGGGCAAGCCTTCTTGCAAGATGTCCCGCTTCATGGCACTGATAGCACATGAAATGAGATAGCTTCTCTTGTTCTTGCTTCTTCATTTCTCTTTCATATCTTCTCTTGCCCCATCTTTTTACCTTTGATTTTGCTCTTGTTGAAGCCAATGCCACTCTTGTCACCGAAGCTTCTTTTGTTCTTCAACATATGCTCAAAGGTGACTTGAGAGTTGTAGCACCTCTCTAACTTATTGCTCAAATTCTTCACTTCATTTTTGAGCTCATCATTCTCCTTCAAAAGGTTAGTCTCACAAGACATAGAAGAAGAACAAGCATCTAAATATGAAGAACATGGCATAGCAAGTAAATCATCACAAGAGGTGGATACATGCTTCTTGCCTACATCACAAGGGTTAGCGCAAATATGTGATTGATCAAGTGACCCATGTGATGAGCTCTCACTAGTTTTAAATTTCTTATTTGAAAACTTTTTAGTGAGAAAAGCATGGTCTTGTACCAAGTTATCATGAGTAACACAAAGTTCCTCATGAGCCAATTTTAGCACATCATGTGAACAAGTAGTTACATAAAGTAGATGCTCTTGTTGTTCACATGTTTTCTTTAGAAAAGAGTTTTCATTTTCCAAGTTCATTGTTTTAGCTTTCTCTCTTTCTAAAGACATGGTCATGCTAGCAAGTCTACTAACAAGCTCATCATATGAATCAACATGATCAATCATATTGCTACTTGATACCTTTGTGCCACCTTGTGACATGAAGCAATATGTCGATGTAGTGGATGGGCTTGTAGTTGCATTGTCAACTAAGCATGAACCATCAACATTGCCATCAAGTGTGCTTGAGGTAGAATCATCATTTGCATCACTTGGGGCATCATCATCAACCTTGTCAAGTGAACTTGTGGTAGATCTTGCATCATCTTCACTTGACCATGAGGTGGAGCAATGTTGCTCATCATCCTCATGACCCACCACCTTTGGCGCCTCATCCTCCTTGTACTTGCCATCGTCCCATGTGGAGGCATCGCCATAGGTGTGCTTGATGTCCTCCCACAACACATGTGCGGACACCTTAGTGTTCACCTCCTCAAACACATCAAAGCTCAAAGAATTGATTAGATACCAAAAAGCTTTTGAATCAAGTTCAAAAAGATCCCTTTGAGCTTTGGTGAGATTCTTATGGTCCATTGCAAAGGTGAGACCACTAGTGACAACCCACCATGCTTTAGGTCCCATGGCACGAAAATGATCAAGCATATGGTGTTTCCACCGTGCAAAGTGTGTGCCATCAAAAATATGTGTGTCACTCAAACAAGCATCACTAAACCCTCTAGTTTCCATCCTCTCGGGCCGGTAAAGACCACTAAATGAGAGACCACGGCTCCGATACCACGTGAAGGGTCAAGATGGGGACTAGAGGGGGGGGTGAATAGTCCCTTCTAAAAACTAATCGCACCGGCTAACCGAAACAAATGCGGAATTAAACTTATCGGTCTAGCCAAGACTTCACCCCTCTAACTAAGACTCTAAATCACCTCACAAAAGATCCTACACAAGAAAGGTGAGGTGACAAGCCTAGCTTGAGCTCCTAATCAATTCTAATGCAAGGTCACACAAACCTAAGCACTAGTACTTCAAGCACGGGTGAGCTCCTACACAATTCTAGTAAGCGCAAGCACAAAGCCCCTAAGCTCACTAGATGCACAAAGGACAAGGCAACACACGCCTAACCCAAAGACTCAAATTACCTAGCTACACAAGCTAAGCAAAGAAACTAATCAAGCTACACAAGCTAGATAGTCACAACTACTCTACTCAAGCACAAGCACAATATATATATGAATGTAAGAACAAAGCTTGAGCGAAGAGATTGCAAACCACCACGAAGTGTGGACACAAGATGACACCGGTGATTTTTTACCGAGGTCTCGGGAAGCTTGCCACCTTCCCCCTACTCCTCGTTGTGTCGACCAACACCTTAGTGGTTCCACGGTTTGGCGAATCACCCGGTGATGATTCTCAAGCTTAATGGCCAGTGCCAAATCCCACAGCTGGGAGCTCGATCGAGACACTCACCAATGTGAGTTCTCTAGCCAATCCCTCAATAGGGTACCGTGTGAACCCACACACAAGTGTGGTAGCTCAATGACACGCTCCACTAGAGTTGCTCTTCACGATCCCCGCGAGGTGAGCACGAACCTCTCACAATCTCTTCTTCGGAGCACCGCACAAGCTTCCTTGCGTGCTTCACGAAGCCTCTTGCCACCAAGCCGTCTAGGAGGTGGCAACCTCCAAGAGAAACAAGCACACCGGCTTGCAACACGAACACCTAGTGCCACACGATGCAATCTCTCAAAGCAACGCACTAGGAATCGATCTCTCACTCAATCGGATGAACGATATCAAGCATATGTGAGTGGGAGGGCTCTTGAGCACTCTCAAGCATGGACACAAAGTCCCTAAGGTGCTAAGCTACTGCCATGGCCGAACACACCATCTATTTATAGCCCCCAAGCCAAATAGAGCCGTTGGTGCTTCAAACCACGGTTTCTGCGCACTGACCGGACGCACCGACCGGACTCACCAGCGAGTCCGGTCGCGGGTCCGGTCGCCGCTTCCGGTCACTACGACAAGCCTCGGGCCCACGGTAGCACCCTTCCTCCACGCGTCGGCCGGTGCTTCCGGTCAAGACCGGAAGCTTCGGTCCAGCTTCCGGCCGACGCGTCCGGTGGAATCTGGCTGCGAGGGCTCTCGCCAGACGCACCCACCGGAGCGTCCGTCGGTCCGTAACGAGCTTCGGTCGGTCGGCGTCCGGCCACCGCTTTCCGAAAACTCCCACCGAAACACCGACGCCTTCTCTTCGACATACTACCCATCAAGTATACCAAACTTGAGCACGAGGAATAGCATGTTTTCATCTCCAACTTGCATCCGGCGCAATAGAAAATATGCATCTCATTTTCTCGAAGGCGCCGAATCCCGCCTCGCAAGCTCGGCGGGAGGATGAGCGGTTCCCAAACCCAACTCAACCCTGCAATCACCGCCGCCTTTGCAAATGTGCCAACACCACCAAGTGTACATCACCATGTGCAAGTGTGTTAGCATTTTCACAATCATTTCAAAGGCCGGGTTAGCTCTTGTCACGCCACTTTCGATCCTAACACATCGCAAAGTTAGATCGCTCAAGTGGCACTAGATGACCGATATGCAAACAAGTTTGCCCCTCTTGATAGTACGGCCATCTATCCTAAATCCGGTCATAAACTTCTCTAAGCTCCTCATGACCGGCGAAATGAAATGCCCTATAGGTTATACCTTTGCCTTGCGCATTTCCATTCCGCTCCATCTTCTAAGTGCCGATGCAACACATGCACCAACACGATCAAGAATGATATGATCCATTTCATATCATCACATGACCTTCTTGGTCCATCGATCTTGACCTCACTTGCTCTTCGCCGTTGCGTCGGTCCATCGGCGCCAAGTCCAGATGACTTGCCCTTCACACTTGCAACCGGTCCATCAAGCCAAGCCTTTGTCTTGATCTTCACCACCTCGGTCACATGACTCCATGTCATGTTTCATATGCAATAAGCTCCTTCATTGCATCATCACATGTGTGAACTAATTTCCTGTGTATTATCTCAATCACACATATTAGTTCACCTAAGGTTGACACTCAATTACCAAAAACCACAAGGGACCTTTCAACCGACCAACCAACGTCGGTAGTGCCCGTTATGGAAGGTAACGAACCGCCTCCCCGAAGGCGGGCCCGAGCCGCCTCAGGGAGGGTGCGGCCGCACCTTGGGGGTGCTTGCACGCCCCCCAGGTTCGACAAATTTCGAGCTTCGGGGGGTGGCGTTGTTGGGCCCGAAAAAGTTGTAGGGCGGCGTTGGCTCGGCCCAGTTCTGCGTGTTTGGTCCATTTCTCCCTTGGGCTTGATGTTCTTCAGGAATGCGCTTTCCAGGGAGGCACCTTTTGGTATATTTTCCACTTGTTTCTTATATAAATCTGCACAATAATAATTTGGACACTACAAGTGGAAATATGTTAGTAATAAATGTATATGAGTATAAAAAGGTATAGTTTTACTCCCTTTATGGTAGTAAGTTGGCCGGGAAAAAAATATGTCGTTGGTGGCCGCTGTCAACACGATTAATGACATGGCTCGGCCATGGAGCTCAAGAAGGCTCTCACAACGTCTTCAGAGCAATCTCTTCTAAGCAAACACATCACGTACTCCATCACAGCGGCATCACATGGCAGCATGATCTTGCCGTCGTCGCTCTCGAACCCAAACTCTTCTTGCGACAGCATTAGGAGCTCACCGAAGACCACCGTGCCAAGGTACGCCAGTGGGACCTCGAACCGCAGCCCATCAGCCGAGTACACGACGCAGTGTCCTTTGCCAGCCACCGACGCCCACGTGCTACACAATCCTTCGCATTCTTTTGCCGGGATCGGCATGACCCTCTTCCTCGCAAGGACGGCTATCCTTTGCCACTTCCTTGCCATTTGCACAAGTCTCTTGGCACTGATCATGGTTGTCAGCTCTCCTTTCCTGACTGAAGTTCAGAGAACGTTTTGTATCAGGTGGTGTTCAGCTAGGCGTAATGCTAAGCTTGTTGATGGGCTGATGAAGAGTTGCTGCTAAGCTGATGCATTTATAGATGAGAACGAACGGAGAAGAACGAGCAGAGCAGGTGGTCCAAGTGCATCTATCAACTCAGGCTGTCGAGGGACAAGCCCACGAGCTCTGAACATATGCATTGCTGCAAGGAGAAAATACTGTGTGGTTGTGATTAGGTTGCTCTGGGGCCATCTGTTTGGCACTTATTGGATCCACCAGTAGCAATGCCTGGATTGCTAGGATATCACAATGTCTTTGCCATACTTGCAATGCCTCGTAGTCCATGAAGACCACATGAAAAATTGGGTCCAAACCGTCGATTTACCAATTGTTATATGTTCTACCTCAAGGTATCTAACGATTTTAAATGCGGCGACCCAGATTAAGCCTCTGCAGCGGGCCAGACAAGTTGCTCGACAGCTTTATCGCCTTTTCAGTTTGCATTCACAAGCTGGATCACTTGCACATCATGTGACCTCTATTTCGCAGCAGCTTCCTGAAGTTACCTAAATTCTAGTTCTTCTATTCTGTTGTTATTCTTGAAGCATTGCCATCTGATTGACACACTCAGCCCATGCTCCCCTGTCCTCCATCTTGCTCGGGGCAGTGCCTTGTTTTTAGTCTGAAAGCAAACAAGGAATCCTCATCACCCTGTTCTGAAATAAACCCGAGCTTATCTGCCAATGTATCTGATGGCAGTGGCACAACCGCCAGCTGAACAATTCTGGCCCTCACACTGCACGTTGGTTCCAAGTCCCAACAAACATGGGGTCCTCGTGCGCTTCCCCACAACACCAGCAAGAGTTATGTCCAATCCAAGCACCGAAAGTATACCACAACCAGCACGGCATGTGCCAGACACACAGCCCCATCAGAATCTCATCCAAATCGTGCTCGCAGACGCGTCTTGCAACAACACACTCACCGTGCTCATGGCCTTGTCCCTTGCCCAACCATTTCTCTCCAGCAGTCCTGTGGCCTATATATTCAGGTCAGGTGGCCTCTGAACATCATCACTTGCGGCTTCACAAACAAACGAAGTTACTGTTTCTCCGGCTTTCATCCAGAAGAAGGAAACAAGTCAACAACCAACCATGATCAGCGCCAAGAGGATTGCCCATCCGGCCAAGAAGTGGCGGATAGGATGGCTGCACACGGGAGGAAGCGCCTCACCGGGCGGTGGCAAAGAAAGGAAGCCGACGAGTGCTGCAGCTCGTGGCGAGAAAGGGCCCATCGCACGCCGTACACACGGCCGACGGGCACGCGGTTGGAGGTGCCGCTCGCGTGCCTTAGCACTGCGGTCTTCGGGGAGCTCCTGCAAATGTCACAGGAAGAGTTTGGCTTCACGGGCGGCGACGGTAGGATCACACTTCCTTGCGACGCGGCGGTCATGAAGTATGCCATCTGTTTACTCAGGAGAGGCGCCTCTGCCGAGATAGAGCAAGCATTCCTTAGCACCATGGCGATGTCGTGCCACTATGCCAGCCGTGTGGCACCGTGTATAGAAGCCAGTCAGCAGATTGCTGTTTAGTTGATGTTCAGTGTAGTGTATGTAGTAGAGCAAACATAACTAGAATACTAGATAAGTGTAATTCAGGTCCTTCTGATCCAGGAACTGATCAAGTAAGGTGTTATAAGTACAAGAAAATAGAGAGACCTGATTCTTGCTCTGAACCTATGTTTCGCTGCACATTAAGTGGTTTATGAAAATACAGAGATAATTGGTTTATGAAAATTGTGAGGACTTACATTAAGTGGCAACAGAGTTTCTTCTGCAGAACTCTGACATCAAATCTGAGAGGTTGTCCGTCCAAAAATGATCTGAGGTTCCTGCATGTGGCACAAGTGCAAAATGCAAAAGCCATCCACAAGCACAACTGCCATTTTGGACACCAGCTCATCAAGAAAGAAGAAGGAAACAAGTGAACAGCTAACCATGATCAGCGCCAAGAGGATTGCTCATATCGCGAAGAAGTAGCAGGGGATGGCTGCACAAGGGAGGAAGCGCCTCACCTTGGAGGCGGCAGGAAAGGAAGCCGATGAGTTCTGCAGCTCTGTTGCGAGCATGGGCCATTGCACGTCAAGAATCACATTGGAAGCTTCAATTACTTTAACAAGCTCCTTGTATTTTTTTTCTTGAACACGTCTTCACGTGTCTTTTTCATTAAGAGAAGAAGCCAAGACCGGTTGAACAGACAATACAAACACGACATGACACAACACACCACAACTCGACCACAGAGGCAGTGGGACAAACAACACAGAGCAAGAAAGAGAGGAGAACTCCACCGAACAAGCTCCTTGTAGAAAGACCTCTCGAGAATGATCTGGTACACATTTAACATATTTAGTCAATAATGTAACGCATGCAGTAGGCAACGACAAGTGAGACTTACCATTGTTCTTTGCCACCGCTAAAGGAGCATTATCCTTTGCTGCAAACTCACTGTCCTGCATGGAAGCTGCAGATGCCAAATTTGCAATGTCCTCATCCTCAAGCAATCCTAGCTTCCTCTTTCGAGCCTAAAAAAGGTAGTGTTTCATTGTTTAACCACCACAATGAAAATGATATAGATGTATCTATAAAACCGGACGAAGAACATAAATACGAGTAGATGTTAAGAAACACATACTTAATCTGCCTAACCTAAGTAAGGGTGACAATATTAATCACTTTGCTTGGTCAAGTCTATGTGAAAGTGAAAGTCCATGATCCTGACAGAGTGAACCTAAAATGCGAAGTGAAAAGGCCCAAATAAAGGGTGAGCATCCAGCTTGTCTGAGATCAATGACCAGAATTTCACAAGAGGATACAATTATACATACAAAGAACATTGGTTCTAACAAGCCTTAGGTTGTAATAAGGGACGGCAAAGGTTGGGATAGAAACTATCATGGAAGATACTAACGATAGCAGGCCATCAACCAAATGATAACTACTAATTAGGCTTGCAAATGGTTCGGGGCATGGCACCAACACACTGGGCTGGCACCCGATGCTAACCCACCGAAGCCCACAAGCTAAACCACTTAGATGGAGCGGGATGATATGGGCAACCAAGTATAGTCCACGCCACGACATGCATCTCCCAATCCACCGCTGGCCTCCCGCTCCGAGTCCGCCTCAAGCAAAGTTCGCAACTCGATTAATCGGCCTCCTAGCTCACCGCCGCGTTCTCTCCTTCTCCTGGCTCCAGCTCTTCCACCTTCGGCCTCGTTCTCTCCATTGTGACTTGTGAGCCTCGCTGAGCTACAGTTGCCGAAGAACTTCTCACCTTCCTTTCCCAATCCACCGGCAAGTTCAATCATGTCCACTCAAGTGGCGATTAGCTCTCAATTCTTAGCCATCGGTAACAGTTTGAGCAAATAAACAGAATCTTGAAGCTAATGTTACTCACCAAGAATGCAAATCTTGTCAACTCAATTGACTAGGCTGAGTAATCATGTTTACTTATCTGTTTAATAATGTTTAATTATGTGTTTGTTTATATTTAACAACTACACCATTAGAGGAGTAGAGGAAGCAAGATTTTTTTGAAACGGTCAACAGGGGAGTCCCCTACCTTTTTTTTCCTTGCTTTTCAATTAAATGAAAGAATGGAGTATGTACAGGTTTATAAGGCAACCAGACCCAAAAACA
This sequence comes from Hyparrhenia diplandra, assembly GCA_015847255.1. Taxonomy (NCBI): domain Eukaryota; kingdom Viridiplantae; phylum Streptophyta; class Magnoliopsida; order Poales; family Poaceae; genus Hyparrhenia; species Hyparrhenia diplandra. The sequence goes on along the minus strand of JADLZK010012025.1, from coordinate 274,904 downwards.
AAAAAGGCAAAGATATTACATAAAGCTATCTCTCCGGGCACTAAGAATAGAAGATCTAGCTGTCTTGGCCTTGGTACACACCAATCCAAGTTCATCCTTGAATTGCATTTTCCAGGTGTTAACATTGATTTTCCCATTATCAAAGATGACAGCATTTCTGGTTTTCAACAGGCCATTATGAAAAGAGCCTTTTTCCATCTCATCATCCCCATTGGCACATCCAAATCACATTCATGTGACTATAAGCATTGTAGCATGGCTTACTCCATTGGAGAGAACCCGGCATGGACTACGCTCTACATGGTCGACCAAACCAAATAAATGTTTGTCAAAGTAGATGATCAACATTGAACAATTTATTAGTGAGGGTGTTAGGTTGTTCAATAATAGCCAAGAGCATAATCTTTTTTGTTTTCAATCTGCACCTAACCTGTAATTTATGATGGATGTGGAATGTGTTTATCAACTACTGAAAGACAACTACTTTATTTTCCCACCGAATTGAAATATAGTGAAATACTATGTCATTCCGAATTTCTGAATTTATGTTTAACATTCATGCTCTAACTTTGAACTCGAATATCACAATGCATGCGGCACCATTTGCATTCCTGATGGTAACTATGTACTACCAATACAGGGGAAGCATCTAGAAAATTTAGTTTCACAACGACATCGAAGGGACAGAAAGTAGATTCGGGTTGCAATTAAACGGAATGAAGTGGAATCGTCTGCGACCGAAATACTATTTGCTCCGGATACACACACAGACTAACAAAGAGGCATAGAACCAACCAACGGTAGCAGCGGGTGGGATGGGAGGGTTCAGGTTAATGCGGGGCACGGCAGGACATGACACATGACATACCCTCTTCTTGCGAGCCTCCTCCTTGAGCTCGAGCTTCGGAGCGCCTGCGCGCGCGCCGGCCCCTCGAGCGCCTTGAGTTCCCCGCTCCTTGAAGAGCCACTCGTTGGGGATCCCGGGGTCCTTGTCGACCTTCTTCCGCTGGCCGGCCCCGCCCCTCCTTCTTAGGCCTCCCTTGCGCTTCTTGCGGTGGTGCTCCTTCACCTTGTGCTTCGCCGCAGCGTGACGCTCTTGCTCTTCTTGCTTCTCTTCGCCATCTTGCCGACGCTTGTCGCCGAGGTGGCGAAGAGGGAGGCGGAGCCGGAGAGGCGGCGACGAAGCGAGAGGAGGAGGGGGCGAGAGGGAAGAGCCTTTTTCATGATACCATTATAAAATGTCGTGTTCTCATGGATACCCCTAAAAATTCTGATTTTCACAGCTAACATCATTATTTCAAAGTCTTTCGTGAGTACCATTCCGTCTAGCTGCTGTTTGTTTTCCTCCGTTTGTGCTCCCGACAAAGGGGGCCGGGTGGCAAAATGACCACCGATGCCCCCTCAGTTTGCCATCCTCTCCCTCACCGGCAAACGGACCCCACACGTCAGCCCATCCCCTCCTGGGCCACGCACGAGCGCATGCCCGACAACAGCGCCCCCACCGCGGCTCCAGCCCGCCACGCCGCCCGCCCCGAGGCTCGCGTCCCACCTCGATCGCATGTCCTCTGTTTCTTCAGCTTTGAATTGAGAAAGATCAATGGTGGTGTGTGCTCACCGTTGGCTCGAGGTCATGGAACGAGTTGACGAGCACGTCGTTGGTGTAACACCCCTGGTGTTACAGGCTTGCTTAGCACTAACATTAATGCTTAAAAGAAATTAGCGAAATGAGTTTCACAGGTTCCAAAATTTCTTAACACTCACAAATGATAAACAAACCTTGTGTGACTAGCTGTTCTGTTTGCACTAATAAACAAATATCTAAGTTAATTTACTCGGTGTGCGAAGTTACGAGTTTCTATAAAAGAATAAAAGCAACTAGTGTTAACCTTTGGCATTAAAAAAAAAACGAATAGTTAAATATAAAAATGTACATGGGCATATATAGATATATATGTAGAAATATATGGATATATATACGTGTGTGTGTGACTCACGCTAGCACTCAGTTTCTAAATGTATGTATGTATACACACGCGCATATACTATATACACACACACGATATACACACGCATGCAGTGCGTGGCCTTGCTTTGAGCTCAGGGAAGGAGGCGATGCTGTTATGATTGCCGAGTAATTAATCAAAGCCAGTATTGGCTTATCTCCACTACCGATGGCCACTGCTGCTGCCATGCACCATGCACTGCACCGCACGTTTGGGGATCGACATAGCTAAACTATGCATGTCTACTCGCGGCTGCTTGTTGCTGCACCCTGCCAGCGTTGTCACTTCACTTTGGATGCCCCTGATCTCGATACAGTGACGACGAGACGTTTCTCTGCCTGCCCTTGTCCTCGTCTTCTTAAATGAAGCTGCGGCGGCACATGCTTAGTCGATCATGAACAAGGACGTGTGCAGGTTTGCTAGCAACCAAGCCACTTCCCGCCAAGGCAAGCATGAGCCTGCTGCACCACAAGGCCATGATCCTCGTCGCGATCGTGTCCCTGCACTAGCGTTTGCTCTTCAATGTTGATGTGCCTCTACTCTGAAGCCATTGCAGACCTACTGCTCCAAATATTGGCCGAGCGGAGCACTGAGCCAGCGTGTGTACGGCCGAAGTTATTATAGCCGTCTGAGCGCTAGCGGCCGGAGACTTGAACTGTAATACCCGCGTGGCCATGTCCCTACGCTGCACCATTGTTGCCGCTTGCGCCTGGCACCTCCACGTAGAAATGGAGTTTCCCTTCTCCTACAAATGCACGCAGCCCGCGCTTCCTGGCCTAAGTTCTCGCACCAAAGGTAACCATGAAAGTTGTCTAGATAGCCAACCACGTCGAGCCTCAGTCGTTCGCACTCGACCAAGTTCGGACGTCTCGCCGGCGCCGTACTCGCTGCCAAGCGCCACTCGTGTGGCCATCACGGTTGGGCTGTCTCTAGCTCGGCTATCACCTTCATACGAACCTCTGTAAGCTGCTGCACCACTCGGTTCATTAGCTTTTCATTAACTGCTTTAGCTTGCCGAGGTGTCGTGGTCGCCGTGCATCACGTCCATGAGCTGCTCATGCGTCGAGCGATTAGCCTGGATAGAGGATTAGCTTTGCTTGTTAGCTTTTACTGCCAAAAGTCATCGAATCTTCAATGACTTGTGAATTTATATAAAAAAAAAGAAAAATCGAAATAGGGTTCTAAAATCATGAAACTTTTATCGTAGCTTTAATTCATCGTGATGTGCTTGCTGTAATTTTCATAGACTTAAACTAGACCTTTTGATAGTAGCTAAACATCCTATTATAATTAATATGAGTAAGAATAGAACACGTACATGTTTGTACCTGCAGGCCTTCTTAAATAGAAAAACGATTTTCCTAATTTAGTTTCTAAACTAAAGCTTGTTTATTTAATATAGAATCATGCATAAGTACGAAAATCATGGAACAAGTTTTGTTAGCTTTCTAAAATCATGATCTACCTGTTAATATATTTATTTCACGTAGTTCTGTGATTTTTGTATAGCTCGTGAATAATTAATTTATTAAAGTAACTAATGTACCCTAGTTTAAATATACATAAAAATAAAGTAAAGGAACATGTTGGGTTTAATATATCTAGAACGCTTGTTGGAAATGACGTTTTGCTTGTCACGTGCTGCAAAACTTAATTAGTACGTTAGCCTTTGGAACTAGTTCGTTAGCCTGAGATCGAGACGAGACGTGTTCATATTTTCAGAGTTACGATTACCGTTGTATTTATGTCTCTACGTTGCATCCGCGTATATCGTAATAGGAACAACGATGGACCATGAAGCCTTCTGATGTTGCTGAAAGATGGTGTCTTGCTGATCGTGTCACTCGATGGAATGCTAACTTTTGGTTAAATCTTACCCAGGCAAGCCCCGGTTCATAACCCCTACTATTTCTGCACTTTATATAAATAATATGTTTGTGCATTTACGTTTTTAAGGAATTGAATGGAAATCCACCTGCATAAATATATCTTTATCCTATGAGTCCTACTAGTATGACAGGTTCGTGTAGAATGCTATGCTATAGGTCTTCGGTAGAAGACGAGTGATTTACTGTCACTCGCGAGAGATAGGAAATATTTATTATGATGTTATCACATGGAATAATTATGGATAATAATTTGGAGACCGGGCGAACCCGTATTTGGATTTGGATTGGACTTGGTTGGGCAATCTGAGCGAGGCTCGATTGTGCTTGTTCCGCCTGTGTGTCGACTAAGGACCGTTCGTTGCAATGGAATGGTGGTCAAGTCACAGATCTTATTATCCCGAGCACATACTTGCTTATGGGAGCGGGAAGACCTGTTCTTTTCATGTCGAGGTTTCCGGCTCTTTCCGTGCCGACTGAATGGAGGCGGGGAAAGGTTGGAGGTCCAAGGACCATACTGAGTCCGGGACTCAGGTAGTGGTGGCTCGGAGTCCAAGTTTGGGGCGGGGACACGCCCTCGGCAGAAACGTATGGGTTGGTCTTTGCTTGCGCGTATTTTTGTGTAAGCAAAGCGGGCGTGTGTTTTTTTCGGGTACCCAGCTGGGGATATTGATTCGCGAATCGCCGCCGTGTCGGTACGACTTGACTGGTATCTAGCATCGTAGTAAGATATGGAATATGGAGATGGAATTAAAATTATTGTTCTGATGGCTCAACTCTTGCTTGAAAGTAGCAAAGGTGCTTACCTAGAATGGTTAGGTAATTGAACTAATCATGACTGCTTATAAAATAAATATAAGGATGCACATTTAGTAATGCTTCTTGCAGCTACAATAAACCACAAGCCAAATAGCCTTGCATATCCTTGGAGTCTTTTATTTCCTCCTGACGGGTAAGTCTTGCGGAGTACAATTGAGTACTCGGGGTTTGTTCTACCCCCATTGGTGACAAAAAGCCGATGAGCTAACTTTGTGTGTGGAAATCTCCTGGTGGGCTCAGCGAGAATTTCCTTTGCGCTGCGGACTTAGAGTTTATTTTAAAATTCTCACCTAAAAATGTTTTCCAAAGAACTCTTGTATCTAGTCATTAAAATAAATTTTATTTCCGCTGAAAACTCTGATGTATTAAAGTGATGTATGAAATGGTTAATAATGACGTAAGCTTTACTCTCTCATTTATGATCCCGATGGAAAAATGTGGATCTTCGAGTTCTCCCTTTGGGTGTGCTCGACGGAACTGTATGATTTATTGTGCTCACTTGAGTATTTAGTGTCTAATGGAAGACAAATACTCTTGGGAGTGCATTAAGCCAGGCGGTTCTCGCCACGCTTGGCGTGCTCCATCCGTCCGAACTGGCTGAGCGCGACTCCGTGAACGCGTACCACCACGCGGCGCGCCGCGACGAACGGCGGACGCCGCCGGGCCCAACTCCACGGCGAGCTACCCACGCAGCTCCCCACCGTCCACCAACGGAGGGCCACGCGCCCGGCCGACGCCTTTGCCGTAGACGAGGTCCACGGCGCACATCTGCGTCATGAACGCGGGCGGCGGCCACGCGTCGCGCCCACGGGAGGTGCGAGTCGCACACCAGCACCCGGACGGGGGCCTCGCACCAGGAGCGCCGCCGCCAGCGTCTCCGACCCCGCGGCCTCCATCCGCCGCAGGTACTCCGCGACGCCCGGGCACGACGAGATCCCGCCGGCGTCCGGCCGTCCCGAGATGGCGGCCACGGGAACCGCACGACGTGGAGATGGAGGTGGTGGGTGAGAGGACGTGGCCGGAGACGACTAGGGTCGGGCGCAGTCGTGGAAGGCCAGCCGCCGGCCGAGCTGCAGCATCGGGTCCGCCGTCCCCCTGTTCGGTCCCGTGAAAGAAGAAGAAGAGGTCTTTAACGTAATTTTATTTCTTTCTCGGGTTACTTAGATTAAAGTGCCGAGAGGGAGAGTTTTTGGATTAAGGCTTAGTGAATTTTGGAATAGCCTAAGGGTCCCGATGCAAAAGTGTCCTCTCTTGTCCAGGCCTGAGGGCAACAGTGGTCAATTTGCCGACCCGGCCCGCTGTCGAGCCTAAACGGAGGAAAACTAACTGCAATCGACGGAGGGCACGCACGAAAGACTCTGAAATTTCGATGTTAACTGTGGAAGTCCGAAAGTATTTTAGGGGTATCCATGAGAACACAACTTTTTATAATCAGACGGAGTGGCACGCACGGAAGAGGAGAACGGGCACACGGCGCCGGCGGCGCCCGAGCCCGACCCGCGACCGCGAAGAGCGGCAAGGCCCATGTACAATGCTCGCGCTTATGGGCCGTTATAGGTTGCTGGGCTGTTTTTTTTTAAAAATAAACTGGGCCGTTATTCTGCCAACGTGGAATCCGAGCGGCAAGGCCCATGTTCTCTTCCCTTGGTGCTTTGCGAACTGAGCACCCAAACCCTGGAGTCATTTGTATTCAGATCCCTTTCAAAGATACCCACCTCTGATTTTTTTTTTTTTTTTTTTTTTTTTAGTCTTTTCTTTGGTTTCAGTTGATTCCATCAATAAAAGGATTATACCCATGTCTGATATTACTTGCCTTGCAAAATGTGTGCAAAAGAAATTAGATTCCCTTGGCACTGCAGCTGCATCCAATTAGTTAGTAAAGAAATTGAGTTTCTTTACTATTTTAAAAATATTGCAAGTAAAGCCGTGCCTGGTCGGCTCACGCAGCGATGATGACTTGACTTGTCGAAACATGCCATGCATCAAGCGGTCATAATCGAGCCATCAGTTAAAGTGTCATACTCCCTCCACAAATTTTTGTAGGGCGTATGTGGATTTTACATGTTTTATAAGTCATGAGTAGGTAATGATAGACATGTCTCGACTCTCGACAAGTCCAAGTGGCGGCACTGAACGTCGTCCAAACCTAAGGGTGTGTTTAGATCCATAAAAATTGGCACCGTAGTGAACTGAAAAGCACCGTAGCATTTTTCGTTTGTTTGTGGTAAATATTATCCTACCATGGGATAAATAGGCTCAAAAGAATTGTTCGCAATATACATCTAAACTCTGCAATAAGTTATTTGTTTACCTACATTTCTGCAATAAGTTATTTTGTTTACCTATATTTTATACTCGGACATGCGTCTTTTTGGGACATTTAATGCTTCGATGAGAATTTTGGAAATTTTGTACAAAAGTTGGGGAACTAAACACACCCAGTTTTCCGGTCACATCGAGATGTTTCATGCTCTCCATCTTTCTTTTTAAATAAGTGTCGCTTGCGCTTCTCGAGAAACCACAATCGATAGTTATATATTAAAAATATTAATATTTATAATACGTAATTAGTATCATTAGAAATATCTATTTGGAGACAAATATTACACATATTCTTTAATATTTATAGTTTTTTTAATAAATTTATTTGGAGACACAAATGTTACACATATTTTTTATAAATCGAGTCAAATCTGTCTAAGTACTCATTTAAATGATTGGCGGAGAGGCTCCCATCCCATGCAGGTAAGATGATGACAGGAAGTGGCCGGAGCGACGACTGGGAAACCACGACTGACACGTCAGGGACGACGCGACGCGCATCGTCATCGATCGGTTTTCCAACAACAGGGTGTTTTGTTTTTGCTTGGCTTGCTTCGCAATGCAAGAACGAATTATATTAAAGAAGATGGTCGTCAGATTCTACTTAATAAAGTTTAAGATTATAATATATCGTTATGACAAGGACAGCCATGTGAATGCAAAAGAAAACGCATGCACCGGCCAGAATGTAGTATATAAAAAAAAAAAAAAACTTAGTTTGTGAAAGGATCGGAGTCGCCACTGCATGCGCGTTGCGTGTTACTCCGTACTATTTATTTATTATAAGTATATATACTAACACTAAAATTGGTTGCAAGCGAAGACCTTGACTTTGACGCCGATCAAGATCGACGACAACGAGCGTTGCGGTAGCCTAGCTTCATCACGTACTAGAAGCACTATATTTAATAATCATGATTTACCTCCTTGTAACTATCTGCGGATCACTTCACTTGGAAAGAAACGGAAAAGATGTATGCAGAACAAAGCTTCTACATTATGATCAAAATCAACGGAACAATCTTTGCTTAGGCGTATTCTCCACGAGTATAATCAACCTGAGCTATAATCTTTTGCTTAGGCATTATAATATATATCATCCGGGCGTGCCTTTAGGATGTGGTTCCATAGTAGGGGTGTACCGCGTCAGGTATAGGGACGATGCGCACTGAATTTGCCTCCGTGGTGAGGAGGTGCGCTTGCTTGGCATGATGGGAAGCGGAAGACTGTATAGAGTCAATGATTATCCATGGCAAAACGAGGTCCGGTCCGTTAATCACTACTACTAGGAGACAGACGATCACAGTCACAGGACTAGTGCATCACCGTCCGCCATGAGTGAGTGAGTGGGGGAACACGTCGGCGACGTGCCTTTTCGTGGTGCCAGCTGCACCGTGCGTTTTATTTTGGCACGGCACGAACGATTATTTGTTTCTTTGAGATAAAGCTGCAAGAGAAGTTACAAGACTTGACTTATAGATAGAAGAGAAGATGACAGATCAACGCACAAAGGGCGGAGGGAGGGAGGAGGGAGGGAGGGGCTGAGGGGGGACGGGCACCCCTTATGCTTGGTGAAATCTCTTATGTACGTACTACCATGTATTTGAAGGTTTTTTTTTTTTATAATAACCCCTCCTATAATCCATCACTTAGTGCTTGGCCCCCTCATAGATATTTCTTGACTCCACCCCTGCACAAAGTATATACGCCCTGAGGACAAATCGACGCACGCTCACCATATATAAGTAGCTGACCATTTATTTGTGACCGCCAATGCCAATGGGCCAAGTTCTCAATTTTTAAACCAAAAGTTCATACAATCGAGCATTGTCTTCCTAATATATGCTCAAATTTGCCACTTGCGTGAATCGACCACAGAGGTATCTCATCGTTTTATACCACTCCTATTCTTTTACAGCTAATTAAATAAAAACCATATATCTACCTACATTCTTCTTGACCCTTCAAACCTAAAATTGATGAGGAAAAACGAACAAATCAAACGAGATACCTGCAACAGATCACAAACAGTATATAGTCCGTGCTTGGAAAGTCCGGCCGGATCATATAGCAATGCACCTTTATTTATTTCAATAAGCTTGGTCTACTTTTTAGAGTCAGTACCTTCCCCTAGAGTTCCTTTAATTTGTATCGATCCGTAAATTCTCGGCATAGTACATCTTAGAAAAAGAATATGAAGGGACCCTTCCACTCACAAATTAAATATAATGTGTGGCTTTTAGACCTTTTTCCACTTTATTATCTCTAGTTAAACCTTACTAATTAAAATGATTGGCGGACGCTCCCATCGCATATCCCATGCACCAAAACTATCTGCTTTATTACAAAAATATAGGAAAAGGTCCAAATTACTACCCTGTGTTTTCACTCAAGTCTAGATAACCCCCTAAGGTATTGTTTAGTTTATTTTACTCCGGTGGTTTTATAAACCGTGCACTTAACACCTTTTGGCACTAATCCAATCCGGTTTTGATAGCACGACCAGCGCCGATCGCGGCACATAGGACCGTGGGGGCACGTCGAGGTGACCGACGGCGGCTCCAAGGTGCGTACCTATGTCCAGTGGTATTTCCCGTGCAGGTCTTCCGATAGCACGTAGCGTTACGTATACATTTGACAGCAATATGCATGTCGGGTGTGAGTAGATGCAAATTAGTTGCAACTATCCTACTACATGCCTTGCCGTAACACTAATGCATGCTCTTTAGGCCAGGTAGATTATTAACAGCAATGAGCTGCCAAGTCGATTCCAGTCAACAATAGTTTTGCTGCCTCGATTAATTGCAAAACAGTCGTCACGTTACCAAAACCGGATTGGATTAGTGCCAAAAGGTGTTAAGTGCACCGGTTTATAAAACCACCGGAGTAAAATAAACTAAACAATACCTTAGGGGCTATCTAGACTTGAGTGAAAAACACAGGGTAGTAATTTGGACTTTTTCTAAAAAATATATATATGAAACCATAAGCACAGGTTAGCAGTAACGATGACGACTTGAGGAGGGGGATCGATCCAGTTCACAGGAAGTGGCCGGAGTGACGATGACTGGGAAAGCGAGCCAGAACCACGACACATCATTATGACAAGGACAGGACAGCCATGTGAAACCAAAGAAAATGCACCGGCCAGAATGGTAGTAAAAATTCTTAAGAGCCCATTTAGTTCACTAGTAAAAGTGAACCTAAAAAGTGATATAGTACCATCACCTCGAGTCTCGTAGCCTAAGTATGAAGCATTAATATAGGTAAACAGAAAAAACTAATTGTATAATTTAGTTGTAAAGTGCGACATAAATCTTTTTGAGCCTAGTTAGCCTATAGTGGGACAAAATATAAACGGAAGTGCTACATATATCCGAACCAAAAATATTTCAGGACTAAAAACACCGCCTACACTAAAATTAGTTGCAAGCGAAGACCTTGACTTCGACGCCGATCAAGATCAACACGTTACACGACAGCAAGCGTTGCGATTGCGAAGGCTAGCTTCATCACGTACTAGAAGCACTACTAATTAATAAATAAACATGCATGGATGATTTGTTTCCTTGTAAAGGAAGAAAGGAAAATAGACTCTGCAGATCACTTTGGAAAGAACTGGAAAAAAAAGATATATATAGTGTAGTGTGCATGTAAGTATGCATGGCAAGCTTCTATATTATGATCAAAATCAACAATTCTTTGTGGAACAATCTATGTTTAGGCATGTATTCTCCACGAGTATAGTCAACATGAGGGGGTGTTTAATTGGTGAGATATTTTAGGTTTGGCTACTTTGTAGCACTTTCGTTTGTATTTGGTAATTATTGTTGAACCATAGACTAACTAGACTCAAAAAGATTAGCTCACACTTTACTGAGACAAAAAATGCAATTAGTCTTTTGATTTACCTACATTTAATGCTCCATGCATGAGGCAAAAGATTCAATTTGACGGGTATTGTAGCACTTTTGGGTTCACTTTTGTGAACTAAACACCCTCTGAGCTAGAATTTAAATCGCCCCATTAAATTAGGCATTATAGTATCCTCCGGATATTTATTTACCAGGTCTATTTACAATCGAAATGGGTCCACTTCCCATTTCAAATTTTCCAATTATGTACTAACAAAATTTAATTTAAAGGGACCCGAGACGATATCTTTTGGATATAATATATAAATGCATTTTTTTTTGTCTTTTCTATCTTATAGATCAGATGCAACGGTTTGTCATCCTTCAATTCTTCTCCAATCCCATAAGACGACCAATCAAATTGCACCATAATGCACCGTAGCTCCCCTTTTCTCCCGTGCTTATTGGTAGCTCTCTAGTAACCATGGCTAGTGCCACCCTACTTTTATCCATGTCTACCTTAGCCTATCTCACTTGCCATTCTATTCTTATCTGATGGTTTAGCCTTACCGAAAAACTCGGTCTTGTTTGGTACAAGTCATTCTTCTATTGATTTTGTATAAAAAGTGATTATTTGAGAAAGTGAATCTAGACTAAATGATGTTATATGATTCTCTAGGTTAAAAAAAAATAACTCTATCCATAAAGTAATTAAGTACTTAAGGTGAATAAGGAGAATCAACTTTTATTTCCCTTCAGTTGAACTTATCAGTTTGATTTATGAGCCATGGTACAATGTTTTTTTTCTGTTACGATAAAATAACAACATAAGTCAGTTTATCAATCATAAAAACCATACAACCCAAAAAATCTAAAAATGTATTATAATTTGAAATGGATGGAGTAGACTCATGTAGAATTTTAGTTCACTCGGAGTACCGAGTACGCAGAATTTAATTCTTAATCACAGTTGGGAAGATTCGTAGCACCTTCCTTCCCCTGACCTTGTACGACCACGCTCACACATCACACACACGGTGGGGCATTTGGATGTGTGGTGGTTGCACAATCTTGCAAGCAAAGAAGCCTCGAGGAGGTTCTAGGTGGAAGCAGCTCAGCTAGCAGCCGGCCAAAACCCTGAGACGGACGGAGAGACGGGGCAGGCTCCGCATCCCCCGCGCGGCACACCCGTTCCGGGTGCGTGCCTATATAAACCGACGCCGGCGGAGCGGAGGAAGCTGCCAGAGCCGCGAGCCGTCCATCAACCGTCACACCACCACCACCCACCACTCTGTCCGTTCGCTCTCGCTTGCTCTGCCTGCTTGCTTTCTCTCCCACGCTCCAGCAAGCGGATGGCGGAGGCGGCGCCCGCTGCAGCCGGCGGCGGCATCGGGGACATCCTCGCCACAGGCGAGCGGGACTTCCTCGTCCGCAACTCCGGCGAGCAGGTCAGTCAGTCCGCCTCCGCCATCCGCACTCGTCTTTAATTTGTCTGAAAAAGGTTCTTCAGTTTTTACCACTTCCGCGCGGTAGATGTGCGCAGGCAGATTCGTCATATCTCTCGCGATGCTGGTCCGATTTTCTTGTCGTGTTGCTTTTGATTAGGTAGATAGATGATTCCGATTACCAATTACAGTACGCGGATATGGATGCGGGTTTTGTGGGTCGGCTGTCGGCTGCAGTTATCAACTACTTACAAGAAGGTGGTAGCTGATGAACAAGGGAGGGACGACGGAGGGGGGGTGTACTACTTTAGCTTCTTCTATCGACTTTACTCTGTAGGCCTAGTAGGGAGGGAGCGAGGGAGTATCTGGAATCTTTGGGTTGTGGGTACCAATTGGCATGGTCGCGGTGAGCACGATTATCAGTTTTTAATCGCCTTGCACGTGGGGCGGCGAGCCGTGATCCAGACAAAGTTGAAGCAGCCGCAGTAACCCCAACTTTCACCCAACAAATTCACTCTGTTACCAGAGTTCACTTCAAATCTTTCTGTTACCAGTTTCCAAATTTTCATCAAGTGTGCAAGTCTAGTTTATGAGTAACCGCTACTTTTGTCTCATAATATAGGACCCTTGTGTTTTCTTTTTGAGCATCTCATCTATTATCTAGGGGTGGGATGCTTGAATTCTGGAATAGCTAGCCCTGGAGTCAGAGTGTTACCACCATCTGTACTGCAATATTTGTGTAGGGTGGGGGATATTGTTTGGAACTTTGGATAACTATTATTAATTCTGAAAGCTTAGTTGCCTAGTTTGATTCCTTGACCGCATATACATGTTCAACTGATACAAAAAAGTTACCTTTAGCAAGTTCAGACATCTGAAAGGCCGTATTTCTGAAACATGCATGACATTTTTCTTGTAAACATTTTTTTTTAGATCAAAGGCCCCAGCACAGCTTTATTGGAAAGCTTAAGTTTGAACTTTTTCTTATATAAACATAATAAAAGCAAATTTACATTTGGTGATGGTGAGTGATTGCAGACATCTAGCTGTTCTCAACCGGAATTTGGTTACTCAATATCTCTGTGCCTTCTTTATTTGTTATCCTGCAGGTGAAGATCAGTAGCATCGAGGCGAGCCCTGTGGCCATCTACTTCTCGGCCTCATGGTGCCCGCCATGCAGGAGGTTCACGCCCAAGCTTATTGAAGTGTACAAAGAACTGGCCTCACAGGGCAAGAGCTTCGAGGTTGTCTTTTCTTCGGGTGATCAGAACGAGGAAGCATTCAATGAATACTTTGCAAAGATGCCATGGTTGGCTGTCCCTTTTTCTGACACCGAAGGCCGTAAGGCCCTTGATGACCGGTTCAAGGTCTCTGGTATCCCGCACCTTGTCATCCTTGATGCCAAAACTGGTGATGTTTACACTGAAGATGGTGTTGAATTCGTGAGTGAGTATGGCGTGGAGGCTTACCCTTTCACACCAGATAGGATCAATCAACTGAAGGAATTGGAAAAGGCAGAAAAGGATAATCAAACTATTCAAAGCGTGCTTGGCACATCTGCTCGTGACTATCTCATTTCAAACAAGGGAGACAAGGTAACTGCTCAACACAACTTCTCATGATCTTCGATTGATTCATTGTCTTGCAAATGCTTATTTGTTTTATTGTTGTTATCTATAACCAGGTACCCATCTCTGAGCTTGAGGGGAAGTATGTTGGTCTGTGCTTTGTGGTGGATGGCTATGGACCAGTCACTGAATTCACTGGTTTGCTTGCTAAGATCTATGAGAAGCTCAAAGAAGTGGGGGAGAAATTTGAAGTTGTAGCTGTATCCTTGGACAGTGAAGAGTCAGCATTTAATGAGAGTTTTGCAAAGATGCCTTGGCTTGCAATTCCTCAAGGTGACCAGAAGTGTGAGAAGCTGGTTCGTTACTTTGAGCTTAGGTCTCTTCCTACACTAGTTCTGATTGGCCCTGATGGGAAGACGCTGAACAGCAATGTTGCGGACATAATTGATGAGCATGGTTTTGAGGCATGGGAGGGCTTCCCCTACAGTGCTGAGAAGCTGGAAATTCTTGCTGAGAAGGCAAAGGCTAAAGCTGCATCACAGACCTTGGAGTCCCTTCTAATCAGTGGTGATTTGGACTTTGTCATTGGGAAAGATGGTGCAAAGGTATGCTCTACTGTTGCTTGACTTTGTTTATGTGAAAGTCCTCTTCTGTCATTGCAAAAGACAAGTTAATCACTGTATTAAGTAGTAAGTTTGTTTTCCTTTATGTTAAAATAATTTTATTTTAAGATGGCTGCGGTGATAGTTATGCTTGATCATCAATAAAGAACTCTTATGTTTAAATCATATCCTAGTTTAAAATTAGCCACTGTGACCTTGAATAATGGTCCTTGTGCTAACTTTATGAAGTGATAAATGATAAATAAAGAGATATTTATCAAGTAAACAGAGTTCTGCCAATTGGTAAAGGATATATTGTTTAATGCTGTCCTTTTATTTTACTGTCTGCTTGAGTAAAGATTGTATAGCATACAGATTTTATGCACTTTTGATGGTTTTATTATATAACAAGTCTGATTGTCATGAGAAAATTAAAGTGTACTCAATGTATATCTCAGGTTCCTGTATCAGAACTTGTTGGGAAGACTGTCCTTCTTTACTTCTCAGCGAAATGGTGTGGGCCATGCCGTGCCTTCCTGCCCACACTTGTCAAGGAATACAACAAGATCAAAGAGAAGAACAGTGATTTTGAGATTGTCTTCATCTCCAGTGACAGGGATCAGAGCTCATTCAATGATTTTTTCTCTGAAATGCCATGGCTTGCTCTACCCCTGGAAGATGAAAGGAAGGCATCCCTGAAGAAGACCTTCAGAATCCGCGGGATCCCTTCACTTGTCGCCATCGGTCCTACTGGGCAGACAGTCAGCAAGGGGCGCAAAGGCCCAGCTGATGATCCACGGTGCTGATGCTTTCCCATTCACCGAGGAGAGACTCGAGGAGCTGCAGAAGAAGCTGGATGAGGTGGCAAAGGGGTGGCCTCAGAAGCTGAAGCATGAGCTGCATGAGGAGCACGAACTTGTCCTGCTGCGCCGTGGTACTTACGGCTGCGATGGGTGTGAAGAGATGGGCAGCACATGGTCCTACAGGTGCGATGAGTGTGACTTTGATCTGCACCCCAAGTGCGCGTTGGGGGAGGAAAAGACGAAGGGCGAAGAGGAGGAGGAAGGCAAGTCCACTGAGGAAGCCCCTGCTGGGTATGTGTGTGAGGGAGGAGTGTGCAGGAAGGTCTAGAGTTGTTCTACTGAGCTGCCATTGTCAGTTTCCGGTGCTATCAATAATCGTGAGATGGTTGTGCTTGGTGCTGAGGTTTTTGTGCTGTTGATGTTTGTGTGTTAATAATAAATAGTAGTTGCACCCTGAACTCGTAGGAGCGTATATGTGTATGCAGAACTATGTGTATTGTGTCAGATCAAAGTAATGGTTTTGCTGCATGGTATTTCTGCTTTTATGCATGTGATGTTGGTGGCCATTTTTTCCCCCATTAGATTTCTGCAATCTTGCTTGCTAGACATTATTATTGTATTGATTTTGGATCCACTTGGTATCTTTGTTCTGAAGCATGGTCTAGGATGAGGCGAGTAGTTTTGTGGTATTAATATTTGATTGCATTGTTTGACTTGTTCTATTCTATGAAGGTCTTTTGCATCCTTGCCAGCTGATTCAGATTCTAGATCCACATCTGGTGACATGCTTGCCTGGTCGGTTGTTTTCGAAGCTGTGAGCCATTGTGTCGATGTAAAAATTTGTGGGGAAACACGTTTTTTTTTTGGGGCATGGCAGGGATGATATATAAAAAAACTGCACTTGTGTTGCGATTTGTGATTAGTTGCTCCTATAACTAGAAGATCCTGCAAAACTATTACTGTTGGCTGTGCGGGAAGCTGGATCAGCATCAGATATGGGTTGAGTCCACCACACACCCCACATCCTACTCGCACAGTCGCACTAGGCCCAAGAGCAAGAGAGCGAATGGCCCAGACTGGGTCTGCAACGTCCGTGTGTGCGTTGCATTGCAGCCCACCAGATCAAACTACAACCTTGGGACGGTGGCAAGGCCAATTCAGACCTGAAGATGGCGCCGTTTTTCTGCGCTTCCAAAGATGCCAGCAAGTCAGCAACACAGCGCAATGAAGGTGCTAATTAAAGTGTTCTTAAGGTGCTAAAGTGTTCTTAAGAGGTTCTGCAGCCCTCGCACCACAGACGCCCAGATGAGCCCGGCCGGCCAGAATGTCATAGCGAACGCACAACCTGCAATTGTATGCCACGACAAGACTGATGGAACCTACTACACCAATGATAATTGAAACATCCGTTCAACATCCAGTAATCTATACGTCTGTATATATAAATATATAAACCTATCTTGGCCTTGGTCCTTGGAGGAATCGACCGATCGTGTGGTCTTTGGAATGGCCGGCAATTGTCAGGTAGCTACCCGCCATACAAACTCTTGCTGTCGCCGCCGATTGGCCCTCTCCTCTCCCAACTCAACTCCCAATTAACCGGCCCCCCAGCTAGTTAGCACACGAGTTCGAGGGCTATACGCATGGCGGAGCGGGCGATGAGCAGGCGCGGCGGCATCGGGGCCATCCTCGGCACTGCTGATCGGGACTTCCTCGTCCGCAACTCCGGCGAGCAGGTTAGCCAAAATATCCGGGACAATCTTGTTTTATTTGACCCTGAATATTTCAATTATTTCTTAGTTGTTTCGTCATTTAAAAAACAAATCAAAAGGCTGTGATTTATCTCTCCTATCCTATGGGAGAGTAAATCGCATGCAAGTACCAAATATAACATAATTTTGGACGCGAAATACAAAATATGGACTATTTTAGACAAACATACAAGTACCAGATATAACATTTTTAAATTTTATTTTTGAAATAATAAGAACTATATAATAGACAATCATGCTAAAGGAGTAATAAGAGAAGAAAATTTCTACAATAATTGGGAAAAAAATTCAATGGTGAGAACGGCCGATCCGACGGCTACAAAGGCTGGAGGCAATGGGAGGCAAAGGCACGAAGGCAAAATTGCCTCGTGTTGTGTCTATGACAGTGGGCCATAGAAGCAAAAATCGCCTCCGACTGCCTCCGCAAAATGGACGGATTAAGAATGGTCGGTAATTGCATTCTTGTAATTCTTTTTTTCGATCAAGGGTTAAATGGTAACTCTATAACTACACAATATTGTTTTGACTAGTATAGTTAGGGTGGATAATAATTAGTAGTATACTTAGATTATATTTCATGTCGCATACTTGTAGAATAATAAAAAAGAATGTCGATATTTCTTCCTCTAGGGTTCCTCCTCCGCCGTGAATCACCGCCGCCGATGGGCAGAGGCCGGCCACCCCTGCCCTAGTTCCTCCTCGTCATGAATCACCGCCGCCGATGGGCAGAGGCCGGCCCCCTGCCCTAGTTCCTCCTCGTCATGATGGTCGGCGGCTATCGCCGAAAGGGGCGGAGGAAACCGTGATCCTAAAATTAGGGCATGAGATCGTGGTTTCCTCTCCCCTCGCGGGCAGCGGGTTCGTGGAATTTTTGAAAGCCATCAGGTTCGGGGAAATTTTTTTCGGCATGCGGTGGTACACCCTTTCATCGTGACGTGACTCACGTATTAACCGAACTGATATATGGCCAAATACATATGTGTCCATTGGCCGTGCGTGCCGCGAGACCTGATTGGCTTATACATATATATACTCCCCTTTTCTTGTACGTACGATCAGCTGCCTTCCTTCAATGGTACACAGACGTGAACAATGACGATGGTACCCTTTCAATCGAAAATAGTAATTTAGGGGAGGCAATGAGAGGCAATGGTAGGCAATTTCAAGTACCGTAGAAGGGCTCTAAGAGGAGAAAATCATAACAAATTATTAACTTCTAGTATTCTTCAAAATAAAATCTTCAGTTATATCTTCATAGTTAGTCTTGTACAAAACATCATTTTCATGTGTAGGAGTCCCCCGTCTATTGAGTCTTTGTTGTGTCATAGTGCTACACATGTAGGACTTCAACAACTTAGATTTCAATAAGCTTCATGCTCTCAAATAATTGTCATTGTCCCTAAATGCATCAATCTCCAAAATGTAAAGCTCAACATTGTTTGCATTATCACTATATGATTGACATCGAAGTCTCACTTAAGAGTTTGATTTTGAGTAAAATTCACTGATGATCCTCAAAATTGTCTTGAGGTTTAATCTAGGTCCCAAAAAGTTTCAAAATGCATTTTAACTCCCTGAAGTTAAAAAGTCCCATAGAGTTCCCAAGAAGCGTTTACTGTCACCCAACCCGCTATCCTATGTGGCATGGATCTGCTGAGAGATGGGAAACTCCACATTAGAAAAATGTATCTTTTCATACAACCAAACTCGGATAAAGATGATTTTATATTAAAAATTGTAAGTCTTGATGAGATTTACAACTTTTTTTTTTTTTAGTTTTGACGTTTTTTCAATTAAGACTGTCTTTCAATAATAATAAATGTAATTCTAAACGGTTTTTTCAATTAAGACTGTCTTTCAATTAAGAGAAGTGAGAGTCAAATATAACCCTTCATGCAAATTGTGAAACGAGTTTGTGTACGGAGAAGGACATGTGCGTAGAGTTTAAAACCAAAGAAAGGAAGAAAAAGTTGCATGTTTAACCGCTGAACTTGTTGCGATCATCCTGCAGGTGAAGATTTGCAGCATCGAGGCAAACACCGTGGCCCTCTACTTCTCTGCGTCATGGTGCCCACCGTGCAGGCTCTTCACACCCAAGCTCATTCAGACATACCAAGAACTGAAGCTGCAGCAGCAGGGCAAAAAGACCCTCGAGGTCGTCTTTGTCTCGCGCGACAGGGACGAGGACTCATTCGACGCCTACTTCGCAAAGATGCCATGGCTGGCGGTCCCGTTCTCCGACCCCGACACCGTCACGCGTCTCATGAGCCGGTTCAAGGTGAAGGGCATCCCAAACCTCGTCATCCTCGGCGCAGAAACAGGCGAGATCTACACGAAAGAGGGCGTCAAGATGTTCAGCGACCACGGCGCAGGGGTCTCCCCGTTCACGCTGGAGAGGATCAATCAACTCAAGGAGCAGGAGAGAGCCGACAAGGACAGCCAGACCATCCACAGCATTCTTGGCACGCCCACTCGTGACTACCTCATCTCGAGCACAGGCGACAAGGTGCCCATTGCTGAGCTCGAGGGGAAGCATGTTGCCCTGTTCTTCATCGTGAGGCCAAACGATGAGTTCACCACGAAGCTCGCCGAGATGTACGAGAAACTGAGGCAAGTAGGGGAGAAATTCGAGGTTGTGGCTGTGTACTTCAGATGCGACGA
The DNA here is from genome assembly GCA_015847255.1 of Hyparrhenia diplandra. NCBI lineage: Eukaryota > Viridiplantae > Streptophyta > Magnoliopsida > Poales > Poaceae > Hyparrhenia > Hyparrhenia diplandra. The sequence goes on along the minus strand of JADLZK010012025.1, from coordinate 255,169 downwards.
GTCGGTGTTTCAGGAGAGCTTTGTTGGAAGCATGCCGTGGCTCGCGATTCCTCATGGCGACACCATGTGCGAGAAGCTGGTTCGGTACTTCGACCTCAGGGCGCTCCCCACGCTTGTCCTGGTTGGGCCTGATGGCAAAACGCTCAGCGGAAACGTCGCGGATGTGGTTGAAGAGCATGGAGTGGACGCATGGGAAGGGTTCCCTTTCACTGATGATGAGAAGATGGAGGTGTTGGTCAGTAGGTCCAAGGCTAAAGCAGCCACACAGACCTTGGAGTCTCTTCTCGTCAGTGCTGATCTGGACTATGTTGTCGGAAAAGATGGAGCAAAGGTATTTATTGGTTTTTTTTTCTTTTGAAATTCCTTGTTTTTGGTGCACTTTTGATACAGTACTTGTGCTTTCAGGTTCCTGTGGCAGATCTTGTCGGCAAGACTGTGATCCTCTACTTCTCAGCGAAATGGTGCGCGCCATGCCGAGCTTTCCTGCCGACACTGGTCACGGAGTACGGCAAGATCAAGGAGAGAAGCGGCGGCGACTTGGAGATCGTCTTCGTCTCCATCGACAAGGACCAGAGCGAGTACGACGAGTACTTCTCCGGCATGCCATGGCTGGCTCTCCCCTTTGGAGACGAACGGAAGGGGTCACTGATGAACAAGTTCAGGATCCGCGGGATCCCTTCGCTCGTCGCCGTCGGGCCTTCCGGCGTGACGCTCACCACCGACGCCAAGTGCCACATCCTGGCGCACGGCGCCGACGCGTTCCCGTTCACGGCCAAGGTGCTCGAGGAGCTGGGGAGGAAGCTGGACGAGGAGGCCATGGCGTGGCCCCGGAAGGTGAGGCACCAGCTGCATGAGCTGCACGAGCTTGCCCTCGCGCGCCGTGAGGCTGCCGTCGACTACACCTGCGACGAGTGCCAGGGGTTGGGCAGCTTGTGGTCATACAGGTGCGATCGGTGCGACTTCGAGCTTCACCCAAAGTGCGCGCTCGGGAAAGAGGAGGAGGAAGCCAAGGCGGCTACGGAGGAACAACTCCCGGCGGCGGCGGCGTATGTGTGCGAGGGAGGCGTGTGCACAAAGGCGTAGAGATGTTTCGATGAGGCCTTAGTCGTTGAGCGCGCGGTTTAGAACTTTTTACCTGGAATGCTGAGTGCCGCGACAAGATTTATTTATACATATTGTCATATACTAGTACTATTATTTATTATGATGGGTTTGGTTGGAATTGATAGTTCATGTTAAGCTTGTCTTTTTTTTTTTGAGCTTATGTCAAGCTTGTCTTAGTGAATATAGGCAGTTCTTCGTTATGAACATGAAGCGGTACTTGCACAAAACCGTGTAATAATGTTCCCAAAATAATTAGGTGGAGGAGGTGAATGGTTTTGCCCTCTTCCCTGTCCACAAAGAAGTGCTTGGCTTGCCGTCGTCGTCTGGCTTTCGTAGCAGATACTTTGCCACTGTCATTTCTCTCATGTCGGATGCTTGACCGTCCTTTATGCGGATGTTTTTGATGTTTTGCCACCGTTGTCGCTATGATGGTCGTTGTCCTCTGCAAATGCTTTGCCGCAGTGAATGTCTTCGTTCTCTTCTTCCCGCAGATGCTTTGTTAGCTGTCGGTGGATTGTCTGGCGGATGCTTTGTCGTTATTGGTTCTTCGGTCCCCCTCTCTCTTGGATGCTTTGTTGCCGTCCTGCCGAGAGCGCGCTGGTCCACTTCTTGGCGGATGCTTGGTTGCCATGGTCTCTTGGTCATGGCTAGCGGATGTTTTGCCGCCGTTGCTTGTCTGTCTTCTTTAGGTGGATACTTTACCACCATGGCTTTGTCTATCTATCGTAGGCAACGTCTACATCGATTCCTTTTATTGCAGGCTTAGTTGTAGATGTGAGGGCAATCGCTCTTTCTTTGTATCTTTTTTTTTCTTGTTCTTATGCTTATTCCAGGTTACTAACCACTAGCTTAGTGGTTTTAAATATGTGCTACGAGGGTTCTTTTATATTTGTGTTGTGTAATTTACTTTTTAAAGAAAATTGGGCTATATTCTCCGTCGCGAAAAAATAACTGAAGTACGTTTTTTTAGATAAAGTATGAAAAGCATCCGGCCTCTACGATCAAAGGCGTACACAGCTAATTATGACAAAATTCAAACGTTCAAAATAAAAGGAGCAAAACCCGTCTTTAGAATGGACAAAAGAACTAAAGCAAACGTTAAATATGCTTCCACCCTCCATTAGATATCTCCAAAGCAATCAATTCAATGTTTTTGCTCATAACAGAGAGTGTGTTCTTGGCCTGCTCATAACGCTGCAGCTGCGCCCAGAAACGTACCCGATGCGCGCCCCCCAGATAACATGCAAAATTGAGTTCACTTTGACCTTGTTAAAAATTATATCATTTACAGCGCCAAATGGCCCAGCAAACAGCTACAACCCCAACCCGGATCAATTTCCTAATCTGACTTTGTTGATTAGTAAGCCAATTTCCAAACATATGACTAATCGATCTAGGTGGAGTCAAACCAGTAGCAAAAAAAGATAATCCTCCAAACCATACTCGCATAAGGACAACCAAGTAAGAGATGTTGAATAGTCGCATCCCTATTACAGCCACAACATTTGAGGCTACCTTTCTAATTTTTCCTAGTGAGGTTATCTTTAATTAAAACAACTCTATTTTGAAGAAGACACAGGAAAATCTAATCTTTAGAGGAATTTTTAATTTCTAGATCATCTTATGTCGAAATGGTGGTGTTGTGTCAATAAGATACAGATAGAATAATCTAACGGAATATAACCCGGATTTGGTTAGGTTGCATTTAAAAGTATCCCAACCCTCCACCATCTCTACATGAGCAATCTATGCTACTAGATTATACCACTCAACCAGTTTATTATCCACCAAAACTGAATTATATGGTACATATAATAAAATTTCTCTTGTCTCTTAGTTTTTCGCGGATGCTTTGCCGCTGATTCTGGTAAATGTTCTATAATCAATGTCGTATTTTGGTTCTCTTCCATTCCTGGATAGAATTTATAAAGCTATATTCTCCCATCGTGAAAAAATAACTAAAGTACATGGTATACATAATAAAATTTCTCTTGTCTCTTAGTTTTCGCTAGCGGATGCTTTGCCGCTGTTTTTAGTAAATGTTCTATAATCAATGTCGTATTTTGGTTCTTAAAATTTATAAAGCTAGGCCATCTGCCACGCAATTGTCAGGTGGCAGGGTAGTGCAGTGGAGCGAGATCAATCGGCCGCATCCCGCATATGCTCTACGTAATACGCTGCTTTACAAAAAAGGGAATACAGGATAAGATGGGCTCACTCCTAGTTATTACTAATCAATCAATCACGAGACGCCACTATCTTTCTCACACTATCCATCTGCATCAACAAGAGAGAAAAAAATGGGTTATCGCCTCGGCATAAACATGAGCATATGCTCCTGAAGTGCCCCTTAATTGTCTTTGTTGGCGAGACTTGACCATGCTTTTGCGTTTAACTTATATAGCACCTCGCCTTTTCATTTGGTGAAGCTAACAGTGAGACGAGATGAGCTTCTCTGTTTTGGTGAGAACGTGCTTGCTACTTGCGGATAAACTACATATTGCTGGAAGACTGAAGATGAGTTGTGTGACCATGCTTGCACGAGCACAAAGATCTACTACAAGATATTATTTTCAGTTCAAGCTAGTAGGATTTAACATGTTAAATATGTTTTCGAGGATCATAGCATCCGGATTACATATGTATTGTTAGAATTATAATCCACAATTTTCGTCTTATTTCTAATGGGCTACTTCTCCAAGAGTATGTATAGTCCACCCTCGAATGTTTAGTGTTTAGCAATATAAATTACACATTTTTAAATAAACAATTATGGAGGATTGAGTCCCCGCTTGAACATGTTGATATATCACTGCGTAACCACATCAACAACCTCTTTTTATATATAAAACGAGGCTAAATCCTTTAATCCGGTTAGTTTTGGGAAACCGGATTAAGACCATTACATCAGCCCCAATATAGAGGCGAGATGATTAATAAAGAAAACAACAACACACTCAAGCATCAAGTCGAACAGTGGCAAAACCACAAACACACCAGTACAAAGAGAATACTAAAAGACCATGGCACAGGAACTCTTGGCCTCCAAAGAGATTTTTTTTCGATAATGGATAATAAAATCCGGCCTCTACATCCATAGATGTACACAGCCACTTATTACATAAAATGGAGAAATAAAATAATAAGAGCAAGGCTATTGTCCGTAACATAGACATAGGGACTAATGTAAACGGAAAGATGCTTCTAGCCTCTATTGGAGATTTCTAAAGCAACCATCTCCAATTGCTTGCTCAATGCAACGAGGCGTCCTTTGCTTGCTCAAAACGCTGCAAATGCCCAGAAAGCGTAACCAATAAGCTCCCTGAAGATGACCTGCATAATAGAGTTAGATTTTATTTTTTTTTTTAAAATCGTATCATTACGACATCTCCAAATGGCCTGAATAAAAGCAGCCACACCAACCCAAATCGGTGACTTAATCTTTTTTATGTTGATTATGAAGCCAAGAACCAAACATATGGTTAATTGAGAAAGGTTGGGTAAGGTTAGTAGCATAGAAAATAATCCTCCAAATCATTTTTTTTTTATGTTGATTATGAAGCCCGGACCTCGCGATCGCGAAGCGGCAAGGCCCATGTACAATGCTTTTCGCTTATGGGCCGTTATAGGTTGCTGGGCTGTTTTTTTTCGAAAAAAAGCTGGGCCGTTATTCTGTCAACGTGGAATCCGAGCGGGAAGGCCCATGTTCTCTTCCCTTGGTGCTTTGCGAACTGAGCACACAAACCCTGGAGTCATTTGTATTCAGATCTGGTCTAGTTACAAGTGTAGTACATGTGTCCCTTTCAAAGATACCCACCTCTGATTTTTTTTTTAGTCTTTGGTTTCAGTTTATTCCATCAATAAAGGGATGATACCCATGTCTGATATTACTTGCCTTGCAAAATGTGTGCAAAAGAAATTAGATTCCCTTGGCACTGTTAGAAAATAAGACATTTTCATTTTAATTTTAATCCATGTGAATGACACAAGCAAAAGAAACAATACATCATATATATGTGCTTGTCAATAAAGTAGATCATAAACAACATCATGAACAATATTCTAGTGCCAATCAGCAAGGTAATACGAGTAGTATTGCACAAATAAAAATCTAAAAACTGCTAGCACTAATCAGGAAGATCAAAATATTGGCAACGAAATGAACAAAATGTTTGATAAATTCATACACCGATCCAGAGCCAGAAGCACCAGAGAACGACATGATCCTTGTTGTCGAAGATGAAATCCTCTCCAATCACCGGGAAGAAGAACGTGAAGAAGCAGCGAGTAGTCGTGTGTCCTACGACACTCCCCAAAAACGTGATTGCCCGGCTATCACCCGAGCAGGCGATCTCGTAGACGGCAACGTTCCGGAGGCCTACTCTTCCTTGTCGTGTGCGCGCACGAGAAGGAACGGGAACTGCTCAAGTGCTGCTGGACTGTGGTGTTCGGTCAATCAAGAAACGATGGCAGAACTAGACCTTTTTATCTCACAAGGCAAGCCAAACCAAAGGCCATCATTTATGGTGCAAGCTTAAGAGTCAACGTGAAGAGATAAGGCAAGGCTAACAGGCTCATCGGAAGTCCAAACGAAGGGACTCAAAACGCCCATGAACTCCCACCGTCATCAAACCATTTAGTGACGGGTAACAGAAGCACTAAGATTGATTACTACCGACTGTTTGCCTGCCTGTCATCATTCAATGTCCGTTCAACTTCCCGTTCGATTTAACCATTTAGTATGCATTATTTGGACCATAGAATTTTATTAGATTATTAAATATATAATGAGCCAAGTCCATATTATATCTAATAATCCCCACCAAATTCTAAGGTACAATGCAATAGGTCTCGAAACCACAATCCTTTTATATACCAAGAGTTTGATGGAGACTGTTAAGTTGAACACCATTTAGAGCAATAGCTACACTCAACCACAACTGACCAATGAAGAGAGCCTTGAATTGATAGTTTTTTGTGAGATGAGTTTAAGCTAAAACCCCTTAGCTGATACTAGGCTGCAAAGAGCATTCCCTGTTTTGAAGCATATAAGTCACACTTCCCGGCCTTTTCATGAGTATCTAGAGACTGCCCATATCTCATAGATTGTGACTAGCAATCGAACTCATATAGGTGTGTTCCTTTTAGGATGTCCTGTAGGACAACATCCCCGCTTTATTAAAGCCACTTTCGGATCACATTAAGAATTTAATCAACACGCCTTACGAGTATTGGAGAGACGGTTGCATCTCCAATGAGCTAGACTTTATTCTAAGAGGTCTCTCCCTCAGTCATCCACTAGCTTGTTTCACCATCCTAATTCACGGGATCTCCAATCACAAAGGACAGGTTACCACTATGGAATGACTTCAAATGGGTCTCAAGCCCGACTCCCTCGACGCACCTTCTATCACATTGCGTGATGGACCCTTAGTGAACCGATGCGCGGATTCTTAGATGTATGGACATAGTCCAATGAAATTACTCGGAGTTTCTCAATTTTCGACGGACTTGGGCCTTTTCACATGCCTTGTGGATTTCATGTTATCCCTAGAACTGTTCACCTTAGTTATCACGGTTTGATTGTCACAACATCATAGAAATAGCGGTATAGGTTTTTCAACAACCCGGTAAATCCGTAAGAAGTTCACGAAGACACTTTCGGCTTCAGCGCCAGCAGTATCCAATGCTTTCAGCCGTTCTGCTTTCATTGTAGACTTCGTTAAGATAGTCTGCGCTTGCAAGACTTCCAGAAAAACAGCGCCACCTCCAGCGAGGACGCGTATCCGCTTGTGGCGTATACTCATCGACGCATCGAAATCCAATTAGCATCACAATAACCTTCTAGTACCCTCGGATACCCAGTAAAGTGAATGCCATAGCTCATTGTACCTTTTAGATAGCGCAATACTCTCTCAAGAGCACTCCAGTGAGAATCTCCCCTGTTTGACACAAACCCGGCTTAGTTTGCTCACAACAAACGAGATATCGGGCCTCGTAGCGCTAGCCGATACATAAATGAACCAATTATTTGAGAATATCTCAATTGATCTCTTGAAATTCTTCGATTTTTTCCTCAATATTACACTTGGGTCATAAGGAGTTGGAGCAGTGCACAATCACTATACCCAAAACGGTTTAGCACCTTTTCCGCATAGTGGGACTGCACAAGAGTTACCCCACCATTTCCTTCTTCTCTCAATAGCTTAATGTTAAGAATAACATCAAATTTCACCCAAGTCTTTCATTTCAAAAATTATTGGATAGAAAATCTTTCACTTCTTTAATTACTTCAATATTATTTCTAAATATTAAAATATCATCCACATACAAGTACGAAATGACACCATTACCTCCACCGAATCGATAATATACACATTTATCAGCTTCATTCACTGCAAAGCCGGCTGATATTAAAGTTTTATCAAACTTCTCATGCCACTGCTTAGGGGCTTGCTTTAGGCCGTACAAGGATTTTAGCAACTTACAAACCTTACCCTCTTGACCTTTTATCACAAATCCATCAGGCTGATCCATATAGATCTCTTCCTCAAGCTCTCCATTCAAGAAGGCTGTCTTAACATTCATCTGATGAATGAGAAGACCATGTGAGGCAGCCAAGGATATTAACACACGTATGGTCGTCGTCGGTCGGCAACCGGGTGAGTAAGTGTCAAAATAATCTTCTCCTTCCTTCTGTGTATAGCCCTTAGCAACTAGCCTAGCCTTGTACTTCTCAACAGTACCATCAGGCCTCATTTTCTTTTTGAACACCCATTTACATCCCACAGGTTTACATCCATAAGGACGATCAACCACTTCCCAAGTCCCATTTGTCATAATAGAATCCATCTCACTTTGCACTGCTTCTTTCCACAAGTCAGCGTCAAGAGAGGAATATGCCTCAGCAATGGTTGTGGGAGTGTCTTCCACGAGGTATATAATAAAGTCATCATCAAAGGTTTTTGCAACCCTTCGTCTCTTACTCTTTCGAGTGACTATATTATTATCCTCCTCAAGAATATTCTCATGGGTATCATCATCAGCGTGTACTACCGGTTCAAGTGTCTCAGGCAGAAAAGTAGAATCATGACTAGAAGTGCTAGGTGTATTTTCCATTTGAAATTCATTCTCAAAGAATGTTACATCTCTAGATTCCATGATTGTACCCTCAAACATATCAGGAACTCCAGAGTTTATTATTAAGAATCTATAACCCACACTATTAATAGCATAGCCGAGAAAGACACAATCGACAGGTTTTTAGGTCCAAGCTTTTTTGCTTTTGTTTATTGGCACGTTAACTTTTGCCAAACAACCCCAAATCAGCGGTAGGAAAGATTTAATCTCTTTTTTCTCTCATTCCTCAAATTGTGTAATTTCTTTGTTCTTTGTGGGCACTCTATTTAGGACATGACTCGCAGTCATTATAGCTTCACCCCACCATTCCTTAGATAAACCCGCAATACTCAACATGGCATTTACCAAGTCAGTTAGAGTACGGTTCTTTCTCTCAGCAATCCCATTGGACTGTGGTGAGTATGGTGGTGTCCTCTCATGAATTATTTCGTGCTCAAGTAAAACTCTAAAAATTCATTAGAGAAATACTCTCCTCCACGGTCAGACCGCACACGTTTGATTTTCTTCTCAAGTTGATTTTCTACCTCAGCTTTATAGATCTTAAAATAATGCAACGCTTCATCTTTTGTTTTAAGTAGATACACGTAGCAAAATCTAGTACAATCATCTATGAAGGTTATGAAATATCTCTTGCCACCTTTGGTCAATTCTCCATTCATCTCACACACATCAGAGTGAATTAGTTCAAGCGGTGCCAACTCCCTCGTCGCAGCAGCCTTGTGAGGCTTGCGAGGTTGCTTTGCCTCAACGCATACATGGCACTTAGAACTTCGAATGCCAAATATTATTCTCAACATTATTAACCATATGGTTTACCGACTTAAAGCAAGTATCGACCAAGGACAAGCGGAACAAGCCTCCGCTCTCATAGCCTTTTCCAATAAAAGTTCCAAATTTAGAGACAACACACTTATTGGATTCAAATACTAGCTTATAGCCATCACGGCAGAGCATAGAGCCACTAATCAAGTTCTTCTTTATTGAGGGGACATGATGCACGTTCTTGAGATGCACAGTCTTTCCCGAAGTGAGCTTCAGATCGACCGTACCAACACCATGAACAACCGCCGCACGCGCCCGTTCCCCATCAATAAGGAGCCAGCCCCGCCCGGCGATAAAAAAAAAACAAGGAAAAAATCAGCACACACATGAATATTTGCACCGGTATCAACCCACCAATCGGGTGAATGACATACTTGAAAAGCGTAAGGTAAAAATTTACCATACCCGAAGTAGCCGCGCCCAGTCTCAACGGTGTTTGCTGATTTACGTGGAGTTGGCTTAAACTTAGCATCAGGGCACTCCCGGATAAGTGTCCAAGCTTGCCACATGTGAAACAATTCAACAATTCATCTTTTCCTTGTCCATGATCTTCTTACCCTTCTTAAAAAAGTGGTGGGCTTTTGCTTAAGCTCTTGTTGAAATTTCTTTTTACGTGGCTTAGGATGATTCTTTTGCACCACATGTGCGCTAGAACTCCCCTCAGTGACCTTTTTACCTTTGACATCCTTTGCTCTCGCCTTGTCCTCAACATCTAGAGTCCCAACAAGCTCAGCAGTGCTGAATTCTTGCCTCTTATGTTTTCGAGAGAAGTTGCAAAGTCGGTCCAAGATTGTGGCAACTTTGCAATCATGCATCCTGCCACAAACTTGTCGAAAGTGCACACCCAAACAGCTCAAGTTCCTTCACGGTGCACGTATTTCATGAGCCTATTCGACTACCGGACGGTTCTCAACCATCCGATAGTCATGGAACTGCTCCATGACGTACAACTTCGGAACCGGCGTCGAAATGCCGTAACGGGCCTCAAGTGCATCCCACGTGGCCTTACGGTCGGAAGCTGCACATATGCATCAATGAGAGAATCTCTAATGATGCTCAACAAAGCAGCCTTGCATGTGACATCATCATAATCAAAGACACGCTGCTCATCAGCGGTTCTCACCCCATGGGCTGATCATTTACCACATAAAAACAACGCATAGAGGTCAACCCACGTAACAGTTTTCTCGGCGCCATCTCTTGTAATGAGTGCCCTCAAATGGCGTTGGGTTTTAACAAACCCGCAAAGCCAACAGATGAAAATTGCCTAAAAATATCACGTTTTTGGATTGTTAGAAAATAAGACATTTTCATTTTAATTTTAATCCATGTGAATGACACAAGCAAAAGAAACAATACATCATATATGTGCTTGTCAATAAAGTAGATCATAAACAACATCATGAACAATATTCTAGTGCCAATCAGCAAGGTAATACGAGTAGTATTGCACAAATAAAAATCTAAAAAACTGCTAGCACTAATCAGGAAGATCAAAATATTGGCAACGAAATGAACAAAATGTTTGATAAATTCATACCCGATCCAGAGCCAGAAGCACCAGAGAACGACATGATCCTTGTTGTCGAAGATGAAATCCTCTCCAATCACCGGGAAGAAGAACGTGAAGAACTAGCGAGTAGTCGTGTCGAAGCTAGAGCTCAGCCTACCCTGGTGCCAATTGCCTTGTTAGGCCGGTCACGAGCAAACCTGGTGCACATGAGGTGAAAATTTGTCATTTTTCACTGTTTTTCTGAAATTTTCCCTGGTGCCCGTGCACTCGGCTGGCACAAAGGTGGCTTCGCCCTGTCTCACGACACTCCCCAAAAACGTGATTGCCCGGCTATCACCCGAGCAGGCGATCTCGTAGACGGCAACGTTCCGGAGGCCTACTCTTCCTTGTCGTGTGCGCGCACGAGAAGGAACGGGAACTGCTCAAGTGCTGCTGGACTGTGGTGTTCGGTCAATCAAGAAACGATGGCAGAACTGGACCTTTTTATCTCACACGGCAAGCCAAACCAAAGGCCATCATTTATGGTGCAAGCTTAAGAGTCAACGTGAAGAGATAAGGCAAGGCTAACAGGCTCATCGGAAGTCCAAACGAAGGGACTCAAAACGCCCATGAACTCCCACCGTCATCAAACCATTTAGTGACGGGTAACAGAAGCACTAAGATTGATTACTACCGACTGTTTGCCTGCCTGTCATCATTCAATGTCCGTTCAACTTCCCGTTCGATTTAACCATTTAGTATGCATTATTTGGACCATAGAATTTTATTAGATTATTAAATATATAATGAGCCAAGCCCATATTATATCTAACAGGCACGGCAGCTGCATCAAATTAGTTAGTATAGTAAAGAAATTGAGTTTCTTTACTATTTCATAAAAATAAGTCAACCGTGAAAGCCGTGCCTGGTCGGCGCACACAGTGGTGATGACTTGACTTGTCGAAACATGACATGCATCAAGCGGTCATAATCGAGCCATCAGTTAAAGTGTCATACTCCCTATACAATTTTTTTGTAGGGTGTATGTGGATTTTACATGTTTTATAAGTCGTGAATAGGTAATGATAGACATGTCGACTCTCGACAAGTCCAAGTGGCGGCATTGAACGTCGTCCAACTCCAACCTCGAGTAGGGTGTGTTAGATCATTGAAAGTTGGCACCGTAGCGAACTGAAAAGCACCGCACCATTTTTTGTTTATTTGGGGTAAATATTATCCTACCATGAGATAAATAGGCTCAAAAGAATTGTCTTGCAATGTATATCTAAACTCTGCAATAAGTTATTTTGTTTATCTACATTTTATACTCCGGACATGCGTCTTTTGAAACATTTAATGCTTCAATGTGATGAGAATTTTGAAAATTTTGGACAAGAGTTGAGGAACTAAACACACCCCGGCTAGGGTGTTTTCCATGTTACGTCGGAGATGTTTCATACTCTCCATCTTTCTCTAAATAAGTGTCGTTTTAAACTTCTCAAGAAAAACAACAATCGATAATTATAAATTTAAAACATTACTATTCATAATACGTAATTAGTATCATTAGAAAGATCTATGCAGGGGCAGCCAGGATCACGCGGTGTGTGGGTTGGGGGGCGCTAAATATAGGAGATTTAGTAAAAATTCAAGGCTTTAATGGTGAATTAATGGATTAACTACATCAATTATAAAGGAACTTAACCTCACCATGGGGGCTGTAGCCCGGTAGCCCTCCATGGATCCGCCCCTAGATCTATGAATATATATTTTTAATAAATTTATTTGGAGACATAAATGTTATACATATTTTTTATAAATCGAGTCAAATTTGTGATACGCACACTATAACGGTTTCAGTACTAATAATTAAATGATTGGCGGAGAGGCTCCCATCCCATGCAGGTAAGATGATGACAGGAAGTGGCCGGAGCGACGACTGGGAAACCACGACTGACACGTCAGGGACGACGCGACGCGCATCGTCATCGGTTTTCCAACAACAGGGTGTTTTTTCTTGGCTTGCTTCGCAATGCAAGAACGAATTATATTAAAGAAGATGGTCGTCAGATTCTACTTAACAAATTTTAAGATTATAATATATCGTTATGACAAGTACAGCCATGTGAATGCAAAGAAAACTTATGCACCGGCCAGAATGTAATACTCCATACTACTATTTATTTATTTATAACTATATATACTAACACTAAAATTGGTTGCAAGCGAAGACCTTGACTTTGACGCCGATCAAGATCAACGACAACGAGCGTTGCGATTGCCAAGCCTAGCTTCATCACGTACTAGAAGCACTATATTTGATAAACACGATTTACTTCCTTGTAACTATCTGCGGATCACTTGGAAAGAAACGGAAAAGAAGAAGATATAGTATAGCGTGTGCATGTATGCATAACAAAGCTTCTACATTATGATCAAAATCAACAGGATACGTCGGGAACGCCGTGGGCGGCCGAGAGTGGTTAATTAGGCCAAAACGCCGCCGGCCGCCCCAGGGGGCCAGGGCGCGCCGCGCGGGGTCAGCCCTCGCCGCCGCCGCTTTCCCTCTTCCGTGCGACTCGAGTTTGCTTCGCTTTCAAGTTAGGATTATCTTAGGTAATTTTTTTGGTGTGCAAGGGGTTATCTCATCTATAAAGGAGACCCTTATTAGAAAATAAATAAATAGGGATTGTTTGTAAAAGGTATTCCGATCGTATAAGGAAACCTTTGAGATTGCTTAGATTACAAGTCCCACTAGTCGGGGCTATATAAGCAAGAGGCATGTAATCTCTAGGGGATAAGCAAGCAATAAAAATATATCTTACCCTTCAGACTCCGTGCCCGCCTCCGCTTTGCGCCGCACGCGCCCGCCCCCCCTGCCGCCGCCGCCCCCCCAAGGCGGCGCGCCGCCGCCGCCCACGCCACCGCCGCCGTCGTCATCCCCATCCTCCTCCTCTCCTCTCAATTCCCCAATTCACGTGTCAATTCCGCCCAATCTAGCCGGAATCGACAGCTCTTTATGGAACAATCTTTTGCTTATGCATATTCTCCACGAGTATAATCAACCCGAGCTATAATCTTTTGCTTAGGCATTATAGTATCCTCCGGGCGTGCCTTTTTGGATGTGGTTTCCGGGGACACGCGCGCGTCTCCAATCCATAGGGGTCTACCGCGTAAGGTAGGGACGATGCGCACTGAATTTGCCTCCGTGGGCGCTTGCTTGGCACGATGGGAAGCGGAAGACCGTATAGAGTCAATGATTATCCATGGCAAAACGAGGTCCGGTTCGTTAATTAATGATCACTAGGAGACAGACGATCACAGTCACAGGACTAGTGCATCACCGTCCACCATGAGTGAGTGAGTGGGTAACACGTCGGTGTCGTGCCTTTTCGTGGTGCCAGCTGCACCGTGCGTTTTATTTTGGCACGACACGAACGATTATTTGTTTCTTTGAGATAAAGCTGCAAGAGAAGTCAGAAGACTTGACTTATAGATAGAAGAAGATGATGACACATCAACGCACAAAGTATATATGCCTTGAGGACAAATGAACGCACGCTCACCATAAGTAGCTGACCATTTATTTGTGACCGCCAATGCCAATGGGCCAAGTTCTCAATTTCTAAACCAAAAGTTCATACAATCGAGCATTGTCTTCCTAATATATGCTCAAATTTTCCACTTGCGTGAATCGACCACAGAGGTATGGATTTTTCCAGAAGAACCAGAGGTATCTCATCGTTTTAGAAAAGAACATGGAGGAATTAGCACTTTTACACTTCCACTCACAAATCTATACTTTACCTCTTGATAAAGAGAAAATTCAGTACCATTTTTTTTTTCACATTTTTTTTCTTCTGCCCGCCTCTTCCATTTCCGTGTCTTGTTCGGTGTTGGTGATTTATTCACCTTTTTTCCCTTCTGCTTATCGCTCCGCCCAAATAAATCACGCACGCCAAAGTCCAGGCCAGAGGCAAACCGGAATGGCTCCAACAACCTGATCTCCTCTCTGATCTCCACGGGAGAAACAAAAAAGAAGTTGCTTGCCCCTACGAATCCTAAATGATATCCTCTCTGATAAAAAACTAATAAAGGGAATCGTTTCTTACAGGAACTTTATATTGATGGCGGCTCACGACAAGTATGCTATCCTACTCGCCGGCCGCCACTGCTCCAGTCCTCGCGTGGCCGTCCACCTGCCACCGCCGGCGTCTCTCGCCGGTCCTTTGAGTATCGGCTACGTGCTCCCTCCGCCTTCCACGCGAATCATCGGGGCCCTACTGTCGCCACCGCCGAATCCTGCTGCAGTCTACCCATGCCGATGCAAGTCGCTATGGGGGATGGCGGCGGCTCCTCCCTCGTCCTTCTTAGTTCACGGGAGCACCGGCTCTCCTTGATTTTATCTTTTTTTTTTTTGCCATAGTATTTCCCAGATGTGTCAATTGATGTTTTTCGAATGTTGCAACATTTTTCTTAGGTTGTTGCAAGTGTTTTTTCATGGATGTTTCAATATATGATTTTCGAATGTTGCAACCTATTTTGTTGCAATAGGTTTCTCTGGTTGTTTCAATAGATGACTTTCGAATGTTTGCAATGTATTGTTGTGTTGTTGCAAGTCAACGCCTACTTGTGGAAGCGTGGGAGCAGATATGTCGTTGAGAGGAGGGGGAAGTGCTGCGGCGGCGCTCATGGCTTGCGGGGATGGGGATGGGATGAGGGTGGGGGTCCTGGATCTCTACCTCGTGCTGGACGCAGGCGGCGATGGAGCTGCCAGACGGAGACGGAGCAACGTGTGGGTGTGTGGGGGAACAGATTCAATGATCTTGGGGGCGGGATCGGGATGCAGAGGAATGACAAGCGCGCAGTCAGTGGAGAAGGAACGGGGGACGGTGGTACCGTACGATGACTTGTTAGCTAGCAGAGTGGGTCAGGACAGGCCGGGCCGGGCGTTTGATGGAAAAAATTTCATTGAACGTTCTAGAGCCAGCTTCACCCCTAGTTAAACCTTACTAAATGATTGGCGGAGGCTCCCATCCCATGCACCAAAACTATCGGCCGCGCTTCACGACTTTTCCACGGTCGACCCGCCCTGTCCCTCACGCTCCGTTCGCCTGGGTGTTGTGAAGACCGGTTGAAATCATCAGCCAGGACCCGACCCCCGGTGAAAGACTGGAGTTCCTCGACCGGACGCCCACTCGGCTGCCTGGCCCCTGTGGACGGCCGCCGCCCACCTCAGCCAGAACCCTAGGGCTTGGTGCAGACGGATCGAGTTGTAAGGACGCGGCAACGGCGGCGGAGCCACCGACGACGCAGAGCGCGGCGACGGTCTGCAGCGCCACCTGCCACGTCTGCTCTTCGGGGACGAGGTACACGACGGCGGGGCCGCGGCTAGCAGCGGGAGCGCGAGCGCCAGCAGGTTCCCTGCCCAGCAGCTTCACCGGCGCCGTCTTCTTCCCGCTCGTAGTCGTCGCCGTCCTGCCGGCTGCGCCCTGCCTACAGGTAGTTTTTGTGTAGAATAAAAAATAAAAAAATATATATATATAAAAAAAAAAAGGAAGAAGAAGAAGAAGCAGCAGTTTTGGTTTTTCTTCTAGCTGGATTTAGCTGTTAGTTGGCTAGGTGGAGTTAGCTGTTTGTTGGGTAAGTTAAATTGAAGCCGGCCATATCGGTCGGTAACAGGAAGCATCCAAAGATTTCCTGAAGCTTCTGTCGGTATCTGGATTGTAAAAAAAAAAAAAAAAAAAAAAAAAAGTACTGTAGCTGTATCTCTACCAGGGACAAGTCAAACACGGCCATATATTGGTCGACAACAGGAAGCTTCACAGGATTTCCTGAATCTTCTGTCGGTAATTGTATTTGGCCACCGCGAGTTCTGGGATCGGATTGCGGCGGGCTATGGGAGCTTCCAGGAGTTGTACGCTATTCTGTCAGTAACAGCTGTCACCAGGCTGTTACATCCTGTGAGCAACAATGAAGATTGTGGCATGGAAT
The DNA here is from genome assembly GCA_015847255.1 of Hyparrhenia diplandra. Classification (NCBI taxonomy): domain Eukaryota; kingdom Viridiplantae; phylum Streptophyta; class Magnoliopsida; order Poales; family Poaceae; genus Hyparrhenia; species Hyparrhenia diplandra. Next base: position 238,617 of record JADLZK010012025.1, on the reverse strand, counting down.
TGTCGGGGTCTAGGAAATGCTCGGGCAATTCGGGGACTTCTAAATTGTCAGAAGTTAGAAAGGCCGGATGTGATGTTCTTGTCGGAAACTAAATCGGCGAAAAAAGATGTTGGTAATCCAAATGAAGTTAGGGTTGGAAAACATGGAGGTGGTTGAAAGTGGTGGAAAAGGCGGGGGGTCTTGCTATGTTATGGAGGAGGGGGTTGATCGATTCTCGAGGAGTAAATCTAAGAATCACATCGACATGGAGATTACAGAGTCAAGTGGTGGTTCGTGGAGGTTCACTGGAATCTATGGTGAATCAGATATGGCGAGAAAGCACTTGACGTGGCGGCTGATGGAGGATCTGGCTACGCAAGGACAGAATAATCGGGCGTGGCTTTGTGCGGGTGATTTTAATGAGATTACGTTCCAACATGAGAAGGAGGGGACCACAAAGACCACAGGTGTACCGGACCACTTCAAGAAAGCTCTGGAAGTGTGTCAACTGCATGACCTTGGCTTTGCGGGTGATGTTTTCACATGGAGAAACAAGAAAACAGATGGGAAAAAACATATTCGAGAACGCCTTGATAGGGCGGTTGTCAAATTTTCGATGGTACGCAAATGTTCCCCGTTAGTTCATGTCAAAAATGGGGACCCTTTTCATAGTGATCATAGACCGGTAGTGATCTCAATGGATCAGGAGGAGAGTGGGAGAAGACCGAACTACCAAGGTACTTTCAAATTTGAGGCCAACTGGATGAAAGAAGAGGATTTCAAAAGAGTGGTAGAAGAAGGTTGGGAGGCAGTGGGAAATAATGAAAGCTTGAGTACGAAAGTGAAGAGTGTAGCAGCTAGCTTGGTAGATTGGAGTAAGAATTCTCTAGGGGACTTGGAGAAGAGGATAAAACATGCTAAGAAAGAACTGGAGAAATGGCGTCGAGCACCACTGAGTGACCTAGCGGTGGGGAAGGAAGCTGTTTGGAGTTTCAAAGTCGATCGTTTGGAGGAGCAGTTGGACATCTATTGGAAACAACGGGCTCATGCGAACTGGCTGCAGTTCGGTGACCGTAATACGAGCTATTTCCATAAGGCATGTTCGAGAGAAGGAGGAGGAATAGAATAGGTAGCTTAAAAAGGAAGATGGGGTTTGGGTGGAGAATGAAGAAGAGAAGAAGGTGTTTATTACAAATCACTTTTATCAACTGTTCGAGGTCTAGTCGAGTCGAGGCCGGGTTGACACAGCAACTCCTCGAAGCTGTGCATCCTCGAGTCTCGGCTGAAATGAATTCCTATCTCCTAAAAGAATTCACGAGAGAAAGAGGTGAAATGCGCCCGGATGCAATAGGAGATCTTAAGGCACCGGGGCGGATGGTATGCCATCGGCCTTCTACAAGAATCTATGGGACATGGTGGGAAACAAGATGACTTCAAAGTGATGAGTGTTTTGAAGGGGAACAAGATTCCGGATGGATGGAATGATACGGTAATATCCTTGATTCCGAAAACAAGTCATCCTGAACGTGTTACCGATCTTCGGCCGATTAGTTTATGTAACGTCACATATAAAGTGATATCCAAGGTTCTTGCAAGGAGATTGAGAGTTATTATGGATGATATCATCAGTCCCAATCAAAGTGCTTTTGTTCCGGGCCGCTTAATTTCTGATAACATCCTTGTTGCATATGAGATTACACATTTTACGTTAAATAAAAGAGAAGGAAAGTTGGGTTATGCTTTGCTCTGAAAGCTTGATATGAGTAAGGCCTATGATCGGGTTGAATGGGATTTTCTAAGGAAGATGATGGAAAAATTGGGTTTTTGCTTAGAGCAATGGATCGATCTAATAATGGAATGTGTGTCGACCGTCACGTATAGAGTTAAGGTAAATGGGGAACTCAGCGACGGTTTTAAACCTGGCGAGGTCTGAGGCAAGGGGATCCATTATCACCATATCTTTTTTTTTTTTATGTCTTTGAGGGTTCTCGGCTTTGCTCGAAAAGGGGAACAAGATGGTCGTATTCTTTGGTGTAAGAATCACACCAAGCACCAAGTGTATCACACCTCTTGTTGTCCGATGACTCATTAATTTTGATTCGCGCGAATGGAGGGATGCTCAACATCTACGAGGATCTCCTGGATTTGTATGAAAGGTGTTCGGTCGGATGATTAACAAAGCAAAAAGTCGGCCGTGTTGTTTAGCAAAAACACTCGAGTTACCTAAAAAAAAGCGGGTGTGTCGAAGCTCCAAGTTACAAAAGAGACTATGAATGAAAAATATTTAGGTTTGCCGGTTCATGTAGGGCGGTCCATAGGAGGTACCTTTGCCTACCTAAAGGACAAAATCTGGAAACGCATACAGGGCTGGAAAGAAAAGTTTTTGTCATGGGCCGGGAAGGAAATTCTAATCAAGGCTGTGGCACAAGCAATTCCGACCTTTGCGATGGGCTGTTTTGATCTTACAAGGTCATTGTGTGATCAAATTAGCAAAATGGTTTGTCGCTTCTGGTGGAACCAACAGGAAGGAAAGCATAAAATTCATTGGCTCAGTAGTGACATGTTGCAAAAAGCTAAGAAAGAAGGGGGTCTAGGATTCCGGGACATACATGCCTTCAACCTAGCGATGCTTGCAAAGCAAAGCTGGAGGCTGTGGAACAAACCGGAGTCTCTTTGTGCAAGAATTCTAAAGGCAAAGTACTACCCAAACTCATCGATATTGGAAGCTAAACCGAAAGGGGGAATGTCCTACACGTGGAGAAGTATCCTAAAAGGGTTGGAGGTGATGAAGATGGGAATGATCCGGAGAATAGGGAACGGTCATAATATAAAAATTTGGACTGATCCCCGGATCCCGAGAGTTCTCAAGACGTCCGATGACCCCAAGAGGTCGAAACATAATTTCAAATGTCGAGGATCTAATTGATCCAACCACAGTCAATGGGATAGCGAGCTAGTTCGAGATGTTTTTTGGAAAGAAGACGCCGATTTGATACGGCTCTTCCAAATAATGAAGGTAGAGAAAACTACGGCCTGGCATTATGATGAACGTGGGTTGTTTAGTGTAAAAAGTGCCTACAAAATCTGCCGAGATGACATTCTTCGTAAGAAAGACAGGGGGAGCGCCACGGGAGGCAGGTTGTCGAGCTGAGGACCCAATGTGGGGAAGATTTGGAAACTAAAATGCCCAAACAAAATTAAGCACTTTATATGGAGGTTTGCCCATAACAGCCACCCACTGAGAAGGAATCTAGCTAGAAGAGGGATGAAAATAGATACAAAATGCCCGGTTTGTAACAGAGAAGATGAGGATGGTGGGCATCTATTCCTGAAATGCAAACTGGCAAAGCAAGTTTGGAGAGAACTAAAGCTGGAGTCCGAAAGTGAAAAGATGAAAGACCTAAGCAGTGCAAGGGAGGTGGTCAATCACATTCTACTCGAGAAGGAAAAGAAGAGAAACATCATGATTATCACCCTCTGGTATCTATGGACTGAAAGGAATATGATCCGAGAAGAGGGACGTAGGAGGCCTGCTGAAATCCTTGCTAGGTCGATCAACTCATATGCAGAGGAAGCGGAAGGTGTGCATATCCCACAGCAGGAGCGTCCACCTCAGGAGCGTCCATCTCGAGAATTGGAGTGTTGGACACGTCCGCCTGAGGGATTTCTGAAACTGAATTGCGATGCATCCTTCCTTCCAGGCGATCTGTGCGGGGGCTGGGGCTTCATTATTAGAGATTGTGATGGTGATGTGGTGTTGAATGGGTGGGGTAGAATCAATCATCTGCTGAATGCCTACCAAGCGGAGGTAATAGCCTGTCTTCAAGGCGTGCAAGCGGCGAGCAGTCTCGCATTGGTAATTTGATACTGGAAACAGATGCACTAAAAGTGAAGCGGGCCTGGGAGACGATGGAGGCTGATATGTCAACCAATGGCAATCTAATCGAGGAGCTGAAATCCTTTACTTCTACAAACTTTATTCAGTTTAAGTGTGTTCATGTATCGAGAAAATGTAACAAGGCAGCACATGCTCTAAATTTGCTCTTGGTGTGAGTATCACTGAAGGGATGGAACACATTTCTTGTATTGTCCCGGATAGTGTAAATGTAATAGTCGTTGACGACTTGTCAACCTATGTGTAATGAAAAGCTATCCAAAAAAAAAAAAAAAAAAAAAAAATCTCTGCTTTATTAGAAAAATATATATTACAAAAATATACGCACAAGCACAGGTTAGCAGATAACGATGACGTACGACTTGAGGTGGGCGGTCGATCCAGTTCACACGAAGTGGCCGGAGTGACGACGACTGGGAAAGCGAACCAGAACCACGACACATCATTATGACAAGGACAGGACAGCCATGTGAAACCAAAGAAAATGCACCGGCCAGAATGTAGTAAAAATTCTTTAGAGTCCATTTAATTACAAGAGTGAATCTAAAAAAACTACTATGGTATCCGTCACATCGAATCTCTTAAACGTATACATAAACATTAAATATAGATAAAAAACTAATTGTATAGTTTAGCTGTAAAGTAGGAAATGAATCTTTTAAATCTAATTAGTCTAGTGTGGGATAAAAAAATATTAAATACAAACATAAAATGCTACAAGATGCGGGCAAAAAATATTTGATCGACTAAACACCCCGTACACTAAAATTAGTTGCAAGCGAAGACCTTGATCGACTTCGACGCCGATCAAGATCAACAAGACAACGAGCAACAAGACAACGAGCGTTGCGATTGCGAAGCCTAGCTTCATCACATCACGTACTAGAAGCACTACTATATTTAATAAACATGCATGCATGATCCGCTTCCTTGTAAAGGAAGGAAGAAAGAAAATACTCTGCGGATCACTTGGAGAGTTCTGGAAAAAAAAGATATATATACAGCGTGTAGTGTGCATGTAAGTATGCATGGCAAGCTTCTATATTATGATGATCAAAGTCATCAATTCTTTGTGGAACAATCTTTGTTTAGGCATGTATTCTCCACGAGTATAATCAACCTGAGGGGTGTTTAGTTGGTGAAATATTTTGGGTTTTTGGGTGCTTGTAGCACTTTTCGTTTGTATTTGTTAATTATTGTTCAACCATAGGCTAACTTGGGCTCAAAAGATTCATCTCACACTTTACTGAGACAAACTATGCATTTATTTACCTATATGTAATGCTTAATGCATGAGGCAAAAGATTCGATGTGGCGAGTATTATAACACTTTTGAGTTCACTTTTTGTGAACTAAACACCTTCTGAGCTAGAATTTAAATCGCCCCATTCCATTAGGCCAGGTCTCAATGGAGTTCCATAAGAGTTTAATTGATATTAATTAGGTTCATGTGGCACCATATTAATGATGAGAGAGATGATAAGAGTTTTCATGAGAGTAGAGAGTTTGTTGGAAACTGTGAAATGAAATTGAGACTGGCCATAGGCATTATAGTATCCTCCGGATATTTATTTACTAGGTCTATTTACAAACGAAATGGGTTCACTTCCCATTTCAACTTTTCCAGTTATGTACTAATAAAGTTTAATTTAAAGGGACCCGAGGCGATATCTTTTGGATATAATGCGTTTTTTTTTTTTTTTTTTTGTTTTTCTATCTCGTACAGATGAATGCCACTTTGTAGATCAGATGCAACGGTTTGTGTGTCATCCTTCAATTCTTCTCCAATCCCATAAGGCCATAAGACGACTGATCAAATTGCACCATGATGCACCTAGCTCCCCTTTTTCTCCTCCGTGCTTATTGGTGGCTCTCTAGTACCCATGGCTAGTGCCACCCTACTTTTTATCCATGCCTACCTTTAACCTATCTCACTTGCCATTCTATTCTTTTCTGATGGTTTAGCCTTACCGGAAAACTCGGTCTTGTTTGGTACAAGTCATTCTTCTATTGATTTTGTATAAAACGTGATTATTTGAGAGAGTGAATCTTGACTAAATGATGTTATATGATTCTCTAGCATAAAAAACTCTATGTGTAAAGTAATACTCCCTCCATTCTAAATTACGAGTTCACTTTGACTTTTCTAGGTACATTGATTTTGTTATGCATCTAGAAATAGATTAGAAAAGCCAAAGTAAACTATAATTTGGAATAGAAGAAGTAATTATGTACTTAAGGTGAATCAAGAAAATCTACTTTTTTTCTTCGGTTCTCAGTCACCAAGTTTATTTTGAAGAACCAACTGATTATGTATTCAATCTAAGAGCTTTTGCCTTTTGGGGAGCATTGCCAAATACTTAGACCGTAATCGAAAAAGAAAAACTCTTCCAAACATGCTTCATGGCTAGTAGCCTCTGTGTTCAAAACTATAATAAGCCGTTTTGACCTGTGTATCCATTACTTTTACTATTTACTTGAACATAATAATGTATACTAGTATCTAAGTTTATAGCAAAAGCTATGTATCAACAACTGTTCTATTCGCTTGAACTTATTCCCTTGATTTATAAACCATGCTATAATGTTTTTGCTAACATCAGTTGGTTTATATCATAGAAACCACACAACCCAAAATGTAAAATATATTATAATTTGAAATGGATGGAGTGACTTCCATGTGAATCACAGTTGGGAAGATTCGTAGCACTTTCCTTCCCCTGATCCTTGTACAGGCCACGCTCACACACACGGTGGGGCATTTGGATGTGTAGTGCCGTGGTGGTAGCAAAATCTTGCAAGCGAAGAAAGCCAAGCAGCAGCCGGACCAGCTCCGCATCCCCCGCACGGGCCACGGCGCACCGTTCCGCGTGCCGCGCTATATAAACCGACGCCGGCGGAGGAAGAGCAGCCAGAGCCGCGAGCCCAGAGCCAATCCGTCGTCCATCAACCGTCACACCACCTCCACCGCTCCACTCCGTCCGTCCGCTCTTTCTTGCTCTGCTTGCTTTCTCTCCCACGCTCCAGCAAGCGGATGGCGGAGGCGGCGCCCGCTGCAGCGGGTGGCGGCATCGGGGACATCCTCGCCACCGGCGAGCGGGACTTCCTCGTCCGCAACTCCGGCGAGCAGGTCAGTCCGTCCGCCTCCGCCATCCGCACTCGTCTTTAATTTGTCTGAAAAAGGTTCTTCAGTTTTTACCACTTCCGCGCGGTAGATGTGCAGGCAGATTCGTCATATCTCTCGCGATGCTCGCCCGATTTTCTTGTCGTGTTGCTTTTGATTAGGTAGATGATTCCGATTACGAAGTATACAGTACGCGGATATGGATGCGGGTTTTGTGGGTCGGCTATCGGCTGCAGTTATCAACTACTTACAAGAAGGTGGTAGCTGATGAATAAGGGAGGGAGGGGCGACGGAGGGGGGTGTACTACTTTAGCTTCTTCGATCGACTTTACTCTGTAGGCCTAGTAGGGAGGGAGCGAGGGAGTATCTGGAATCTTTGGGTAGTGGGTACCAATTGGCATGGTCGCGGTGAGCGCGATTATCAGTTTTTAATCGCCTTGCACGTGGGGCGGCGAGCCGTGATCCAGACAAAGTTGAAGCAGCCGCAGTAACCCCAACTTTCACCCAACAAATTCACTCTGTTACATGAGTTTACTTCAAATCTTTCTGTTACCAGAGTTTCCGAATTTTCATCAAGTGTGCAAAACTAGTTTATGAGTAACCGCTACTTTTGTCTCATAAGTCATAATATAGGATCCTTGTGTTTTCTTTTTGAGCATCTCATCTTATTATCTAGGGGTGTGATGCTTGAATTCTGGAATAGCTAGCCCTGGAGTCAGAGTGTTACCACCATCTGAACTGCAATATTTGTGTAGGGTGGGGGATATTGTTTGGAACTTTGGATAATTATTACTAATTCTGAAAGCTTCGTTGCCTAGTTTGATTCCTTGACCGCATATACATGTTTAACTGATACAAAAAAGTTACCTTTAGCAAGTTCAGACATCTGAAAGGCCGTATTTCTGAAACATGCATGGCATTTTTCTTCTAAACATTTTTTTAGATCAAAGGCCCAGCACAGCTTTATTGGAAAGCTTAAGTTTGAACTTTTCTTATATAAACATAATAAAAGCAAATTTACATTTGGTGATGGTGAATGATTGCAGCCATCTAGCTATTCTCAACCGAATTTGGTTACTCAATATCTCTGCGCCTTCTTTATTTGTTATCCTGCGGGTGAAGATCAGCAGCATTGAGGCGAGCCCTGTGGCCATCTACTTCTCGGCCTCATGGTGCCCGCCATGCAGGAGGTTCACGCCCAAGCTTATTGAAGTGTACAAAGAACTGGCCTCACAGGGCAAGAGCTTCGAGGTTGTCTTTTCTTCGGGTGATCGAATCGAGGAAGCATTCAATGAATACTTTGCAAAGATGCCATGGTTGGCTGTCCCTTTTTCGACACCGAGAAGGCCGTAAGGCCCTTGATGACCCGGTTCAAGGTCTCGGTATCCCGCACCTTGTCATCCTTGGTGCCAAAACTGGTGATGTTTACACCGAAGATGGTGTTGAATTCGTGGAGTGAGTATGGCGTGGAGGCTTACCCTTTCACATCGAGAAAGGATTAATCAATCGAAGGAATTGGAAAAGGCGAGAAAAAGGATAATCAAACTATTCAAAGCGTGCTTGGCACATCTGCTTTCGAGACTATCTCATTTCAAACAAGGGAGACAAGGTAACTGCTTTCGACTCAACTTCTCATGATCTTCTATTGATTCATTGTCTTGCAAATGCTTATTTGTTTTATTGTTGTTATCTATAACCGTGTACCCATCTCGAGCTTGAGGAAGTATGTTGGTCCGTGCTTTGTGGTGGATGGCTATGGACCGATCACCGAATTCACCGGTTTTGCTTGCTAAGATCTATGAGAAGCTCAAAGAAGTGGGGGGAGAAATTTGAAGTTATAGCTGTATCCTTGGACGGTGAAGAGTCGGCATTTAATGAGAGTTTTGCAAAGATGCCTTGGCTTGCAATTCCTCAAGGTGACGTGAAGTGTGAGAAGCTGGTTCGTTACTTTGAGCTTAGGTCTCTTCCTACACCGGTTCTGATTGGCCCCGATGGGAAGACGGCTTAACAAAATGTTGCGGACATAATTGATGAGCATGGTTTTGAGGCATGGGAGGGCTTCCCCTACAGATCTTTGAGAAAGCTTGAAATTCTTGCTTTGAGAAGGCAAAGGCTAAAGCTGCATCACAGACCTTGGAGTCCCTTCTAATCGGTGGTGATTTGGACTTTGTCATTGGGAAAGATGGTGCAAAGGTATGCACTACTGTTGCTTGACTTCGTTTATGTGAAAGTCCTCTTCTGTCATTGCAAAAGACAAGTTAATCACTGTATTAAGTAGTAAGTTCGTTTTCCTTTATGTTTAAATAGTTTTATTTTAAGATGGCTGCGGTGATAGTTATGCTTGATCATCAATAAAGAACTCTTTTGTTTAAATCATATCCTAGTTTAAAATTAGCCACCGTGACCTTGAATAATGGTCCTTGTGCTAACTTTATGAAGTGATAAATGATAAATAAAGAGATATTTACCAAGTAAACAGAGTTTTGCCAATTGGTAAAGTATATATTGTTTAATGCTGTCCTTATATTTTTTTGTCTGCTTTTTAGTAAAGATTGTATATCTTACGGATATTATGCACTTTTATGGTTTTATTGTAATATAAGTCTGGTTATCATGAGAAAATTAAAGTGTGCTCAATGTATATCTCGAGGTTCCTGTATCAGAACTTGTTGGGAAGACTGTCCTTCTTTACTTCTCAAGCAAAATGGTGTGGACCATGCCGTGCCTTCCTGCCCACACTTGTCAAGGAATACAACAAGATCAAAGAGAAGAACAGTGATTTTGAGATTGTCTTCATCTCCAGTGACAGGGATCAGAGCTCATTCAATGATTTTTTTTCTGAAATGCCATGGCTTGCTCTACCCCTGGAAGATGAAAGGAAGGCATCCCTGAAGAAGACCTTCAGAATCCAGCGGGATCCCTTCACTTGTCGCCATCGGTCCTACTTGGGCGGACAGTCAGCAAGGGCGCAAAAAGGCCCAGCTGATGATCCACGGTGCTGATGCTTTCCCATTCACCGAGGAGAGACTTCGAGGAGCTGCAGAAGAAGCTGGATGAGGTGGCAAAGGGGTGGCCTCAGAAGCTGAAGCATGAGCTGCATGAGGAGCACGAACTTGTCCTGCTGCGCCGTGGTACTTACGGCTGCGATGGGTGTGAAGAGATGGGCAGCACATGGTCCTACAGGTGCGATGAGTGTGACTTTGATCTGCACCCCAAGTGCGCGTTGGGGAGGAAAAGACGAAGGGGCGAAGAGGAGGAAGGCAAGTCCACTGAGGAAGCCCCTGCTGGGTATGTGTGTGAGGGAGGAGTGTGCAGGAACGTCTAGAGTTGTTCTACTGAGCTTCCATTGTCAGTTTCCGGTGCTATCAATAATCGTGAGATGGTTGTGCTTGGTGCTGAGGTTTTTGTGCTGTTGATGTTTGTGTGTTAATAATAAATAGTAGTTGCACCCTGAACTCGTAGGAGCGTATATGTGTGTGCAGAACTATGTGTATTGTGTCAGATCAAAGTAATGGTTTTGCTGCATGGTATTTCTGCTTTTATGCATGTGATGTTGGTGGCCATTTTTTTTTTCCCATTAGATTTCTGCAATCTTGCATGCTAGACATTATTGTTTTGGTTTTGGATCCACATGTTATCTTTGTTCTGAAGCATGGTCAAGGATGAGGCGAGTAGTTTTGTGGTATTAATATTTGATTGCATTGTTTGACTTGTTCTATTCTATGAAGATCCACATCTGGTGACTTGCATGCGTGGTCGGTTGATTGTCGAAGCTGTGAGCAATTGTGTCGCTGTAAAAATTTGGGGAACAACTTGAAATGCGGTTTTGTTTGGTTCTGTAGCGATTATTATTATTTTGTTTTGAGAAAAACCGCTCTTTTATTCAACAGTCTGGAGAACATGATTACAAATGCCTTCAGGCGGTGAAGCCAACCATACTCTTCTACCCAAATCAAAATAATCTGACCAGATCAAACTTGAAATGTTGCGATTAGTTGCCCCACTCCCCCCAGGAGTACCCACACTAGGCCCAAGAGCAAGAGAGTGATTGGCCCAGACTGGGTCTGCAACGTCCGTGTGTGCGTTGCATTGCAGCCCACCAGATCAAACTACAACCTTGGGACGGTGACCATTTCAGACCTGAAGGTGGCGCCGTTTTTCTTCGCTTCCAAAGATGCCAGCAAGTCAGCAATTCTTAAGAGGTTCTGCAGCCCTCGCACCACAGACGCCCAGATGAGCCCGGCCAGAATGTCATAGCGAACGCACAACCTGCAATTGTATGCCACGACAAGACTGATGGAACCTACTACACCAATGATAATTGAAACATCCGTCTACATCCAGTAATCTCTACGTCTCTCTATATTATAAATATAAACCTAGCTTGGCCTTGGTCCTTGGAGGAATCGACCGATGGTGTGGTGGCGGCTTCATCTTATTTTTGTGCATCTGTAGCCGGCCAGTCTTTGGAATGGCCGGCAATTGTCAGGTAGCTACCCGCCATACAAACTCTTGCTGTCGCCGCCGATTGGCCCTCTCCTCTCCCAACTCAACTCCCAATTAATCCCCAGCGCCTAGCTAGTAGCTAGACCCTAGTAGCACACGAAATCGAGGGCTATACGCATGGCGGAGCGGGCGATCACCAGGCGCGGCGGCATCGGGGCCATCCTCGGCACCGCTGATCGGGACTTCCTCGTCCGCAACTCCGGCGAGCAGGTTAGCCACAATATCCGCGAGAATCTTGTTTTATTTGTCCCTGAATATTTCAATTATTTATTAGTTGTTTCGTCCTTAAAAAAAAATCAAAAGCAGGGCTTGTGATTTTTCTCTCTCCTATATGGGAGGTAAGTCGCAGGTCCATATATCCGAGAATTTTGGACGCGAAATACAAAATATGGCCTATTTTAGATAAACATACAAGTACGTACCAAATATAACATAATTGTTTTTAATTTTATTTTTGAAATAATAAGAACTATAATAGGCATTCATGCTAAAGGAGTAATAACAGAATCATAACAATTCTTAACTTCTGGTTTTCTTCAAAAGTAAAATCTTCAGTTATATGATCATATTTAGTCTTCTACAAAACATCATTTTCAAGTGTAGGAGTCCCCAATCTATTTAGTGTTTCTTGTGTCATAGTGCTATGCATGTAGGACTTCAACAACACAGGGGTTATTTGGTTGAGCACTTCACCCCGCCGCCGTATCGTAGGCTGTGCGCAACACGATTAAAGCACTACCGGACAAGCAACGATGCACTAGAAGACAAAGGAGCGATCTGTGGCTGCCTCACCCATGCTGCCAACCAAATACTTGCCAGCATGGTGTGGCGGCCACGAGTGTGGCAGGCAGAGTGAAGGGCGAACCAAACAATCCCTTAGATTTCAAAAAGCTTTGTGCTTTCAAATAATTGCCATTGTCCCTAGTTGCATCAATCTCCAAAGTGTAAAGCTCAACATTGTTTGTATTATCACTATACGTTTGACATCAAAGTCTCACTTAAGAGATTGATTTTGAGTAAAATTTACTAATGATCCTCAAAATTGTATTGAGGTTTAATCTAGGTCCCGAAAAGTTTCAAAATGCATTTTAACTCCCTGAAGTTGAAAAGTGTCCCATAGAGGTCCTAAGGAGCGTTTACAGTTACCCGACCCACGCTACCCTATGTGGCATGGATGTGAGACATGGGAAGCTCCACATTAGAAAAATTGTATCTTTTCATACAACCAAACTCGGATAAAGATGTCATTATATTGAAAATTGTAGCTCTTGATGAGATATACAACTTTTTTAGTTTTGAGGATTTTTATCAATTAAGACTGTCTTTCCACTACGCCCGCGCATGTTTTTGTAAGGGTGGCTATAGGGGGTGCTTGTAAAGGGCGGTTCCAACAACGCTCTTCCGAAAGGGCTCTTACGGTCTTGAGACCAGTAATGGCGGTTGGGAGAACCGCCCTTATAGAGTCCACTGTGAGGGGGCTCTCTATTGTCAGCCGCCCTTACAGAGTCCACTGTAAGGGCGTTGTAAGAGCGGCTGGATAAGTCAGCCGCCCTTACTCCCTTTACTCGATAAGAAGCGGGTTGGTTCGGTCTCATGGCAAACCAACTGTAGGGGCGGCTCAAGATTGAGTCGCTCCTACAATATATGAACCCTGACTTTTATAGTAAACTTTTGACGTAGTGTTCGGTAATAATAAATGTAATTCTGAATGGTTTTTTCAATTAAGACCGTATTTCAATTAAGAGAATTGCAGGGAGTCAAATATATCTCTTCATGGAAATTGTGCAACGAGTTTGTGTATGGAAAAGGACACGTGCGTAGAGTTTAAAGTCCATACATATGTAAACAACAATGACCAAAGAAAGGAAGAAAAAGTTGCATGTTTAACCAATGGACTTGTTGCACCTTATTCCTTCGATCATCGATCCTGCAGGTGAAGATTTGCAGCATCGAGGCAAACACCGTGGCCCTCTACTTCTCTGCGTCATGGTGCCCACCGTGCAGGCTCTTCACACCCAAGCTCATTCAAACATACCAAGAACTGAAGCTGCAGCAACAGGGCAAAAAAGACTCTCGAGGTCGTCTTTGTTTCGCGCGACAGGGACGAGGAGTCATTCGACGCCTACTTCGCAAAGATGCCATGGCTGGCGGTCCCGTTCTCCGACTCCGACACCGTCACGCGTCTCATGAGCCGGTTCAAGGTGAAGGGCATCCCAAACCTCGTCATCCTCGGCGCAGAAACAGGCGAGATCTACACGAAAGAGGGCGTCAAGATGATGAGCGACTACGGCGCAGGGGTCTCCCCGTTCACGCTGGAGAGGATCAATCAACTGGAGGAGCAGGAGAGAGCCGACAAGGACACCCAGACTATCCACAGCATTCTTGGTACGCCCACTCGTGACTACCTCATCTCCAGCACAGGCGACAAGGTGCCCATTGCTGAGCTCGAGGGGAAGCATGTTGCCCTGTTCTTTATCGTGAGGCCAAACGATGAGTTCACCGCGAAGCTCGCCGAGATGTACGAGAAACTGAGGCAAGTAGGGGAGAAATTCGAGGTTGTGGCTGTGTACTTCAGGTGCGACGAGTCGGTGTTTCAGGAGAGCTTTGTTGGAAGCATGCCGTGGCTCGCGATTCCTCATGGCGACACCATGTGCGAGAAGCTGGTTCGGTACTTCGACCTCAGGGCGCTTCCCACGCTTGTCCTGGTTGGACCTGATGGCAAAACGCTCAGCGGCAACGTCGCGGATGTGGTTGAAGAGCATGGAGTGGACGCATGGGAAGGGTTCCCTTTCACTGATGATGAGAAGATGGAGGTGTTGGTCACTAGGTCCAAGGCCAAAGCAGCCACACAGACCTTGGAGTCTCTTCTCGTCAGTGCTGATCTGGACTATGTTGTAGGAAAAGATGGAGCAAAGGTATTTGTTGTTTTTTCTTTTGAAATTCTTTGTTTTTGGTCCACTTTTGATACAGTACTTGTGTTTTCAGGTTCCTGTGGCAGATCTTGTCGGCAAGACTGTGATCCTCTACTTCTCAGCGAAATGGTGCGCGCCATGCCGAGCATTCCTGCCGACACTGGTCACGGAGTACGGCAAGATCAAGGAGCGAAGCGGCGGCGACTTGGAGATCATCTTCGTCTCCGTCGACAAGGACCAGAGCGAGTACGACGACTACTTCTCCGGCATGCCATGGCTGGCTCTCCCCTTTGGAGACGAACGGAAGGGGTCACTGATGAACAAGTTCAGGATCCGCGGGATCCCTTCGCTCGTCGCCGTCGGGCCTTCCGGCGTGATGCTCACCACCGACGCCAAGTGCCACATCCTGGCGCACGGCGCCGACGCGTTCCCGTTCACCGGCGAGGTGCTGGAGGAGCTGGGGAGGAAGCTGGACGAGGAGGCCATGGCGTGGCCCCGGAACGTGAGGCACCAGCTGCATGAGCTGCACGAGCTTGTCCTCGCGCGGCGTGAGGCTGCCGTCGACTACACCTGCGACGAGTGCCAAGGGTTGGGCAGCTTGTGGTCATACAGGTGCGATCGGTGTGACTTCGAGCTTCACCCAAAGTGCGCGCTCGGGAAGGAGGAGGAGGAAGCCAAGGAGGCTACGGAGGAACAACTCCCGGCGGCGGCGGCGTATGTGTGCGAGGGAGGTGTGTGCAGAAAGGCGTAGAGTTGTGTTGTTTCCCTGAGCCCTTATTAGTCGCTGAGCGCGCGGTTTAAAACTTTTTGCCTGCAATGCTGTGTGGCGCGACAAGATTTATACATATTGTCATATACTCCTATTATTGTGATGGGTTTGGTTGGAATTGAGAGTTCATGTTAAGCTTGAACCTTTTTTTTTTGAGCTTATGTCAAGCTTGTCTTAGTGAATATAGGCAGTTCTTCGTTATGAACATGAAGCGGTACTTGCAAAAAAACCGTGTATTAATGTTCCCAAAATAATTAGGTGGAGGTGAATGGTTTTGCCCTCTTCCCTGTCCACAAAAGAAGTGCTTGGCTTGCCGCCGTCGCCGTCTGGCTTTAAATGCAGATACTTTGCCACTGTCATTTCTCTCATGTCGGATGCTTGACCGTCCTTATGTGGATGTTTTTGATGTTTTGCCACCATTGTCGCTAGAGGGTATGATGGTCGTTCTCCTCTGCAGATGCTTTGCCGCAGTGAGTGTCTTCGTTCTCTTCTTCCCGGGGATGCTTTGCTGGTTGTCGGTGGATTGTCTGGCGGATGCTTTGCTTTGTTGTTATTGCTTCTTTGGTCCCTCTCTCTCTCTCTCTCTCTCTCTCTCTCTCTCTCTCTTGGATGCTTTGCTGCTGTCCTGCTGAGAGCGTGCTGGTCCACTTCTTGGTGGATGCTTGGCCGCCATGGTCTCTTGGTCATCGCTAGCGGATGTTTTGCCTCCGTTGCTTGTCTCTGTCTTCTCTGGGTGGATACTTTACAACCATGGCTTTACCTATCTCGTAGGCAACGTCTACGTTGAGTCGATTCCTTTTATTGCAGGCTCAATTGTAGATCTGAGGGCAATCGCTCTTTCTTTGTATCTTTTTTCTTGTTCTTATGCTTATTCCAGGTTACTAACCACTAGCTTAGTGGTTTTAATATGTGCTATGAGGGTTCTTTTATATTTGTGTCGTTTAATTTACTTCTTTAATGAAAACTGGGCTATATTCTCCCATCACCAAAAAAAATAACTTAAGTACATGGTACATATAATAAAAATTTCTCTTTGTCTCTTTGTTTTCGCTAGCGGATGCTTTACCGCTGTTTTTGGTAAACGTTCTATAATCAATGTCGTATTTTGGTTCTCTTCCATTCGTAGATAAAATTTATAAAGCTAGGCCATCTGCCACGCAATTGTCAGGTGGCAGGGTAGTGCAGTGGAGCGAGAGATCAATTGGCCGCATCCCGCATATGCTCTACGTAATTCGCTGCTTTACAAAAAAAGGGAATACAGGATAAGATGGGCTCACTCCTAGTTATTACTAATCAATCAATCACGAGACGCCACTATCTTTCTTACACTATCCATCTGCATCAACAAGAGAAAAAATTGATTATCGCCTCGGCATAAACATGAGCATATGCTCCTCAAGTGGCCCTTAATTGTCTTTGTTGGTGAAGACTTGACCATGCTTTTTGCGTTTAACATATATAGCACCTCGCCTTTTCATTTGGTGAAGCTAACAGTGAGACGAGATCTCTAATAAGGTGCTTCTCTGTTTTGGTGAGAACGTGCTTGCTAGTTGCGGATAAACTACATATTGCTGAAGATGACTTGTGTGACCATGCTTGCACAAGCACAAAGATCTACAAGTTATTATTTTCAGTTCAAGCAAGTAGGATTTAACATGTTAAATATGTTTTCGAGGATCATAGCATCCGGATTACATATGTGTTATTAGAATTATAATCCACGATTTAAATAGCGCTATAAGCGCCAATAAAGAGCGACTTCGTGCTTCGCAATTGCACTTTTTGGCGCTATTCGCGTTATTGGCGCTATATAGCGCCGCTAAGCTCAAATAAGCGTCATAGCGTGCTATTATGACGTTATTGGTAAATTGATCAGCCCCAACCCAATTGTTAGTGATTGAGTGATTTCAGTAACTTTATGGTTGTTTGCTTATGTACTTGATTTGATGCTTTCATGGTTATTTGGTTTAGGATGAGAACTTTATTATATGGTTATCATTATCACTTATCAAATTATCACTTATCAGATTATAATTATATACTTGTCCTTATTTCCTGTTATTTGAAACAAATAGCGCGCAATAGCGGCGCTATAGCGTGAACTGCATGATGACGCTACATTGCAAATAGCGCGGCAATAGCGTCCAGAACAGGATGCCGCTAAATTTCATAGCGCGCGATCTTAAACATGGATTATAATCAACAATTTTCACCTTATTTCTAATGGGCTACTTCTCGAAGAGTATGTATAGTCCACCCTCGAATGTTTGGCCAGAGCTAGAGAGGTGGCAGGGGAGGGGGTAGGGGTTGAGGACTTGAGATTTGTCAAATGGTCTGTTTGCTTCCGGAGCAGAGTGAGGCTGAGATGAGAACTTTGTGCAAAGCTACATGAGGAAGTGGAAGGCGATGGATGGAGATGTTGCCGGCTTCGTTCCTCGATCTCTCTGTCTGCATTTGGTTACACCACACCATCAAGCAACCAGTCCTTTTCTATAGGAGTAGTGTACTGTAGCATTCAAACTCACATGCTCTGTCTAGTTGCTTTTTTCCCACAGCGTGATATGATGGTGATCTTTTATCATAGGCATAGGCCCTGGCCCGGATCGAGCTCTGCATTCAGTTCAGTTTCGGCATTTCGCGAGGAATATCCACTCCGCTGTCCATTATTAGAGCAGCAACCATGCCCATCCCGCTCGTCTCTCTCTCTCTCCACGTCTGTTGTTTGTTAGGCACCTTTCTGAAAGAATATTCCTGTCATCTTCCATACGAGAAAGCCAGGAAAACGAGAGCAAAGGAAACTGCTGCTGACGATCGATATGCATGCATATATGATATATGAAGATGAAGAAGAAAAAAGTAGATTATGGATATGATTACATATTATTATTATATGATGAAGTATACACGCATGAAGACTCTGTGGTCTCGACCTTGGCCATCTGGCATGCATCCATCTTCAGACAAATTAAACTCCACCATTTATGCATGTTGAGAATAGATAGTTGGCCAGCAATGCATATGCATTTCGATCTTGTTGTTGAAACAGCAGCCCACTACCTACCTACCACCACGGTATGGTATATTCTGTGGATGGATGGATGGAGCGGATCCTACTCTGCCTACCTGTGCTTATTACATCCATAACATCGTTTATTTGGGATTGTCTGTCATCAGGCATTACTTACAGCAACCGTGAGGGAGTTTGACTTATCGGAAACAGTGTCACCATTCAACGGTGGCGGTGGTGCCGTCCTTCAAAGTTTTTGTTTGGCGGTGTTATTTCGTCACCACTGGATGCCTGTCGGCTATCATCGTCCTCCTCGCACTTGCACACTGCCTGCCACCTTTTGACTCGTCAGAGAGCCCAAATTGAGCGTCCTCTTGTTTCCAAAAACGCAAGATCCATCGGTTTTCTTCCACATATATACACGCATAATAATGAGTAATCCTTGTTATTAGCACCACCACAGTGCCAGCTTTTAGAGACAGGAAGGAGACTGATTTAACAGAGGCGGCCACCGACAGATGCGACATTTAGAAATGCAGAGGCGCGTTCACACAAAATAATAGTGAAATACCAGTCTCCATTAACCAAGAGACATGCTGTTAATCATTAACCGAGAAACTATATATACACATATATAGTTTCTGTTAATATTCCATTAACATAAACAGTCGTGTTAAAACAACCATCTCATATATAACAAATGAACACAAGGCCGGCGTAAACAGACCACATCTAATAGCCGCACTTGGAGAATGACCGTGAACTTTTTTTACTCTTAACAGTCGTAGGATTCTCCTCCGTGCTCGCTTTCTTGCCAGGCTCAAGTTGAGCTGGATGTATCTGATTCTAGTTTTTTCTATTAGCTCGCCTAACGTACTGTCATTACTTTTATTTTTCCAACACCAGAAATCCATGAGATGTGTTGCTCAAGTCATGTCAAGGCAATACACTTGTTTCTATATCACAAAGCTGCAGTCTTTGTTGCCTCAAGGACAGACACAATCACACAAGCTTCTTTACTCATAAATTGCTGTACGTATGCTATACTTGCTGAAAGAGTGAAATTAGTAACCAAATCAATAAATCAATAGTATATATTTGAACTAGCTAGCTCAGAACAGCTGTGAAGAGCCGAGATGCAATTAGGTGACTGCTAATGCAAGAAAATGGAACTAATCATAGATCAGGGTTTGATTGATCTGCCAGCAGCTAGCTAGCTAGCTTGGTCTTAATTTGCCGGTAAAATTACACTGCAAGAAGGACGGCTATTGATCTTGCTTGCCTGTTATACAAATGGTACACTGATACTCTTGTCCTAGTACTTGTTATTTATCTCGATCGTGACAGAAACGAGAGGAATCGAAACGGTAGCCTGCAATTAATTTA
This sequence comes from Hyparrhenia diplandra, assembly GCA_015847255.1. Classification (NCBI taxonomy): domain Eukaryota; kingdom Viridiplantae; phylum Streptophyta; class Magnoliopsida; order Poales; family Poaceae; genus Hyparrhenia; species Hyparrhenia diplandra. Next base: position 219,039 of record JADLZK010012025.1, on the reverse strand, counting down.
ATTTAATTTAGTTTACATCGTTCTTGCTGTAGTGCCATGGAGCATGGCGGTGGCCATGGCGACAGCCGACAGGTACTGAGGTAGGTGATGACCAGAGCAAGCAGCAAGTGAGGAGTCACTGCGTGGGGATGAGTGGCGACGCCGTCGTCGGCGTGTTGCTGACGGACTGGACGAGCCAGTCGGACTCCGGCAGCGGCTGCATGGGCGGCAGGGAGAAGTGCCCGACGGTGGAGCTCCCGCTGCGGACCTCCTGCATGGTGAGCAGCGCGGCGACGGTGTTGCGGAAGATGCTCTGCTCGGCGACGCCCACCGCCTGCCGCTCGTGGTCCCTGCTGGCGGCGGCGGCGTGAGGGAAGACGGCCTCCATCATGGCCTCGCAGTCCCGGACGAGGCCGGAGACGAGGTCGGTGTTGGCGAAGAAGGGCTGGCGGAGCACGGCGGCGATGACGGGGAGGCGGAGCACGCCGCCGGTGCGCTTGTCGAACTTCTTGAGGATCTTGGCGAGCCCCGTGTAGTTGACGCTGCTGTAGTTGAGCAGCAGCACCATCTCGCCGTGGAAGTCCACCACCTCGCGCTGCAGGCTGCTGCTGCTCGACATCGCCAGCGAGATGCGGTCCTGGAGCTCCCTCTGCCGGATGACGAACTCCTCCTCCCGCTCCAGGAAGAAGGCGTTGAGCTTGTCGATCTCGGCGTCCAGGAGCGTCAGGAAGTCGGCCTCCGCCTCCGCCGGGGGAGGAGGAGACGACGGCGTTGACGCGCCGCTTGAGCTCCTTGTAGTTGAGGAAGTGGCTCCGCCACTCCGGCAGGCTCTCCTCGATCTGCTTCTTGAGCCGCTTCCCGAACTTCATCGAGATCGGTCGCCCGCTCTTGTCTTGCAACAACTTCTTTGATTTCTGAGAGAGATTGATGCAGTAGATCAATCAATTTGATCTCTATTTGAATTGAACGAGAGTGAGAATGAGAGGAGGGTGAATCACTGGCGACGGCGAGCTTAATATAGGGAGGGAAGGAGGGGTGGTGGTTGTTGGTTGGAGCAGGCAGCAGAAGAGGGAAGGCGAGAAGCGAATATGTGGGAGCATATGCGATCCGTTGCGTGTAATCAAGGGGAGGGAGGATCATGTCACACAGTTTCGAGATGGCCGTGCTTCGTCTCGTCTGCTGGGGACACCAACGGCGTCGGGATATCTTCTTGTAATAATAATAATTAAAGAGATTATAACCAATTTTAAAGTAGATGGAGTTCATCGACGGATAGACGAGGTCTTTCACGGCGGCCAAGGACGCCTACGACAGCGTATTCCTCGATGACCCCACTTTCTCGAGTGAACAGGCAATGCAAGAGCTCTTTCCGGACCTAGTAGAGGGAGAGCGGTCGAGGCGCCAGCGCAAGGCACCGCGTTTGATCACCGGTGATGACTAGATAGTATGATTAGCGAGTAATATAGTAGAGAGGTTGAGGCGGTCGAGGTGCGGCGCAATCCACTGTGTTTGATTGTCGGTGATGACTATGTAACATGATTAGCAAGTAATAGCACTTGTCTCCTTCTGCTAAGGAGGGCAGAGCCGATTGTAATACAAAAAGCTTATAATGGAGCATTTGGAAACAACAGATGAGAAATATAGGAATAGGAACTACAAGAAAGAGATATATAGACATAAAAGAAAGTTTTCAAGAGATTGTACCTCTCTTGGATTTTCTCTATAATTCCTGTGGATTGAGTTCTATAGGATTTCAAGATGTTCAATCTTTTGTTGCAAAGGGCCGCATAGAATTTTTTTTTTCCTATATATAGGTTTACAATTACAATCCTAGAAAATTTCTTCATAAATCACATGTTCCAAAGGGAGGCTTGTATTCCTTTAGGAAATTTACTACCTATCTGTTTCCCCTGCCTATTCTTTACTATGTAAATGTTTATATTATTCACTATAAATATGGTCAAAGTTAATCAAGTTTAATTTGCACCAAAAAAAAATTTTGTGGGTACAGTAAATGTATCACAACGTACATTTGAGCTAGCAGCTGAACCAAAGACTTGTAAACCAGTGCAACAGGTATGTTGGCGTAGCAATTTGAGAGTGTGCGCAGAGTTGAAAAACGCAGAGGCGGCGCTCCAGTGTGCTTGTTTACGGTTGGCTGTACCAAGTGGAAAAAGTGGCTGCTGCTTCCTTGGCCGACCTTTGTGTTTGTTTACGGTGGTTGCGTTTGTGGAGAAAACGATAGAAAAAGTTTTTATTCCATGGGATCTCCTTGGAGTTATACTCGTAAGATGCCTTTCTTATTTAAGCGAATGAAGGGCACGCACGCTTTGAGGTTGTTCCATTGTTACTCCGTCACTTCTCATCGGGAGAAAGAAATATTCGAATTTGTTTGCCATGACAATTTATTCCATCATCCATTTACTGTATTTTTTTTTTTTTCATTTCCGGATTCAATTTTTTTTTTTCAAGTTTTCTTTGTCATTATCATGTTCCAAAGAATCATTAACTTACTATGCGCTAGTACACAATATATTTTTAGAAGTGAAACATGGGAGGCTGACAGTCTCTGAAGAATAGCGCCTCTGCTAATGTGCCATTAAATTGATTAACATGATGTGCCATTAAATTGGTTAACATGAAGGTGCTTTTCTAGCCACTTGCTGCATAGTCACATGATGGTTTAATTAACACTTCATAATCTTGAATTGAATATTTTACCTACCAAATGATTTTAAATAAATTTCAACTAGAAAGTTTTTTATCTTGTTGAATACGACAACTTTGATATAGGACGTGTCTTCATCTGAGATTGTTTGAAAATTTCAATCTCGGAATCTGAGGACTTAAAACAAATTTAGACTCTAAATAACTTTAAATGGAAAACTAGTTAACTATAAAGTTGTAGATAACTTCGATCACTACAGCTTTTGTATTCACCATATCAACATTCAAGGTTGTTTTGAAACTACTATCAAATATGAGAACTTAAAATGCATATTTAGAACCCTAAATGACTCCAAATAAAATTAACCTTCTCACCTACAGAGTTTGTAGAGAGTATGCTAAACGTTTACCTTTTCTTTTGGAGAAAAAAAGAACATCCTTCACATTGTGTTCAATTGATTTGCTCTGATATTTGCCATTTTTAGCTTGTTATACATTCATCAGTTTCCATGGTGAGTTATTATGAATTTAATTAGTTTTATCTATACTATAAAAGAAGCGGCTTAATTCATGAACACATGTCTCCATCTGATCCGTCCGATTTGTCTTTGTTTCGCATCCAACGGTTATCCAGTTGTGACGAACCTTAGGTTACGGGTGTTTCGCCCGACCTTCGCTTCTCCGAACCACGATGCGCGACTCAACAACAATCGCGGCTCGAAACAGCGCGAAGCATCCCGATACGGCGTGAAGCGATCGTCCCGCGTGACTCCCAGCCCAACCCCACCTCCCGCGAGACTCGCATACGAGCATTGCAGGGCGGTTCCGTCCCTCCACCGGTTCCCAATACCGAGATCCAAGGCCCTGCCCGGCCTTGTCGCTGATCTCCCCGGAACAGCGAGATGAATGAGAAGGCTGCCGCCGACACGGCTGCTGGGCGGCCAAGGGCCGACGCCGACCTTGACTCCTACTCCGTCTCCGCGATACTGAACTGCATCGCCCTCGATGGTCCTCTTCCCGAATCACCGTGACACAAATGCCGTCATGGCCTCTTGCGGTTTCCCATCGGCAAACTCTAATGGGCGCCCATCCCGACGGAGGCGCGCTCCCACCTCCCGATCTGCCTTTAACCGCCCTGCAAGTAAGAACAGGCGGAGGAGTAGGCGGTTTCCAGTGCATCGTCCTCAGCGTCCACGGCAGCGACGTCGAGGAAGGAGAACGGGCAGACGTTGGTGCGGTGGGACACCAGATCCCCCCCTGCAGGTCCTCCTCACTCATCCAGTATGAATCTATGATGACTCCAGACTCGACGCGCTTTCTCCAGGACTCCGCCTCGATCGACGTCCAGTGCCCCAGCAGTCGCCGGCTGGCCTCCTGTGCGATCGAGAAGGGCACCGATGTGATCTTTGATGTTCGTCGTCGTATGTTTACAGTGCGTACTCGATGCTGGATTTCCATTCTTTCTGTGTGTTTGCCAAAAGATGAACAGTACAAGCTAATATTACTTATAATACATTAATTTGTACTAATCCATGGCGCTGGGTGAATCAGCCTCGGCAGTCCTACCGTCATGGCATGCAGCCACCGAGAGCATCCACCAGCAAATCAGCGATCAAACCAATTCTGCAGGCTCTCCTAGGTGCCTTATCTTTTTCAAACGAATCTAAGGTATTGGAACCTTGTATGATTCAATTTTCATTTAGATATATTTGGGTAGTATAGACACAGATTATTGTATTATGATTAGGGTTCTAATGTTTCATTCCACATGTATTTACTTACGTATTTTTAGATTTTACCAAAATGTTTCCTAAAGAAGCATTTATCCGTTGAAAGAGATGTTTTGGGAAACATTAATTCTTATATTGTCTTTAATTAATGATTTAGTATCAATGAATGCCAGAAATAGTTTTCCAAGAAACGTTGTCGAAGCATTATTTAATTGAGGTAATAGTAATATTAATATGTTGTTCTTTATTACTTTCTAATTTATAACATTATAATTATAATTACAATATTGATATTATGTTTCATAAGATTTGGAACGAGGGAGTACCATGTTACTAATAATTATTCATTCAGATTGGATAATCATGTCATGCCTGATTAGAATATCTTATCTTCAATTTCTTGGCCTTGCTTTGGCTAATCGTTTTTTGTGTTTCCTTTGATACATGCTAAAAACATACGTACCACATAACCTAGGCCCTGAGCATGCTCAAATTGAACCTGATCCGAAGAACAACAAGGGCTTTTAAGTCAGGATATGTGTATACTCCTGGGTTAGTTTGTGCCATTCATACTGGTGCATGTGTGGGAATTTCGGCCAACAAACGGTGGCGCCACACATGGTAGATGCCGCGCCCTCGAGGCGACATACCCGAAGGCAGCGGTAACTGCCGCAGTGTTGGCACCACGGTGGCTAGCCTGCAGTGTTCTCGCTTATCGTTATTAGTAGGAAGGCAATTTCTTTTGTTCGATTTTCCCTCCCTCCGCACTGGTCGATGTCAAGCACGAGCTCAGGTTACAGCGCTACAGGCGCCGGTGTCATTGCACCATGCGTGATCAAGAAGTGCAGCGCTTGCCCCTAGACAGCCGGCCGATCGTCCCTGTTTCGTGAGTTAATTTCTATTGATCAGAAGCTTGCATCTTGCCTCTGTAAAGTTCCAAAAGCAATCATTGCTTAATGTTTTTTAAATTACTTCTTTTTAACCTGGAAGAGGTGAGGGTCATCCGAATTCTTCATTACCACTCTGCTGTCAGTTCCTTGTTTGATGATCAGTGTCCCAGCGTATTTGCTACAGGACTGTGCCACTACTTTCTGCTAATAGCAATTGAAAATTTAGGGAACAATGACATACAAAGATTGCATGTTGCAGAGGATATTGATGTATGCGAGGAAGAGTTATCTTCCTCGAAGGGATTGATGACAATAATTAGTTCTGAAAGTAGATTCTGCGTACTTCAAAAATTGGCAGTTGGCACATATTTCCCTATTTCAGTGAAAAGTGAAACGGATTGACCAAAAGAGGATTATGCTCTTCTGTTAGTGTTAGCAACTTGGAATACTTGATTGTATTACCTGGAGGCTAACCCTGGTGCTTTGTGATGTCATAAGTACTTAGAGTAGAACCAAGTAAGCTGCATATTGCTTGCCTCTGAATACGTGTCTAAACATTTGACCTGTGTGTTTTTTTTTTATCTTGCAAGCATTATTTATCTATGGGTATCTATGTGGCTTTAGTTAAACAAACATTGTTTAAGATTTATTCCAGGTGGGTTACCCTAAAAAAAAAGAAATCTTAGTGAAAAGGTGGAAGCCCTCAATAAAAAGAAGCATGGCCTTGTGCAGCCATGCTAATGCTGAAGCAGGTATCTATTTGTGCCAATATTTATGTTTCTGGTTGATTTTGGTTAGTTTAAAACAAATGGAAATTTCCTTCATATTGGTCAGCTGAATAAGTACTAGGTAAAGATGGTGCCCGATTTACCATACCTGTATTTAATTTGTCTATTTTAGCATTGACAATAGTAACTCATCAATAAGATAAATCTTTTACAAAATTTTCTTGCCAATTTTGTCCTGGATTGCTCTATCATGAGAAGCTTTTTTTAACAGAAAAAAAAAAACTCCTTTTGCTGTCTCTGAACCTGTCTGAACTACTTGTCCATTATTGCAATTGAAATGGGGAAACTACTTGTCCATTATTGCAATTGAAATGGGGAACACCCTCGGTTCAAGAAAAAAAAGAGGAAAATATCATCACATTTTTTTTTTTTTTTTGTTGCAGTGACAGAGGTTGAAAATTGTTCTGTTGAAAATGTTTTTCAAGGGGAGCAACAAAGATCTAACCAACTGTGAGTTTGTCCTTGTGTGTTGTTTCTTGCTAAGCTCTCCCTTTCTAGAAAATTGTTTTTATTTGAGCAATGGATACTTGATCCTATCATGCTGCGCTATGTGTCACGACAGAATCATATACTTTTTTAACATAGTATCATAAATGGTAACATTAATGTAATATCCTCAAACGTGATCATTGAGACAAAATTTACGACCACCTCGTAATTGCCATTTATAAGTGGGTGTGTGTGTATATATATATGGAAAATATTTTCTATTTGTCACTTGTTCATTATATTTGATTAATTAGTTTGCAAAGCTAACATTGTATATAAATTGGTGTATACGACAAAATAGTGTTTATAGGCACGTGCGTGTCGCACGTGTATTTCGACTAGTTTTAATAACCGGATGCAAAACAAAGCAATAAGAGAAACACAGATCGTATGACATTGCTAAAAGAATGGTTTTTTAATGCGACTACAATAGTATTCTCAATTGTGGTTGCTTGGTCCGCCTTGGACTAGTGGACACAATGAGAATTTGTGATTTCCACAGGAGATCAGGCTACTTTCCAAACCTGGAAACGCATAGGTAGGTCGTCTCTAGAAACAAATCTAATTTTTAATTAGTTTTATTTTAATAAGAGATATGCAACTAAGCGATATATAAGAGAAAACAAATCATATGACAATACTAAAAGAATGATTTTTAATGCGACTATAAATACTATACTCAAAGGTGGTTGCTTGGTCCGCCTTGACTAGTAGACACAATAAGAAAATTTGTGATTTCCACAGGAGGTCAAGCAACTGGCCAAACCCTGCAACCGTTTAGGCAGATCGTGACTAGAAACAAATCAAATTTGTAGTGTACAAAGAGTCACTGTTATGTACTACCAGTGAAGCAAAAGAGGCATCTTCAAAAATCATTTTTGTATGTCATATCTTTACTAGTAAAGATATTAGTTGAAAATTGCTAATAGTTATTTTTTTTTTTCTATTTTTTATAAATGAGTGAAATTATAAGAGAGCTTTCACGGTGTTTCAGTGAGGAATAAATACACTTGGTGCACTTTAGTAAATCTTCTAGAGTTCTTGAAGACCAAATGTCTTAGTTTGGCTTTTTATTCCCCTCTTATAATATTCTCTACCATGTAAAGGTAGCCATTGAAACATCTGGCGGCTATTGTGAACTCTGGTCTTGAGAGATCATCCTAGGCATATCCGCTAAGACCACATTTTGTGTGATTCATCATCACAACTTCCCCTAACTTTTGGATTATTCCATATTGCAAGCAGAGCACTAATTAAAAAAAAGGAAAAATACTCCATATTCTCTACTCTCTTAGTTTTTTATTTGATCTTGTGCTATCAGTTTTTAAAGATTTTTGTCCCTCGGTCTTCACACTCGTCATCTTCATTGGCACACATTCAACTCCATGGACATTTTAATTTCTTTTTAAGATTCAAAGAGCCGTCGGTCTCATATAATTTATTGAACACAATGCACATTTGGCAGTTTATTCCTAGGCATATGCGGAAAACTGGTCCAGTTGTTTTATAATCTATAGTATACGTTTACTGTCAGTACTCGTGTAATATTTTATTACCACGGGATGAAGCTAAGCAAAGATGATGTTCCCCTGGAAACTGATTGGTTTCCTCGGCTGCTAACACACTGGCCGCCACACGTCTCCGATCCGCTCCATCAGAAGCTCCGAGGAATCTTTCATTTTTATGTACGTACGTATTTGATTGAGGTAATTGATTAGTTAAAATTGTCCCGAGAACTGAGAAGAAATAAACTCCAGCATGAGCACCTTACAGCTGTTGTGACTTTGGAATCTCCTCCAGGTCAAGGCCATCAGTTGGTATCCTTCGCTAATCGAGCTTATATATCTCGGACACAGAGGGCTTCATGTCGGTTTTAGTGCAGCATTTGTCATCTTGTAATGCAAGTTGAGGAAAATGAAATGGGAACGAGATCTTGTCTATAGGGGTGTGTATGTGCGTATATGTTTTGAACATCTACGTGTAATGTGTAATTCTAAAAAAATAATAGTATAGATACAGATAGATTATATAGAGAGAAGACAGAATGTGTGTAAGCCTAATTCTTTTTTCTTTGCATTCTTTAGGTATGGACGTGAAGACGGCGTATCCAAATGTACCGTAGAATAAGTAACCCACGCAGATGTAAATCACATACCCAGTTATGTAACTGCCGGCGAGAAGGTGGTCATTAAGCTTTTGGAGTGAGTTGGCATTTGACAAAACTACCGCCATCTTGCTTCTATAATGTATCAAGTGATCTGTAGGTATGGAGAAGAAAAATACCTAAGAATAAGTGACCAAATGTCGACTGTACAAAAGTCATTTGCAACACAAAAAGATGACAGCTAGATCGAACCCATCCTTTGTAGCACAACTTGTTCCAGTTGGCTATGGCATCAAGAAGATGCAAATTATGAGGACCATTGTGGATGACCTTGTTTCTGTCGACAGTCTGATAGAGGATCATCTCTGCACTGAAGCTGCCAATGAGTATATCCAAAGCTGTGACATCGTGGCCTTCAACAAAATCTGTAAGGGGTCTTGGTCGTTCTTTGTGTCTAGAATGAGGCACCCTGTTTCATTACTTACTAGAAAACTCACGCGGCTTTGCCGCGCTTCCCTTGGAGTAGGCTAGTTGCTCAGTCCATTGCATTTGTACATTATAGGCGAATTCTTTTTTTTTTAGCCAACTTGAAAAGCACACATTGTAGAGATATGAGATAGAATAATCAAGATTAACTATTACAATCAAACCATGAAGAATGAATATAAACCCTTGTAGATCAACCATTTAATATGTTGTATTTGCTTGAGGATGTGGACAGGTAACAAAGCAGGAACCTGGTGTAATTGGTGGTCTTGCCTAGCCTTATACGGAGTATTGAGGAAGCCGTTGTTTGGTTTTTCATCTAGAGCCAATAACCCTGAGAGATTAGTGGTGCTTACAATGCCCTGTCAGATGCATTATTTTGATGAATAAGGCACTCTTCTTGGATGAAACCATTATATTTGCAATTGTTATGCTGAACGCCTCTATCATTTTTAAATCATAATTCTAACATTTTGGATATATGGCATTAATATAGAACAGTTTTGTCCATGGCTGACCAAACGAGATATTGGCATATTAAGTACATTTAACTCTTCGCAATTATATGAATCTTGAAATTACATTTGACGGATATATTTGTTACATTTGACAGATAGTTTTGTCCATGGAGTACTAATTTAAATGCAATGAAGCTATACCTTAGAACCCAATTGAGGAGCATAAGTCATTATTTACCTTCAAATTGTACTACATCTACATGTTTATTAATCTTTTCTCTCGCAGTCTCTTCCCTTCATTTTTTTTTGTCACTTCTGGCTGGGCCATTTAAATGTTGCTAAAACCTTTAAAATATCTGATGCTTGCTAAAAGAAATCAGCTAAACCCTAAACTTCATGTTACATCGCAACTGTACGTGAAAGGCTGAGCCAAACTCTAGCTGCACTGCTGCACACAACAGACATCACTACCCTTGTCATTATCATCTCCAGCTTCCAAACCATTCCACCATCTCTCTGTTTTTTTTTTTTTTTGCTAGCACTGTTCGCAGCGATGGTCTTTATTTCAAAATCAGAGCAGGACCAAAGTAGCTCTCTCTCTCTCTCCACACGCGCGCGCACCCAATTCAACAAAGCAGCAATTTACCTGCTTCCCAAATTCCAAGCAGGATGGCATTTTCTCCGGTCCCTTTTCATCCACAGAAGGGGGTGTCACGGACTACTACTACACTATTGCTACCATCGTTTATTCATAGAGTCATTGTTATTTCATTCTGGTATTGAGCTTGTGGGCCATTGTATTAGGCCTTCAGGTGCGTCTGGGCTGAGCCCATGTAAGTGAACCATAACGTTGCCGTGTGGGTGGTCGGGTGGTCGGCATCGAATAACAAAGAACTTTTCCCCAACTGTCTCTTCTTCCTCCTCCGTCTCGACTCTGCCGAGGTGATTCCATCGCGCTCGCCACCGTGCATGTACGCCGGCACCCCCTCTAGTTCCCGTATCGTCACATCCGGTATCGGCAGCCTCCTTAACGATCCGCGCAAGCCGCTCCATCATCACGGAATTTCCCTCGCGCCACCACTCTTCGCCGTTGCGTTTCATCACCACCGCCGCAACCGCCCATCAGCACCAACTCAAGCCACCCTTGGATCCTCGTCCTACAACCACCACCACCACCCAAGCCTCACCAAATCCCCACACCCCTAGATCTAGATCAACGGCGCGAAACCGACTCTTCTTGCCGGGATGGTGACGGCGGAGGAGTCTCTGGGCGACGTTGATGGAGCGCATTAAGAACGTCCTCAAGTTGCTCGAGAAAGCGGATTCGACATCTACCACACTCAGCAACGACGTGAAGACTCTCACATCGCACGTGGATGCGATGGAGGCACACCTACCTCCACCTCCACCAAGTGCCCCTATGCGCGAGGAAGCGGGGCGGGCCATGGGCCACGACGTCGGCACACAACCTCAGGGGTCTGCTCAGGGGATGGTGATTCCCCAGCAACCCCTGACCAATGGTCAGTTTGCTTCTTACCAATCCCCTACTCTTCCTGATCTGAATGAGCCTCCATATGGTCATCAGTTAGGTCCTATGCATCATAATTCTCAGTACCAGCATCATAGAGAGTATAGGTTACCTAAGGCACTCTTTCCCAAGTTCGATGGATCGAACCCAAAGGCTTGGAAAGAGAAGTGTGAGAAGTACTTTAGCATGTATCAGGTTCCATATCATGTTTGGTCTGAGTTTGCCACTATACACTTCCAGGGGGGTGCTGAGTTATGGCTTCAGACTTATGAGGCCCAACATCCCATTAGCTCTTGGCCTGAGTTGTGTGTTGCTATTGAGTCCAAATTTGGTAGAGATCTCTATGTCAATAACATGAATGATCTGCTTCAGATTAGGCAAACCTCTGATGTCCAGGAGTATCATGATCGGTTCCAGGCTAAAATGCATCATGTTATAGTGCATAACAAAGGTCTAGATGATGTCGTCTTTGTGACCAAGTTCATGCAAGGCTTAAAACCAGAAATTAGAGTTGCACTAGTTCTGCATAAACCATGAACAGTTGATGTTGCGTTGTAATTGGCTCTCATGCGGGCAACTGAATTGGAAAATCAACCAAGACCATATTTCAAGCGAAATGCAAGAGACTCCAACAACAGGTTTCAGGACAAAACTGTGCCGAATCCTGCACCTGGGTTGATGGGTCCTGTTCCTCAACAAGCTGAAGCTCAAGCCGCGACGTCGTCGCTCCATCCTGGCATCGCGAGGACGCGTTGCTGCTTAAGGAGAGGGGGATGTCACAGACTACTACTACACTATTGCTACCATCGTTTATTCATATAGTCATTGTTATTTCATTCGGTATTGAGCCTGTGGGCCATTGTATTGGGCCTTTAGGTGTGTGCGGGGCTGAGCCCATGTAAAGTGAACCATAACGTTGTCGTGTGGGTGGTTGGGTGGTCGGCATCGAATACCAAAGAACTTTTCCCCAAGCGCCTCTTCTTCCTCCTCCGGCTCGACTACGCTAGGTGATTCCATCACGCTTCGCCGCCGCCGCGTGCGTGTCGCGTCGGCACCCCCTCTAGTTCCCAGTATCGTCACGGGGGGAGCAGATCCATTTCGCTTCTCCACGAGCGGTCGCTCGTAGCCGCTCCCTCTTCATCCAAATCCGGAAGCAACGAGCACAACCAGCAGGCCCTACTCCCTCCTCCCCCCTGACTCTCCATATTTTCCTTGCAAGAGCGAGGCGGCACCATGCCGCCAAAGAATAAGCCGCAGGGCAAGTGGTCACCTATCTTCCTGCCGCGGCATCCGCCACGCGTCGAGGTTATCACCACGCCTCCTCCTTTATTGGTAGTTGCAAATCTCCCCGATGCCGCCATGGCGCCCCAACACCACGCGCCCCCGCTCCCCGCCCGTCGGGCCGAAGGAGAGCTCCAGCCCCACGACGTGGGCTCTGGCCATGGGCTAACTCCGGCCGCGGCACCGCGACCTCGGCGCGGGCTCGTCATGGGCGATATCTAGCCACAGCCCGCGGCCTTAGCGTGCTCATCGCCTACGAGTCGCAACCTCGACGCCATGGCTTTGGCCTGGCGGGGGGCCGTGGCTGTTCCTTTGTGGCTTAGGCTCGACAAGGGGAGGCGGAGGCGTTGCTGCGGGCGGAAGAGGCGCCGACTTCTCATCCACCGGCGCCGGTTGGCCGAGGTACGGCGGGCCGAGGGCACGAGCGCACGCTGGAGAGGACCGAGAGGGGTCGTGGGGAAGAAGCTAGACACGAGGCGGAGGTGAGTACGCTGAACCTAGGTGCGGTCGCTGAAGCTTCTCGATTGCCGGGGGGCGATGACGATGAGTGGCCGGGTTTGCGGGTTGATGGGCAAGATGCCCGATCGAACCCGCATCGAACGGTCGATCTTTGCACGTGAGGTCGATCGAGCGGTTAGCGACGGCGTGGCCTAATCCACTGCCCGAGAAACCGACCCAAATTTAAGTAGGTGAAAGATTTTAGCCTTTTATGGTAGTCATATTGTTATTCGATACGACAAGTAGTTCACTATGATTTTTGTTGTTTCCTGAATAAGCTCACACAACCAATAGTTTTGGTGCATATTTGTCCTAGCTTTAGATTCATTTTCGTTTTTTTGTGTGTTCTCTCAAATTTGAACCCTTCTCCATGTAACCAAAAACATATTTGCGAGAGGCTTCTTTTGCGTTATCTTTTTGTTTCCAAGGTCCAGGAGCCCCATGCCTTTGGCTTGAATCTTTGTTGGTTGAAGTGTGCAAGCTTTGTGATTTGTTTGACCAAGTGCGCCTTCAGGACCACCCGGGACACGTTCTCGTGGAAGCTAACGGCGGACGTAACTACTTGGCGAATCAAGCTTACGGGGCCATGTTCTTTGGGTCGTCCACCGCCATTGGGCGCGAAAAGAAATTTGGAAGACCTCGGCACCGCCCGGATCCGCTTCTTCTTTTGGCTTGTGATGCACGGGAGGTACTTGGACAGCCGAGAGAAGATTCCGTCATGGGTTGCGGGACTCCAAAGTGTGCATTATGTGTGATCAATCGTCAGAAACCATGGATCATATCCTGCTAGGGTGTGGCCTCAGCAGAGAGGTGTGGCATATTCGGCTTCATAAATTGAACTTGCGGGACACCATTGTGATTGAAGAGGAGCGTGCAATGGAATGGTGGCTTCGTTGTAGGAAACTTCTTCCCAAGCGATTAGGCGTGGCTTCGACTCCATCTTCTTCTCGCGGTTGGATGGGTGTTGTGGAAAGAGAGGAATGCAAGAACTTTCAATGCACTTGCAAAGTCTCCACTTCAGCTTGCCCAACAGATCCGGAGGAGCTCTCGGTGTGTGGCGCTCGGCGGGTTTTAGCCAAGTTAGTTCGTTGCTTTTGTTAGGCGGGCTGATTTTGCTCGATCCCCGTGTTGTTGCTCATTCACTTTAAAATGTGGTCCTTATCATCATTGTGCTGGGTTGCGGGGGTTTTGGTAATCGTTCGACTGCCGTCTCCCCTCTTATTGTATCAAAACTCTATTCTCGCTTAATGAAAAATGCGCCTTGGCGTCATTGCGAAAAAAAATCTTTGTTTTCTATGTTCGGCTTCAATGGGCCTTAACCATTCAAAGGATGTTCCATATAATCTCCCACATGTATTTCTAAGCTATAAGAAGTCCATAAGTTGAAGCTGATTCAAGCAGAATTAATGCTCATTGGTATATGCGTTCGGGACTTGTGATCCGAAACGACATACTCCCTTTCTCTTTTTTGGTGGTTACTAATTTAGCGGTTACTAATTTAGCCAAAGTGGCCAATAGACATGCTGATAACCAATCTCTTATCCAGTTAAAGTATGCTGCCTTAATTTCTTTTTTACCGATCTCATGTAAATACAATAGCATCTCGTGGAAGTTTATTAGGTTGACTTATAGATCCTTTTCTCTACTTTTGTGAATTTACAACAAAAACTACCACCGATATTATATCTGATTTTTTTTTGCGTAAAAACTGGACCATGAAGGAACCAAACTTAAGTGAAGCACCTTGGTCTAGATTTTATTATCTTTGTCGCACCGCTCATAATACCGGCAATCATATGTGTTTTGCTCTTGGACTGGTTTTTCGTAAAAAATGATTTCATTTTTGGCTGAAAAAAAACTTCGACCCACGGGGCTTAAGAAGAAGACCTTCTCACGGAGGTCGAAAAACCCACCGAACCCCCGCCTCACCCCGACACAAGGGCACCGTTACCCAGCGAGAACCGGCCGGGACCCCGTGCTTTGGCCATGGGACGACGGGGCGAGGGAGGTTTTTTAACCACGATCAAAAATTGCGAAAATTCGCTCCCCACGGAGTCGAACCCGGAGACTTGTGGATTGCCTCGAGTGGCTCTAACCATTGGGCTAGAGGCTCTCTCGGCTTTTGGCTGAAAGATGATTTGTTTGTATTTTTATTTTGTTGTGAAACGTTCTTTGAGTTATGTATGTTTTTTTTTTTTATACCGGAGTTATGTATGTTTTGGAAGCCTTGAGCCAATCTTTACTTGCATTTTTTTGGTGATAATTTGGCACTACGTGCATAAGAAATGTACAACCCATGTATAATTTTGTTTGCGGTTGCTAGGCCGCCTGTAGGGTATCATTTACTCCCTCCGTCCCTAATTGATTGTCGTTGTTGGTGTTCGTGCCACAAGTTTGACTCGATTTGTACAAAATACATGTAACATTTATATTTCTAAATAAATTTATAAAAAATTAGACGAAAAGATCTTTCCGATGATATTAATTACTTAACATAAATATTTATATATTTTAATATATAATTCCCGTCGAGAATGTCTCGGGAAGCGAGAATGACAAACATTTAGGGCGTGTTTGGTATCCCGCGATAAGGGGATACCCGCACCCGCCGGGCTGCGGGGTCGGCATGTTTGGTTGCTGTCGCGTGCGAGGCTCCCACCGGGCCCGTGCGATGCAAACCGACCCCTCCAAATAAAGCTCGCGAGCTACGGCCAAATCCTCCGTTCCTCCTCGGCCCGTCTCCGCTCGTGCATCCTCGCTCGCTCCGCCGTGTCCGCTTTGGCTCGGGTCCGTGCACGGGGGAGATGGCGCGAAAACCCTAGGGTCACCGCCCCTCGTTCGCGCCATTCACCGCCCTCGCTCCCGCCATTCACCGGCCTATATGTCCCCATTCCCGCCTCTTTCCTCTCTTTTTGTCTCTCTCCCGTAATGCGCCGCCCGGTGGGTGTTCTTCCCCTTCCTCCTCTCTTGTTCTTGTGTTCTTGTTCGATTGCTAGCACCGTAATGCTTCCCCCCTCGGATTTCTTGCATTTCTTTGTGGATCGACCCCTCTCCCACCGCAAGTGAGTTTCCCCATTTCTTTGTATTTTTGGAGCACGGATTTGCAAACCCTAGGTCTAATATGTTCTTGATTTGGATGCAGCAAGCCCGATCAGATTTCTGAGGTATGGATCTGTGTTCTTGTGTTTGATTTTCATTTTCTTTGTAACTAACTTGTGTGTTATTCTGTTCGTTTTCTTTTTTTCTTGCAGATCTGACCTCCCTTACCTCCTCGTGGGCTCTTGCTTTGGGTGCTCCCGCTTGTTGACGTGGGTATTTTGTGCATATCCCCCCCTCTCCTCCCTCCTTGATTCTGTAGCTGCGATAGTTGATGGTGCGGTTCTTGGTTGATGTGGTTTAACCACCGAGATGATGATTTCCTAGCCGCTTGCCCTTGCCTTACTGTGATGACTATGGTTATTTTACCTAGCCAGTTGCCCTTGCACGTGATGACTTTGGTTATTTATGTAGCTGTTGCCCTTTGCCCGTGATGATGATTAACTTTGCTTTGAGCTAGTGCCCATGCCTGTGATGATGATTAACATTACCGAGCATTTGCCCATTGTTGTCCTTAAAATGTTTTTGGCCAGTGATGCATAAAGGTGTTTGATTTATTGATGATTGCCTCATATAGGTTGATGGCCCATTTGGCCAGTGATACTGCTAGATGTTTGATCTGTTCATTCTATCATTAGGTTGAGGCCATGTCAGCTCATGATACTGCTAGATGTTTGATCTGTTCATTCTATCATTAGGTTGAAGCCATGGGCTTATGATACTTTGTAAGAAGTGTCTCGATATTTTGATTCCATCATATATCTTTGAGGCCATAGATTTCGAATCTCCCATTGTTGTTCTTTTGATTACTTGGTAGTAACACTGTCTTTAAAATGTCACATTTTTCTAGATGGACTTGCAAATGAAAAAAGACACATGCTTATTGCTCGTCTTTGCTTTGGTCTGATCACTGCTATGTACTCCCTTGTCATGGCTAGGCTTAGAATCCTTGAATCGACCGCCCTAGGATGCATTATGGTCCTATGTGCATTAGGGGTCGAGGGGCGTCGGAGGAACCTCTACTTAATGTATAACTACAATGACATAGAGTGTGTTGCAATGCTTAGAATGAGGAGGGCACCTTTTTTTCGGTTTGTGCAACCTACTTAGGGACAGAAAACTAGTTATAGACAACTTAAACTCTTATGTTGAGGAGCAAGTTGTAATGTTTTTACATATTGTGGGTCACAACCAAAGGTTTAGAGTTGTAAAGCAAAACTGGAGGAGGTTTATAGAGTCACCCACCGCCACTTCAAAGATGTCTTGTATGCAATAGGTGAACTTAGACAAGACATGATTAGTGGTCCAAGCAATGAGACCCCTGCCAAAGTGGCTAACAGCCATAGATTGTATCCTTATTGGAAGGTAATGAACCCATCATAAACCAGTTAGGATGTTGTTGCATTAGCTCATGTCTTATTGTGGATTGTTGGATGCTATGTAGGATTGTGTTGGGGCCATGGATGGGACACATGTGTTTGCCAAAATTCCACTCAAGATGCAGTTGCATTTAGGGGTAGAAAGAATGCCCCTACACAAAATGTCCTAGGCTGGCCAAGTAGCTTTGACTTGAAATTTACCTATGTCCTAGCTGGTGGGAGGGATACGCTAATGATGCCACTATTCTAGCTGATGCATTGCGGAGGGAGGATGGGTTAAGGGTTCCACCAGGTAATTAGATCATCTATACACATAACAATGCATCTAACTAAACTAAATGATGAAGCTAACTGAAATCTATATTTGTTTTAGAAAAGTTTTTGTTAGTAGATCTTTGGATATGCTTGTGCCACTGGGTTTCTTCCTCCTTTTTCATGGTGTTAGGTACCACTTAAAAGAATATGGTAACGGGAACCACCCAACCAACCACAAGGAGCTGTTCAATTTGAGGCACAGCAGCTTGAGAGTGACTGTTGAAAGGGCTTTTGGGTCCCTTAAGGGTCATTTTCGCATCACTGATACCAACAAACCTTTCCATCGGTACAAGACACAAGTCAAGCTGGTTATTGCATGTTGCATATTGCATAACTGGATCATTAGTTTTGGGGCTGATGAGGTAGTTCCTGAAGAGTTCTCTTGGGTCCCAAATCCCACCAACAATCAGCCCCACCCTAACCATATGGATGACAATGCTGCCTGGTTATTGAAAAGGGATGAATGGGCTCACCATATGTGGGCCAACAGGGGTTTGGCTAGGATCTAGTTATTCATTTCATTCTAGACATGTGTCCTGTTGTATTGACTATGATGTTTTCTTTCTCATAAACTTGTATTGCCAAAATTATGAGGTCGTGGGCAATGGCAATGGCAATGATGTTTTTTTTTCCTATGATACTTAACTTGTGCTTTGAGGCTTTGGGCAATAGCAATGATGTTTTTTTCCCGTAATACTACACTTGATTACGAGGCTTTGGGCAATAGCAATGATGTTTTTTTTTCCGTGATACTACACTTGATTCTCGAGGCTTTGGGCAATAGCAATGAACTTTTTTTTCCTATGATTCCACACTTGGTCTGAGGCTAAGGGCAACTGCAATGATTATTTTTTTGCTATGATACTTAACTTGTGCTGAGGCTGTGGGCATGTGCAATGATGATTACATTTCCTGTTATGTTAACCTACACTCACTTATGCTGAGGCATTGGACATGTGCAATGATGATTACATTTCCTGTTATGTTAACCTACACTCACTTATGCTGAGGGATTGGGCATGTGCAATGATGAAATATGTTTTGTGATGCTAAACTTGTGCTGAGGCATGGGGCATGTGCAATGATGACTTTAGGCTATGGGTGACCAAGGGATGCCAGCTGATGAGCTTGTCTTTCCTGGACCTGTTGGGGCTGGTGTTGGGGCTGCTGTTGGTGCTGGTGGGGCTGGTGCTGGTGAGGGTGAAGGTTTCATAACAAATTGAGAAGGGCCCTTGCTCAGGCTCAACAGAGGACCACTTTGAGGTGGACTGATCCCATGTCTGCCTACATGCTTAGGCAGATGTGCCAGCTGATTAGCACTGGTGTGAGGACTGATAAGGGGTTCAAAGAAGTGCACCTCAATAAGGTTGCCAAGGCCTTGACAGAGTTTTGTGGTCAGGAGGTGACTAGTAATCAGATGTACAACCACCTGAGGAAGTGGAGGCAGAGGTGGGCGAAGCTGTCCAAGCTTAGGGACCTCAGTGGAGCTCTGTGGGATGAGGACAACTGCATGATTGTTCTTGAAGAGGAGCACTACATTGGTCACACCAAGGTATGCTCCATTCCTCAACAAGCCAATCCATTGACTTATTGTTATTCATTACTGACAAACTTGACTGGTTTGTGCAGGATCACCCCAATGATGCTCCATTCCTCAACAAGCCAATTCAGAACTACAAGCAGATGATGCTCATCTTTGCCAATCAGCAGGCAACAGGGAAGTGGGCTATGGGTTCCAATGAGCCACTTGGCACACCTTCTAATGGGGCTGAGAGCTCCCTCAAGACTGATGCAACTGTGCTCCTTCAAAGTGGCAAAACTGAAACTACTGAGGGTGTTGCTAAGCCTGAGGTTGGAGCTGGTAACAAGAGGAAGAGGACCCTGCTGTCTGATGAGGATGTTGGAGTGCTTGCTGGAATGAATGAGGCAGTGAAAGATGTTGCTGATGCTATCAGGTCTACCAAGGTTGAGGACGTGCACCCTGAGCTGTATGGTCATATCATGTTCATTGCAGGCTTCACTGAAGAAGCCCTCATGTTTGCTTATGGTCACCTGCTGGACAACAAGGCACTTGGCACATCTTTTGTGCAGTGGTCTGAGGATCACAAGGTGCTGTGGCTGAGGAGCCATTTGGCCGAGCACTACTATCTGTGAGCTGCCTTGGCAGAATGAGGTTGATCCTTTTGTGAAACTCTGGTGGATGCTGGTGGTGTGCAGTGGAGGCTACTTTTGTGCCTAACTAACAACAACTGGTGGTTGTGTAGTGGAGGCTGACCTGTTCTTTGATGCAGTTCATCTGCAGTCCTTACATACTAACACTAACATATAGTTAGTGTGTTAGATAGCCCCGCACATGCTCCCTAGATCAACCTAGCTGGTGGAGTTATTTGAAAACCGATGGCAATCGACCTTATGTCCATTGCCAATGATGTTGTTATTTCATTCGAGAACTTGCTTGTTGCCCGTGATACATTGGTCGCCTATGATGATGATCCGAGCACATGCCCAAAGCCTATGATGTCGTTTTCATTCAAATGTGCACATGTCCATTGCCTATGAAGTGTTTATCAGTGTCCGAGCACATGTCCATTGCCTATGATCTTTTTTTTCAATTGTTTTTCTACATTTAATCTCTACACATGTGGATTTTTGTTGTCCTAAACTTAATCTGTGGCTGTGGCATGTGCAATGATGTTCACATTTTCAATTGCCTCGATCTATTTGATTATACCGAGCACATGCCCTTTTTTTGTTTAGCTATGGCTTGGTATGTTGTTCATGTTGGCAAGGTGCCTGGTGTCTATTCCAACTGGGCTGATGCACATGCTCAAGTTGATGGTTTCAAGGGAAACCGCTACAAAAAATACAACACAAGAAATGAAGCTTTCCAAGCTTTTTATGGCCATCTTCCCGAGAATCCACCTCTCCTGCAACCTCTCAATCCACCGGTGCTCCAAGATGGTGGATCCGGCAACTTTCCTTTGTGCAAGATTTCATTTATACTTGTAATAGTTATGGTTATGGCCTTGTTAGTAGCATGGTTCATTTGGAAGTTCATGTAATAGTTGTGGTTATGTCTGATTTGAAACTCATGTAGAAACTTGCCCTGCACATGAACTGAAGGTGGTAATGTTACCACACTTCATGTAGGGAGTAGCTAGAACTTGATTATGCATGCAACCAAACAAACATAGCTGTATCTGAGAATGCAATTGTCCAAGTACATGCAGGCAAACAAACACCTTCTCAGCCTAGCCTGGCTGAAGGCATGCAGGCAACCAAACAAGCAGCTTTGCATGCATTCAACCCAGTAAATTGCATCCCGGCTGCCTAGAGCCGGCCTGGTTGGGCTGAGAAGGCAACCAAACACGTCCTTAGGGACGGAGGGAGTACCTGTGAGCACCATGTATTCCATTGCTCCACGCCTAATAAGCTGTTACAAACACTAGTTTTACACATAGGGTGTTTAAACAATTATTTTATCCTAATAAATATTCACAATCACGAGGAACAGTCCTATTTCTCAGGCAAGGAGCAAGTACAGGTTTCTTTTGCGCAAGTACATTCTAGTCAAGGGAAACTCAAATACATCCTCAGATAAAAAAAAGTACATTCTAGTCAAGGGAAACTCAAATACATCCTCAGATAGAAATGCTGTTAGCACAAAAAGCACACCAGTATTCAGCCTGGGTAATTTTTGTAGGTGCAAATTCAGTTCCTTCGTGGGGAAACAAATCTCTTAAGTTACACGCAGCCTAAAAAAAAAAAAAGCATCAACCCGATATCTGGGTAACAACTCAAATTCATGGAAACATCTGTGGTACCGAATAGCACCACAACTGTTGCATATTCCCAGGAGCAAACATCTCCAGCATGCAGTACAAAATATCACAACAAGAATGACAAGTTCATATCCAAAGTCCAGACAACACATTCACATGGCATCCCAGCCAATATTTTGAACAGATTTGCAGCTATTCTACAGAAACAGCGACATTGGTTTCTTTCAGACATCTGTCACGTTCACCATTCATCAAATAGACCCATCAACATTATTTTTCTAAACAAAAAAGGCTTGCAAATAAGATCTGAAACACAGCTAAGACACAGACCAAACTACCAATGTGTGCTCAACCCTAAGGTCTCGGAAAGCTATCATGACAACCAGACAGAATGAGCTATGCTTTCGTAGCAGGATCATAGAATCTCAAATTAGCAACACCCTTGTATCTCTGAACATGTGATGCAGAACAGATTTACTAGAAATCAGTTCAAAAGAAACTTGCAGTATTTCTGTTTAACAATCCCCTAGTGTTGTGAGTACTTTTGACATGTTATTTCATTTCTTGCATGGCCATGAACGAAAGCAAAACAGCTCCCAAAATGCAAACAAAATGGGTTCAGTAATAACAACAGTGTAATACTGCCAGATGGGCACAACCCGTTGCCTCATTCAGGACTAGAGGATGGTGCTGCTTGTTAATCAATGGAAATAACCAAGGACCTGCCCACCGACGTTCTGTCTGATTGCTTCCTCATGATCCAAAACACCATTCGGAGTAGTAATCACAACATAGCCCCACTGCAAAGAAAATCAGACCAAATAAATAGGATATGTGTTAGTGATACCACGCTGACTACGCGCCAAATGTATGCTCCAGATCTAAAGCTAAACTGAGAGGACATACAGGTCCAAGAGATAAGTACAGGTTTCTATATACACCTACCCAACTGTACAGCACATTGTATGGGGACAGGTGAGGAAAGTTTGAATGGAGTACCCACTAGTTCTGAAACTAAACTGTGAGGGTATAATCATCCCAAGGGACACAACAGGACTATGTGCAAACCTAGCATACTGGATAGCACATTGTATGGAGTATGGGAAACAGTATACTCAGTAGGCAGCCATATTAGTTAGTTGGCTGACATGACATTATCAGATTCTGTGTTTGCCCAACTTCCAAGTCAAAACTGAAACTGAGATTGTAGAACTTTTTCGAGGAAGCCAATAAAAAAAAAAAGGAACTAACAGGACATGTAATGCCCATAGATATGAGTAAACAAAATACCTGCCGTGTTGGGAGCATCCGAACTCTGTATTGTTCTATTTCCTTAGCTCTGAGGTCTTGCCTGTAAGTAAGAGCTTTGCAATCTTTAATACGGCCATGAAGCTCCACATTAATTTTCCCAACTCTAAGTGGATCAATGACCTCAAAGTTTTTGATATACCCTGCGAAGCATCAACAAAATCCATAAGCACATTTGTTTAGAACAACAAACCGCACAGCAAAAAGAATATACTGTCCAGAGCAAAATTTTAGAAAATCGACCTGCAGGAAGCATGCATAAGCCAAATCGACTTGCAGGAAGCATGCATAAGCCACTAAAAGTGGAGGAAAGCATCCAACTATTTCGAAAAGTCAGGAATGCTTGGTGAATATGCGTTCTTGCCTTCACCTGCGTATAGCTGTTTGCCCAGGTGTGTGTGATAAACTATCGATGTATAAGGAGCCACAAAGCACTGAAGAAGCAAACTTCGATGTCAACAGAGGGGGATCAGTTCCCATTTCACCTTAAGCCCTTAAACCACCTAGCAGCACGTCACCATTACATGTGATCCTCCTAGAAATGGACTGATTATACTTTCTCAATTAACGACTTGGAAGCCAGGTGTGCTTCTTGGGGGTAAATCGGACGACAGGATGAGATTGGGAAACGGGCGAGGCGGCAACATGCTATAGCTGGTATCGAAGGAGGTTGCGGCTGCTACCTAGCAAGCGGCGGAATACACTACCTCGGTGCTTCATGATGTTGAGGAAGGAGACCATGACGCCGGAGATGGGCTGGAGAACCGCCTTCGCGTTCCCCCGCCGGTCCGCGTTCACCATCGTGCGCAGAGCGTCGTTGAGGATCCGCCGCCCCATCGCGAGTCCGGAGCTTGTCGCGTTGGATCTCCTCCACTCCCTCGCCGCGCCGCCGCACTTTCCGCTTCCTCTCCCCCTACCAGTCGCAGTAGTAGCCGCCGCCGGCGCTCGCGGTAGGTTTGCAAGAGGACGCTCTCCTAGACATGGGCCGAGCACTCTAGGCAGGCCAAGCCCATGATCCATATATGGGCCGGAGCAGCCTTGGAGGGCACCGAACAACAAGATCTATTTGGGCCCTCCAAGGCTGCTCCGGCCCATATAAGGCCCAACTCGCTGCCCTTCCTTCTTTGTCGCTGGACTCGACTCGACTCGACGACTCGAGAGCGTTTCATCCGTGTCGCTTCCCCAACGCCAACGGTTCGGCGGCGGCGGCGGCGGCGGCGGCGGAGATGGACGACGCGGGGGCCGCAGCAGCGAAGTTGCAGGCCCTGGATGCCGAGCTCGCCGCCAAGTCCTCTCGCGTCGAGGAACTGGAGGCGAGGGTCTCGTTCCTCGAGGCCGAGAACGCGCGATTGAGAGAGGCGCTGGCGTGTCTTGCTGCAGGCGGCGAGGATCCGGAATCTGGCGGCCGGTTGGCGGCGGGGTTTCTTGTGCGCGGGAGCAAGCGCGAGCCAGCCGTGAAGCCGCCGGGCGGGAGCGTGGCGGCGTGCGGTGTAATTGAGGTCAGTGACGACGAAGAAGGGGGGTTAATGTTGATGCCAGCAGCAAGGGGAGGAGCCCGGAGGAGGAGGGCGTCGTCGCCGACCCGACTCCTTGGAAGCGCGCGGTGACCGGATGGAGCGAGGATGAAGAAGACGTCGCAGAGGGAGGCGGTGGAAGCAGCAGCGGGGAAACAGTGTGGGTGTGGCTGTGGGTTTGGAAGACGACGATGTCTTGGTGTCGTCGCCACGGGGTAGAAAGCGTGCGGCGGCGCGGCTGGTCACCAGTGATAGCGAGGATGAGGATGCAAATGGCGTTGACGATCAGGAGGAAGGTGGTAAGCCCAGCAAGAAGCGTGGATTTCGCGGAATCTGTGACAGTGAGGATGAGGATGCCGCTGATGGTGTCGGTGTGGTTACTTCAAAGGCTGCTTCACCGGTGCAGATTGAGAGTGGGGATGATGAGGATGATATCATTCCCGTTTATCAGGTGCTGAAGAAGATGAGGAAAAAGAGGGACAACCATGGCAAGGTTGACGACAAATTAGGTGAAGTGAAAGGGTGTTCTACTCCCCCAACAAGGCGCTCGGCTCGGTTGCTTAAAAATCAGTGTAAAGGGGGACGAGCTGCACGCCAGGTTCTCAACTTTGTTGAGCCCAAGGAATGTGAAGGGAGTGAAGATGATATAGAAGAGGATGATGATATGGAGAATTTCATAAATGATGAGGATTCTTCAGAAAATGCTGTTGAATCTGCTGAAGAATCCTGCGACGAAGAGCAAGCGTCTGGTACATCTCTTCTGAATGAAGAATCCTCTACAGGACCAGAAGAGTCTGACAGTGTGGTAGACTATGCAGATGTTATGGCTCGCATAGGCCGGAAAAACAAAGCTAAAGACTGGAAATTTCAGGGAGATATGCTAGCAGCACTCAGTGAACATGATGAGCTCTGCCTGAAGGCTGTTTGTGCCCTCTATCGGAGGCAAACCGATGAGGAACAAATGCATAAGGCCACTATTGTTCATAACAAGCAGGGATTTAGCCAGGTACATGCCGAAAGGTATGTGCATATACACCTCATTGTCTTACTGCGTTAGCTATTTAATTGATTTTCTAGCAGATTCATTGCTTGTCAAAAGAAGCAAGGGGATGGCATCAGCGGAACAGCATTGTAGGAACCTTCTTGCATACATATATTTATTTCGGACCTTTTCGTTTAGGTGAAGTAAGGATTTAGTTAGTGGTTGGTTGGAAAGTCAACTGTGTGTGCTCTGTTTATTTGTGTTTAGTCCCATTTCTGAAGTACTACTGATACCTTTTTTTCTCATGTACTGTAGTTTCTTAGCAAAGTTTATTATGCAGATTGAACTACTAATTACTAAATATGGTAAAATTTAATGTTAAGAATCAATAATAAATTATTAGCTCTGTATTGCAACTGATGTATTAATGAATATTGGATGCACTTGGACATTGTAAATTAACCAAAATAAGTTGTAGACTCATTAAGTTGACCATGGTAATTCTCAAAATGATAGCCATGGTTTTTGTTCATCTAAAAAGTTTCAGTTGAGGGGGAATTTCATTGCTATTAACTTGCACAACAAGGTGCATAAATTTTGTGCAGCTCCAAGTCTACTGTAGTATTCCACTTTAAAGAGTGAAGTAGAATGAAATGACAGGCACTAAGGGATGTTTCTAGTGTTCTCAGTCGACTGACATTTGATTACATTTGTTGTTCATTGCAGGGCATCTAGTATAGCAGAATTTCTTCTGGATGGTGATCTGTATGGTCCAGTGAAGAAGACCATCTCAGAGTTAAAAGAGTATGATCATGGTGCTCTTGAGTTCTGTCACGGGATGGCTTCAAATTACTCAAAGCAATTGTTTGATATTTATCAGAACAAGGAGGACCCTTACTTTCATCCATAGCTCTGGTAACATGTACACCTTAGGTTGACCTTTTGTCCCTCGCGGTGTTTTGCCAAATGTCTTCTTTACTCTTTTCACTCTTTTGTACATATGTGTTTAGTTGTTGGATCTTGTTAAATCTGGATGTTTGTGTAGGAAAACGAATGTCGTATTGTGTCTGTGTTGTGGTCTTGTGTGCTTAAGTGCCTGTGCTGTGCTTCCTTTTTAATGTACACCCTTAAGAGAATCTGTTTATTGGGCATGAAGCCGCCTCTGCAGCAAATGCATGCATGGCCAAATTACTATCGCTGCAATTGATGCTTTTGATCTTGAGTTTTACAACGTTTCATACAAAAGATGAATTGTGGTGTAGGTTAATGGTATTGGTAGGTAATAAAATTTCTGCAGAGTCCTGCGGTTGCTTTCGATGCAAACCATTATTAAATGGAAGGGGCCCACTAATTTACCTGGACACAAACTGACTGGGTTGATACTCAATTCAGGCTTACGGAGAACATTTTTTTGCTAGAGTTGCTGAAATTTGTTTTAGGTAATGCGCTCATAACCTATATAAGTTATTTCTTGTTGCATTCCTAGCAGGAAAGCAACATAAAAACTTTCTAGATCTTGCAATTGGCCACATATCTTAGGCATTGGGTCCTGCAGCGCAGGACCAGCATTTAAGCTGGCAGACATGAGGCATAATCTTCCATTTAGATGCATAAAGCATGGATTAGTTAGCTCATGCCTGTACATCTAGGTGGCAAAAACCCCTCAGGCCACACCGTGACCATGATCAATATTGATACCCCATCCATCTGATCATTGTAAGTACTGCTGTACCAATTACAAGAGTATAACTGTTCCTCTCTTTCACTAAGAGTAGCAAAACCCACAGAAGCTTGAAATATGTAATGGTCAGAGCTCTTGTCAAAAATTGAATACTGAATATGATGAGGACTCGGCTTCATTTCTTGACTGGCTATGGGCTTGCAAGCATGTTTTATCATGACATGAGATGTAGATTTTGTCATATTGATTGGAAGGAAAGGCGCCACTGCACCAAGAACAGCCTGCGTGTTCCCTTTCCAAGTATCTCTGTATCTAACACAGGGACCGCCATAATCCGCACCACCCATTTGTAGACGTTTAACTGAATCATTATTCTGCACTCTGGCACATGCCTGGATTCCAGTGTGTGCTTACCGCGTAGACTTGTTGCCAAGACCAGCTGAACAGAGACTACAAATTGGTAATGCATTTGTCCTAAAATCTGAGCATTACCTGACCTCCACTACATTTCTTTTTCAGAACTCATATAGTCACAATGTAGCTGTACTGTTGCTGTGCTTCTCTTGCGTGTGCTACACTTTTTGATCCATAGCTGCTGAAACTTCATTTCTGCTTGGATCACAGAAACTATTGGCTGGATTCTTTGCAAGAGAACAATCTGTAAAGCCTGACTTTCAGTTAATGTTCCCAGCATTGAATTCGTTACAAGTTGCTTTGCTGCGTCCGTGGCCAGCAAATTGCTTAGTTGCCAATGTAATTAATACCTATAGAAACTATTATGGTTTATGCATTGTGACTGTCCTAAGAAGTCCATGCGGCCGGCAAGTTGCTTAGTTGGCAATGTAATTAATACCTATAGAAACTATTATGGTTTTTGCATTATGAGTGTCCTAAGAAGTCCATAAGTTGTTGAAGCTGATTCAAGCTGCATTGAAGCCTCTGGATCATGAGGAACAATTCTGTTTCTTAGACAAGGAGCAAGTGTATATAATCAGAATGTAATAAGTGACTGAGTTAATGGTACAATGTGGTCTCTGGACAGCCACTTGATCATAGATTAACATAATAGTTCTTCTCGAGTTTTCGCTGACTAAGAATTTCAGGTTATTATACATAGGTAGCCATGTTTGGTTGAGATGTAGCCACGATGTGTGAGGGCTTAAATGTTTTTGATTCCATAAAGTATACAGACCGTTGCTTGGGATGCACTTGTTTGCTCACCTTTTTGGTTACCTGAAGCCTGAAGTGCCGGGAACTTGCTTCCGATCCCATTTGCCAAAGGGTTTGGAATCAGATTTCCTATTCTGGCAACAACAATTGCCCTAGCATCGATGCTGCCGTACTACGTAGGAGTATTTCGTACGGTTGGCTGCTTAAAAAAATCATATGGTTGGCTTCTCTCCTGCTCCTTTTCGACACTGAAAAATACTACATAAATTTGTACTGCTAACTTGTACCATAAATTGACAAACCATTGTAAAATTCTACTCCCAACATTTCTTCAAGGCTAATACTTCCTCTGTTCAAAATTGTAAGTTGTTCCGGTTTTATTAGGTAATAGTTTTTACTATACATCTGGATATATATTATGCCTAAATACATAATAAAAGTTATGTAACTTGAAAAATCAAAACGAGTTAGAGCACTCCCAATGCAGACTCTATCATAGTTTCTATCCTAATTTTTATTACCCCCTCTATTTATTGCTTTTTGCTGATGTGCGCTATATTTATTGAGCGTAGAGAGGAAAAATACAAGAAACCAAGTCTAACTAAGAAACCAAGTCTTCACGCAAACCAAGACAATTTTGTGAGAGTGACAAATGGGTCATGTGACATCATAATAGAAAATTGCATTGTGGAAGATAATTTCTTGATACAATTTCAAGACTATAGAAATCATGATAGTTTCTAGCATTGAGTGCCCTTATGATTTAGAACGGAGGGGGTACTGCATCCGAAAATTGAACAAGATGGGGAGATGCATGGTTTGCTGTTTGGCATTCGGGGAGAAAATGGATGGAGTATCACATGAGAATACATTTTATGACAACCTTATCCATACAATTTAAAGAAGTTAGACCTCAAATCAAATATGATAATTAATTATTGAAAGTATTAATACTCGTTAATCTAGAAAATGACTTGAGGTAATACAGTGACAGAGCCATAAAGTTTTAGGAGCCCATGGATTCTCATTATGCAAAAATGTTTACTTAGAAAATATAGGGTTCCACACAAAATTTCTTTACATTTCAATAATTAGCCTGACCGACCACCTGGGGTGGTCGAGCAAGCTCCACCCCTAAGAGCAACACCAACAGTTTGACTAAACTTAATAGCCAAGGATGGATGTATATTACATCTAAGGCGCAGGGATGGATGTAAATTAACCAGTGAACTCGTATATAGGCTACTTTTGTTGGGTAATATTACCAAGGCCACATGAAAACCGAACTGTATAAAATATAATTGAAAATTTATCTAGCCCAACTATACGTGGTGCAAAAAGATTTTCTCGATTCAATACGTGGTGCAAAATGTATTTACAAGCCCACATAAGGGAAATTGAGATTCTTGTCTCATCAAAAAAAGAGGAAGATATTGGACAATTTCTACAGTGCAAGCAACTCAATGATGTCTTGTCTTGCAGGGGCCCTTTTTGGTTTCTCCAATCTCCATCTTGACCCTACCAAGGAGGCAATGACCCCGATTGACTTTGGCCATCGATATTTAATTCCTTGATTGCAGTCACCTCATCACCACTTCACCATGATATTGTTACTTTCATATCTCCAAGACAATGACTGCACACGAAAAAAAGAGAGGGAATTTCATCTTCAGACACAGAATTGTGACATTATTTGCCTGTGATCGATGAATACTGAACTTACATTCAGAATCTGTTCTGTCCCATCTGCAGCTCTCTTCTTCCCTCTCCTCGTCTTGGCAACCGCAATGGCGACCACCTCGCCTCTTCCCCGCCTTGTTCGTTCCATCCTCCAAGAAGTATTTCCTCGACGTTGCCGATCCATTATTTCCCGACCTGCTGGCATTCATCTTCTTCCCGATCACCGTTCGGAAGAACTGCAAAGTTATGATAGTCCACCAGAGGGCATTGATTAGCTCGATAATGGTTGCATGAAGCAGCTAGACATGGTTGTATTGATCATTCGCAGTTTCGCACACGCCTACCTTCTCCATTCTTGATTCTACTGGGTCCTTCAAGCTCATAGGCGGCGCCGACGAGAAGCCGCCATTGCAGGCGAACATCTTCTTGAGCAGGAACTTGAACGACCTCTGCTTAATGCTGCCGCCGCTGTCGAGCAGGTCCCTAGCCCTGGTCAGTATGATCTTGGTGTCCGGCGAGAGGTCTCCTTCTGCTTCCTTGGTCGTCGTCGTCGTCGTCGTCTGGACCCTCCTGTCCACCTCCAGGCAGGACGGGCAGTTGAGGAACCTGTCCAGCGGCGGCCTGTCCTCGCCGGCTGTGGAGCCGCGGGCGCTGGACTTGGACTTGGCCCGCCGCAGGAGCATGGCCAGCGCGTCCTGGAGCTTCTTCACCTCCTCCACGGTGAACTCCGGCAGGTCCTGGTCCTGCGACGGTGCGGGCTCCTCGTTGCCGAGCGTGCCGATGGACAGGAGGCCGGCCTGAGGCCATGGCTCGGCGTCGAGATTCTTCTCTGATCCATGAATGATCGTCTCTTGCCTCTCTTGGGCTCTGTATGAACTGGTGGCGGTTGCACCGTCAATGATTCTGTTCTCCGTCTTCCTATGGAATCTGCCCTGCATCCAGTTGATGATCTGCAACCATGCAAACAACCAAGAAACATACAGAACTGTAAGAATTCCTATTCGAACAATTCGTGATGAGTCATGATCGAGCCAGTTTCTTGTCGAATTTCCCTATAATAATGCAAGTGAAGTTTGCTTACCCCATTGTTATCTCGTTCCAAGAATCTATGAGCTTAGATTCACTTCCAACGCCCTGTTGCAGAGAAAGCCAATGGGCTATGGCGATATATAGGACTTAGATTCAGGGGTTCTCTGGTTGGTCCCCCAGAGAGAGAGGCCCTTTTGAGTTTTGAGTATGTTCTCACCAGGCCAATCGGGAGTGAGAGTGAGAGACCTCTCTGAGTGAGTGAGTGTGAGAGTGAGGTAGTTTGGTCCCCTGCCTAGGGTAGGATTAAGCTTAAATAGCTGGAGATTAGCATGCCATCGCTAGTCATACTTGATGTATACAATTGGCAATAAGTGCGGATGCTGCTACTTGCAGCAGTGTACTAAATTCTTCTAGTGACAAGTGGAATAATAGACAGATTTGCTTGGAGTTTAAGAAAGCACATGCTGCCAACTATCATATTTTGTCTTGGGTGTATTTTTTTGTGATAAAATTGGCACCAAAGTGCGTATTTTATTGTGATTACAGAAGAGCTAGGGTAGTGAGTGATTCCATGCTTTTCAAACATGTTCATGTACCGCTGGCCTTAAAAGCCTAATCTGCAAAAGAAAAATGGAAGCCAAATCTGCAAAAGACGGACCCAGAGCCTTGCAATAAGCGCAAAATAGTCCCTAGCTCAGACTTACTCCCTTCATTCTAAACTAAAGACGTTTTGGTTTCTCTATAGATTTTGCTATGCACTCAGATATACACTATATAGGTCTAGATATATAGTAATGTCAATATATCAAGACAGCAAAAACGTCTTATAATTAAGAATGGAAGCAACCTTACATGCTGCTGACACATCAATGCAAATAGAGGATTCAAAATCTTTCAATAATGTAGAAAATAAGCAATTGATCCATGCCCAAAGGTGTGCAGACATTATCATACAACATACTACATATGGTGCATTGGGACTCAAATAGTTTGTCCTTAATTATTAGTGATAATTAGTTATTCATGTAGTTATCTGCAATCAATGGCTATAGTGTAAAAAACAATGATGGATGATAATGTGTGGTGTGTTTAACACAATTATGACAATAACACAACTATGACAATTACTTATTATGATGAACAATTAAATATAGATATAACATTTGTTCAAAATATTACATATCACATGACCTGCTGCATCGATGGGTGATCAAAAGAAAGACATAATTCACAGCTTCTCTTTGTGAACAATTAAACAAATGTTCTAGAAGTATCATTATCACATAATATTACGATTCTTTCACCAACTTTTGTACCTATATTCAAAACATATATTTGAAATATAGCTTATATTGGTGGATAAAATGAGTACATTTTATCGTATATTCCCCTAAGTGCTCCAAACCTAGTGGTACCTTTTCCCTAAGTGCTCGAACTAGAGGTAGTAACATCCTCCGCAGTCCATATGTATTTAGATTTAGTTTCTAAGTTGCATTAGGTTTTATAGGGATTTTGCCATTGTGATAAAATCTTGATTGAGCTAGAGCTCAAATTAGGATCCCATTTGGCACACATTACATCTTCCAAGATATAGTTGTATGGAGTGGCTTAGATCAAAACCTAACTCCTGTTTAAATTAGAGATCTAGTTCATGTCTTGATTATGGTGGATTAAAAAATAATGTCTTCTCCTTTTTGTGTGTGTATGTGGGAGGGGAGGGAGGGGCCTCGTTCATGTACTTTTTCATAAAAATGGTGTACCTAGATGATTATATAATTTAAGTAGCATTGCAAAAATGTGCAAAATTAGTTACCTTATGTAGCTTAGTAAGTGACTCTACATTTAATCCAGAATCAAAGAGTCAGGGAGTGGAACTTCACCAAACAAACCCTCTTAAAAAAAAAAAAAAAGCGAGGAGTACACCTGCTTTTCTGTGTGCGGCAGTGGATTACAAGTGAAACTTAATATATATGGCTCCTTTCCCAAGTTGTGACACATAGGAGGGGTCATTCTAACAGCTTCCAGATCGGCACCTTTTCGTCCTAGCTGTGATAAGCGATCGAGTGATTAGTTTACGAGTGATATGTTGGTACATATATCGATGACGTTGCCTAGAACATGCATATGTTGCGTCAAGATTCGGGGACACATCGATCCTCAAGAGACACTAGTGATTTCCCCGGTGCGCTAATTGACGCATGCGCTGATGCAATGCACGCTCAGCCCTTTTCACCGAAACACGCAGCACCACCGCCACCACATCATTTCTAAATTTATTTATATAAAATTTATTTATATACATATAATAAGAGACAGCCTATCGGAATTTAGAGCATGTGAAATCCTACACATTCTGAAGCACCTCACGTCTGCAGATCCCAAAAAAAACGAAGAAGAAGAAGAAGCCTGCAGTGGAGTATTATAATTTACTCAAAACACAGTCAACAGCATCCTTTGGAAATTCTTGTAGAACTAACTAATTGCTGCTTCTCGGAAATGTCAGATATGTGGAATCTGGAAAATCTGGCTCTCGACTACATAAATATAGTTACTACACAGTGACACCGAGATCAACCCCAAAACCAACTACAATGACATATATAAATAGCTGCTTTGATGCTCTCGACGTTTAATCTCGACCCAAAGAATTATGTGTGCATTATTTATTTTAGAAAATAGAGTGTTTAGGACTAATAATTAAACTATTATGTTGTAATGTTTCTGTCAAATCGTCTTATCTAAAGTAATTGTGTTCATGAAGTGCTACTTAAAATGAAAAATAAATTGTGTGAGTGTCATTGGTGTGTGATAC
Organism: Hyparrhenia diplandra; assembly: GCA_015847255.1. Classification (NCBI taxonomy): domain Eukaryota; kingdom Viridiplantae; phylum Streptophyta; class Magnoliopsida; order Poales; family Poaceae; genus Hyparrhenia; species Hyparrhenia diplandra. The sequence continues at coordinate 185,393 of JADLZK010012025.1, read as the reverse complement.
GCTAAGGGTATATGAAATATATACGAATATATATAGAAATAATGCACATATTGATGAGTGAACATGAACCAAACTTTGTCCTAGAATAATTTGGAGCCCAGACATCTGGTCATCGCCAGTACCACATCTGATATAATATATAATATTGCCAATCAATAATGAGATGGTGGGTACTCGAGTTTACATTTGATTAAGAGTGCATGCGCTGTGACCAGGAGAGTGCTTAAGCTTAATGATGAGCAATCAAGGTAACTTGCTGGACTAATGGGAACCTTTCGTTCCCTTCCTTAACATATACTATCAGAAACGGGAAGGTACTGTCAACGCAAGTAAACTAAACTAGCTAGTCCGCCTTGGAGTTTGGCAACTTCGATTGGGTCAGAATTGACCCTACTGTATTACTGCTTCAAGTCATGGAAGCCTTCCACGTAAAGAGGACAGAGAGAATATAAGTACGATTTTTAACAACCAAATATACTCCTTCCACGTAGGTGGACATAGAGAATTGGGCTACTCTGTCTATCACATAATAAAAATAATTTTAAGAGTTGTCCTAAGTCAAAAAAAAAAAAATTAAACTTTGACCGAATTTTTAGAGAAACCGTGAAAAGTTATGATGTCGAATTAGTATTATTAGATATATCATAAATATATCTTTATAATATGTTTAATTTATGTTGTAGATATTTTTAATATTTTTATATCATGAATATATCCCTTAATTTATGTTTAATATGATTAAGAAACTATTGTATTGCTCGTGAGCTTGCCACACATGTGCGGAGCACTACTTGGACAAATTTCATGTAAGATATCAAAAGTCGATACACCTTTTTTATGATTTTACCATAATCTCAGCTCCTAGAAATGTTACTTCCACTACTCCAAAAAATCTTTCGCAAGACGTTTCCATATCGAGAAAACCCACCACGGTTAATGCCATAATTAACCATGGCCATTTTTTACATTAAACGTGCAAGTTTTTATAACTATCACGGTAAATCGAAAAATTAAAAAAAAAATGCCACCAAAGTTGTTTTATGTAGTAGTGTTCCCTAGGTATAGAAGTCATCGAATTTGAGTCATGATTGTTGGAATCGACCCGTCTATTTGGATATTCCTTTATCCACGTCTATGCATGGTGATGCTAAAACTTTTCAGCAAGGAACATGGAGGAAGAACTTCTCATCGAGCTTGGGGCTATAATGACGAAAGAACATGATGAAATATGGCGAGATGTAAACACAATGAGGAAAGAGTGGTTTGGGATCGAAAATAGTTTGATGATTTTTACGGCGACCAAAGGAACGACTTAGGGCTAGGCGTCTGAAAAAGGCAATGTTGCTCCAGGCTTTCCACGAAGTCAGCTCTGAAGCATGTCAATCTACATGGCATCGAAGCTATAATTAACATTGCATTTGTTTGCCCTATCCTCATAAACATGTTGTATTCATTGCTTTGTAGTATACAGCCTCTCTATTGATGGCACGCAGTGGCCACACTGAATGAACCTAATCAAGTTCATGCTGCTAATCCCAATGATCCATGCATATCCATGCATGCCTTTGTTATGACGATGGGTAGTACACCATCATCTCAAATTCTAAGACAACAGTAAATCGAGCAGAGCATTTGAGTGCTTCATAGTCGTTCATGCATCACTTAGGGCAGTCCCAATGATACATTTATGGTGATTACTATTTGCATTAATTATCTAGACAACTCAGCATTTTGCGGATGTGGCAAAGGAATTAAAGAAGAGAGCCTGAAACATAGAAACGATTTCTTGAGCAGAACGACGTTTACGCTAGCACCTATGTAGATCGAAACCGGGCAAACACCATTGGGGAAAAACTAGTGGTTTCTAGTGGATCCTATGCATCGCCGCCGCGGAGCACTCCGCGCCCCTCACCTTCCCGCGTCGGCCTCGCCACTTTCCCACCGCGGGTCGTCTCGTTGTCGCAGCTCCTCGACGTTTCTCCTCGGTAAGGGCCACCGCCATAGTGCCGCTGGCGTCGGCGTCGGCCGGCATGCCGCCACGGGTGAAGAAAATAGGAGATCCACAGGGGCAAGCTATGCCGCCATATCTCGTCGCCGGCCCCGCCTTCTCCATCTGGATTCTGTCGCCCGTTCTGTTCGATGCAAGGAAAGAGAAAGGTGAAAATTAACTAGAAACTCTTTCTAGTGTTCTTGATGCAAGATGGCTAGAGATAGGAGTTTCTAGACCTGGGCTTACTTGATTTGTTGAAACTCCAGGGTTCCCAATGCAAATGTGTTTTTCTATTTCAGTTTAATGTTTTCTTTTTCTAAAAAATGGCGAGAACTTTAAATTTTCATAAATAAAAAAATAGTAAAAAAAATATATCATAAAATAGCAAATGAACATGTTTTGTTCGATCCAAATGAGGTGTTTGAATGACGTAGCTGAGGCGCATGAGGTTTAGTATTTCCATATGAACTATGTATGCTACATGTTATTTTCATCTCCGGATTGCAAAACCATATTTTCGTCCATGTTATTTGGATGTAGAGCGATGGAACACATGTGGGCTGTAGAAATACTTGGCACAATTGATCCATCTGTTTTTTTATGCTGCATTGAATTTATTCTTGATATAAATGATGTTATAGAAACCATGGGTTCTGAAGGATTTTTTTTTTTTTTTTTTTGCGTAGTCCTATATTATAGAAACTATTAGTTTTTTTTTCATTGGGACTGCCCTTATACTTCCATGGCCCCAATGATCATCTTGTTTATGCACCTTTCAGTTGGTATTTAGCAATGTGTGGAAAAGACACATATGGTGATTCTAGACAGCTCCTTTTTTTTTCAATAAGGAAAAAAATTCCATTGATACTAAAGCAAGTTACATTCTCTCATTACAAAAATAAACCAAACTACTCCACCTCCATTGATGGGAGACAAGAAACCTTGAAAAACCATAAATTCCACCATCTAGGATCATCATCCCAAATGGATATGCCACGGACGCAAAGCTCCGATATGAACGAACAGGTCATCTCACCATCTACCGCCGTCATCCTCATACCCACCACTTTTGCAACAGAGGAGTAAACTGCTAAAACTCCACATGCAAGCCTAATGAAATTGGCGCGATCGATTACGTCGTCGAACTCATCGCCGTTGCCTTCACAAGATTCGTCATGAGAGAACACAAGTCCAACCGACATCCGGATAGATATCGTTGGAAAACTAAATCTCACTAACCCATCGCCATGGCTGCATATAACCACAGCGAGACAAAGGAAGGGTCGGAGTACCTTATTTTCCATCAATGGTGATATCTTCGTCTTGCCATCACCGCTGAGGAACGACATGCTCCATTGCTTCATCGATGATCTTGACGACGCCATACGCCGAGGCCAATCTCTTCGATTGGATCTCCGGAGAAACCTTAAACCTTGAAGACTGATCTACTAGGAAAAACTTATTAAAAACAATGGATCCCCACTTTCTTCAACCCCGCGTGGTGCCGGAGGAGAAGGGAGGGAGACCAACGGAAGTGGAAGGCGGAAGCCGGCTGCGGCGCCCCTTGAATTGAGAAGATAGAAGGTATTCAGAAGGGCCAAGCAAGAAGGCAATTTTGTATATATAGCCCTTGAATTGATGAAACCATATTAATTTTGATGAACAAGACGCATGATGTAGACTTGTAATTTGTTGGCAAGGAGGGTTGCGAGGCTTTTTCTTTTTTTCTTTTTTTTGGAGCATCGACTGACAGCAGACTGAACCTCGATAAAACACGGAATGGTGCTGTCGACGTATCTGGTCCGGCCGCCACGCGTACATCCCGGGCCACGCGTCCTTCGCTCCTTCCTTCTCGCCGCCGTCGTCGTGTCCTCCTCCATCACTCCTGCAGTGAGGGTGGACCGGAGATCTCCGCCCCAGCTCCGATTGGTTGGTTCTACTTTTCCCACCCTAGCTTCCGCCGCCGCCACTCAAATCTTGCTTGGATGTGGAATGAAGCGGTGGCATCCGATGGATCCTCCTTCCGGGAGCTGTACGGTAACATCCACGGCCCAGCGGTGCTCACTGCCGCCGCGTTTGCGCTTGTCGCGCTCCTCATCTCCCTCTGGCTCATCCTGCAGCACCTCAGATCCTACAGCGACCCAGCCGTAAGCAACTCATGTTTTTTACTTCACAATCACATCACATTTCCTTGAAAGTTGTGATATGGTGGGTGTCTCAGATGTACAGTAACTGATCCATCCGTGTTGAACACTAGAAGAAATCGCGGCGTTGCCGCTTATGGCCAGTGGATGTGGCCGTTGTATTACTGAAGTTGATGATTAGTTCAGCCAAAGATAAATTTTGCATACTCCAAATCGTTGTTTGAGCTATTGCTTTGTGTATCATAAAAGTGTTTCTTTTTTTTGTTCCCCTTTGTAGTTAGTTATATGAACAGGTCTAATATTATCTGAATTATTGTTGATGTAGCATATTAGTGATATTTTTTTTTGTGTTAATTAGAAATTATCATTTACCGGTGATTCTATATGCCAACCGAGGATTTTTCTTTTTTTGTTGTTTATATATTTTGAGGGATAACCTTTTTTTTTAGCATTGAGATATATTATGTTTGTTGGCTATGCTTGTTGTGGTTGAAGAATGGTGGTAACTATGTGTTTAAGGTGGGAAAGAGGAGTTAGTTTTAAGATTTCATATTTGCCCATTAAAAACATAGCCAAAAGTGTATATTTTAAAAATTATAGTAAAACATACTCTCTTATGGATCCAACGCAAAGACCTATTCATGAGGATTCGAAAAGAATTTGATTTTCTATTTTTCGATTTTTCAGTGATTTGCTACGCAATTTCAAAGTTTGAGAAAATTTATTCGTAATTGGAAAAGAATAATAGATAAGGCAAACCAGCATCGGGCGAATTCGGTCCAGCTGAGGCCCACGGAGCGAGTGGTAAACCAGCCCAAGAAGGCCTGACCGACTGGGTTGTATTCCTGAAAAAGTTCGGGGTCTTTTTTGCAAAAAAGAACCGAGAGAGGAGGCCGGACCGCTGGTCGTATTTCGCTAGAGTTCGAGGACTTTTTGCAAAATGGCCGGGACTGGCCTGATCTGGGCCGTCCGTCCGGCCGATCGGACGGCCGGGAATTGCCAGCGACGGGCACGCTGGTTGGCCAGCTTTTGTTGCTGGATTCGTATTGTAAGAGATTTGTACTCTCCTGACCTGATGTTGAAATCCTGCAGGAGCAGAAGTGGATCATAGCTGTGCTGTTCATGGTACCTGTTTATGCCTCTGAATCTGTAAGCACTAGCTCAGCTTGTTTGTTACGATGGCAGAGAAATGTTGTTACTAGAAGTAGTTGTCATTTCGCATCAATAGAGAACTATCTTAAGAAAAGATCAGTGTACTTCTTCACTACTTCACAAACAACATATGATTGGTCGAATGGCCGGTGTTTCACTAACTGGCTTCGAGTACTGGTGTTGATGACTGGACGTGTGGTTCTCAAGATTAGTCCTTTCAGAGTAGTTGGGATGCTTTGATTTAGGATCTCCTTTAATTTCCCTTATAATGCTAAGGAACTGACATGAAGAATTGATATCCCATTCCAGTCTCCGATTCTTTTCAGATAATTTCGCTGTGGAATTCAAAGCTCTCTCTGGCTTGTGATATATTGAGGAATTGTTATGAAGCCTTTGCTCTCTATGCCTTTGGACGATACCTGGTCGCTTGCCTTGGTAAAACTGCACAGTAGTAATCTGCATCAGCATGCTGTAATATTTTCCTACTCTAGAGGAATCATTGTAATCTTGTGATGATCAGCTATATATTTATGCTGCCACCCAGTCCCTCTCTGAATTATTGGTTGCACTCATTTCTTGTTACATTACACTTCAGGTGGGGAACGACAAGTATTCCATTTGCTTGAGAACAGAAAAAGGGACGAGCTGAGCGAACAGTTGCTAGAGAGTCAAGACAAGAAACGAGCTCATAACCGAAGCAGAGTGTACAATTTCTTTTGTGACCCTAATGCTCTGGGAGATAACTTGTACACGATTATAAAATTCGGTCTTGTGCAATATGTGAGCTATTTTATAATGAGAATATGCTCCCTCACCTGTCACTGACAGATAATGACATGGCATAACTTTGTTTGACAACATTTCAGATGATTCTGAAGACACTATGTGCTTTGTTGGCGCTGATCTTGGAGCCTTTTGGAGCCTATGGAGATGGTGAATTCAAGTGGAATTACGGGTAACTGTCTCTTTTCACCTTTTTTGGGTTATCGAAATTAGCAAATCCATCTGAGCTTCAGGAGACCCAAATTGAGCTTTTTAGTTCGTCAGATTCATAAACTTCTTTCTATCTTCTACTAAACAAAAAAGAAAGTCTTCAGTATTTTAATTATTTCTGTGTGCAAATAATTATGTTTCACTATTATGTTGTGTTCTAACATGTCATGCTTTTATATGCAGATATCCTTATATTGCTGTTGTCATAAATTTCAGCCAGACATGGGCATTGTACTGTCTTGTAAAATTTTACAATGCAACACATGAAAAACTACAGGCAATAAGGCCATTAGCCAAGTTCATAAGCTTTAAGGCCATTGTGTTTGCCACTTGGTGGCAAGGAGTTGGCATTGCAATCATTTGCCAAATTGGACTCCTGCCCAAAGAGGGAAAAGTGCAGAACGCGCTGCAGGACTTTCTCATTTGCATTGAGGTAATCTTGTCGCCTCATGGCGAACCGTCTCTTCCTCGTTGTTTGGGGTAAAACTTTAATACCTTTCTGGTAGATGGCCATCGCTGCTACAGCGCACGCCTATGTCTTCACTGTGGAGCCGTACCAGCATATCCCTGTACCTGATCATAGGGAAGTCAGATGTGAGGAAAGTAAAATGGAGGCTAAGTTAGATGTCAACGATGATACAAGCAGTACACCAACTACCATTGAGCAGCAGGAGACCCGTGTTGAAGCTCCAGGGACAAGCATCAGGGAGAGCGTGCAGGATGTTGTCCTCGTTGGCGGCCAACATGTAAACTGTTGGCTTCTGAATTTCAATAGCTTGGCACCTGAATTCAGAATTCTTCAGGTTTAACTTGTTATTACTGGGTACTTCTTCAGGTTGTCAAGGATGTTGCCCTTACAATCTCGCAAGCAATTGGGCCTGTGGAGAAAGGTGTCGAAAAAGGCGTTGGGAAGATTCAGGAGAAGTTCCATCACATCTCACTGAAGCCAGGGGACAAGAAAGAACCTGAAGTTGATGTGGAGGAGCACATCACTGAGAATGTGGTGGATGGAAAACCTGTTGAAGTCAACGCACAGGTTGAAGTCGAACAGAAGGCGCAAGATGGTGGCGAGGAAGGGAAAACTGCCGTGGTTGAAACTGATGTGGAAATCAAAAGAACACAGAAGGACGATGAAGTGTAGTTGTGTTCACCCAAAGCATCTGAAGAACTGCATAAAGCTAACGAAATTGCAAACAACGTGTACATAGTTTATGTACTCTTCCCCATCTGTTCTTGGATTGAACCATCTTGTGTCTTAATACACAGTGATTAGAATTACATCAACTCTGCATACAACTTATATATAGCTCATTCTAGAAAGATGTACATACGGACAACAGATGCTCTTCTTGATCAAGTCAAGTTAGATAAACACGTGATGCCTATTCTATACATTAATTGATAGAAGTATTTACATTAATGTACACCATTAATCACACCGGCTTGCTCCTGTGCTTCAGTTCGGCCCACCACAGCACAACTCTGAGCAGCACTCGAAGCATCCCAGGCACGCGATGGCAGCGCAGGCCTGCGCCATGATAATGGCGCACTGGTCGTTCATCTTGCTGCACGCCTTGATGAAGCACATGCAGCAGCAGCAATCCGCCATGCGGCTGCAGCAGCCAACGGCCTTCTCGAATATCACAAACTTTTCCGGTGCTTTCATGTCTCCGAATCCTTGCGTCAGGTTCTCCCTTGTTGCCACGACATCACCAAATCCAAGCGCTAGGCCACCAAGCGGCATCGCTGGTAGCTCATCTGGGCTGCTTTGTTTTGTTGGCTTATTCTTTGCCTGATCAAATGCAGAAGTATTAGTCAGAGATTGTGGGTAACTTCTACATACATTCTGTGGATAGCTTAAAACATCATATTGGTTCAAGCAGTGTGCTTAGTCTTGGTACTAAAGTTGTCTCTGGAACTCTTGGGAGAATATACTTCAATGTAAGATGATAAAAAAGAAAATGAATATCCAAAGGTGTGTTGCTCTGATCTTATTGTTTACAGTCTTTATTAACTTGGATTGACAATAGCAACCAAAATTTTGTTATTATAGAAATATAAGCTTTGTTGGGAAAAAAAATCAACCTGTTGTGCTGGATCTATTTTATCCAAGCTGGTTTGAAGCAGTACCATGCGTGTGTACTCAGAAGGAAGGCTATTTTGTATGCTTAATTTCACAACCTGTAAATTAGAGCCGAGAGGATATAATGTTATAAAAAAGTATTGTTATTAAAACAAAAAGAGTTACTGCAGAAACCCTGAATGTTGGCAGAAAGTAGCCAAGATGTACAATGGTTCTAGTTGTAATGCAGTGGTGACCTTATTTCACTCTTGACAAGAGAGAAAAAAACAGTAGCGTCTAAGCGATACAGTAGTGACAAAGTTGCAACATCACGATACTTGATTGCAAGGACTATTATCAGTACTAGTAATACCTTACAAAAGGCAATGGCAGAAAAGAGAGCAATTTATGAAACTAACGAGTGCAATTTGAGACGATTCTTTCTTCCAATTTCAGATGCTATATGCTTGTTTCATAGGTAAATGTGAGGCTTATCAAACCATCACCAAAGCCGATAATTTTTGTTAATGACTCGTAAATTAACAAATTGAGTTGTCGTGACTTTGGTTATTCTTTCACAGTTCTAAGAATTTGTTTTTAATAGACATTGAACACTGCCCTAAAACGAGCACCAACAGTCATACTAAAACTTCAGCATCTTGGTTGAAATGCTTCATTTAAGGACCCTCAGTTTTCAGCCACTAGCTGATGTGATTCGAGCATTTTTTTTTTTCTCTAATATGCAGGACAGCTGTCTTGCGTAGAAAAAGGTGTGTATAATTGCATTAAAGAGCAAACATATCATGCAAAGTGACACGAAAAATTAGAATTAACCTTTAATGGATTAAATTACCTTTCGCCGAGCTCTCTATTCTCCATAAGCCATGCTTTTGCTGTGAGAAGATCCATCTGTTGCTTTGCCAATACCTGAGATTGGAATCAGCAAACACAAAAACACATCCTTTTAGTCCCAAACAAGTTGGGGTAGACTATAAAAAAACGTAAGTAGACGAAAAGTACTTGTTTAGTTCAAGGAATAATCAATTTCTTATAGGACACCTCAAAAAATATTTCAAGGAGGATGGATATACCATCCATTGTGGCACTAACTGCTGTCTCAAATCAAAATTGTCAGTGACACAGCAAGGTATTTAGCAAAAATTGAAGTGGCTAGTGAATATTGAATCCTTAATCAACGATATGCAGATACTTTCATACTTCAGCAATTAAAACATCAATTCAATATTCAGCATATGATTGGAGCGATTGTTTTCATAACAGATGGGGCTGCAACTGCAAGACAAAAGCTCTATTCACCCGCTAGGTTAATCTGTCTGTCAGTGAGGATAGTTTGGGGTTGTGACTGCTAGTATTTCAGTTCCTGGTTCATTTTAGTTACCGGATGTTTCGGGTTTTGATTTGCTGGAGTGTCTGGAATGGCTTTGAGCTGGGTGGTCAGTGGTCTTTCCATCCAGGATGATGCAAACTATTTGAAGGTCTTAGGCATTGCTTAAGACCGGGTTAATCCCTTCAACTCTAAAAGAGCTGCCTTTATAACAAGAAAAAAAATGGCATATTGGGTGCATTTGTGATCAATATTTAGTGATTTTTTCCTACCAAAAATGGATGACTACAAATATATCACTGAAATAAACAGGCCTACATCTGCTGTGACACGGATCCAGTTTGCACAAATATGGTCAGAAGTGTTGGAGAAGGCGAGGGTGTTGCTTTTGCAACCAGAAAGAAACTATTCACCATCATTTTTCAGTTGCCATTTTGCTACATCAGTTCAGTGCATTTTCCAGAACTCCAGATTGCTCTAGGTACAAGCCCACCGACAAGTATTGTGCACATGTTGGTGGATTGTCTTTTGGGTGTGGGACATAAGCAATTTTTTGTTCAGGTAGCTGCTCTTTGCTGGGCTATATAGCTATGTTGAAATGATATTTGCTGTTGATAAAAAGACATACTGCCTTTTATGCCAACAATCTTCAGGGAGTTTATAAGTTCAGACATTGGGCTTGGTTTCAAAAGGTGCAGGCATTGGATGACATACAAGTGGTAATGTGGTATCCTAAGCTTTGGTGGTCATTATCATGAACTCATTTACCAAAAATAGCTAGCAATTTAATAATAATAAGCAATGTGGCTAATATTTTAAGCGTGGGTGATTAATTTATTTGAGATTTCAGCTTCACTGTATAATACTGGACAAGGTTGTATGCATCCCAGGATGAAAAATGCCGGAACAATTTCCTGGATCTAAATTCAAGCTATGCATGGTAAGGGGCATTTGAGTCTTTCTGATAGTAAAGAAACTATACCCAAATGCCACAAGTTATGATGGAAGTGTAGTAATTGCAGTGCTACATTTGCAATTATGCATTTATTCTCTGGCATATGTGCAAATTGAATGAGACAAAGGCAATATGCAACTGTCCCATAAAACAATTCCAAATAGGAGAACAATTTGGTACCTAGAACCTTGTACACCAGTAATATAGTCATAATCATGCAAACCATAGAACTTTGGTTGTGTGTCTAAGTGTGCCAGGAGAGGCAATGGTTCAAGCAAGTCAAGTCAAATTAACAAATTGCATTTACATATTTTGTTTGGCTACCTTGTTTAGTGCTCACACTGCACAGTGTTTAACTGGACTTGGAATGATGCATAAAACACATGGGTAAGCCGCTTCCAATATATCTGGTTATGCTATAAGTTTCTTGGGGTCAAGAAGCCACTTCAAATTAATCCAATAGAGTTCAACCTTAAGGTAGACGAAAACTTCATTCTTATTTTGTACAAGGTATTTGTATCCGCAATTCAGTAATTTAAAATAATTGACCAAAGTTATTCCGATACCTATACTGTCTATTTCATTAACTGATGTACATCAGGGTCAGAGTACCAAAAAAAGAAAAACTGAAAATAACTACATAAGGAGTATTGAGTATCTTACTTTATCAAGAGGTATATCCTTTATATGTTGGACTTTCAATTCAATAGATATTTCACTCATGTCAGCTAAGTGACCCTTGGCGATAAGTGTCTCGAAGCTTGCCATTGTACCTTCCAGAAACACACAATGGATATTTTGCTGAAATGTCTGGAATATATTCAGAATCCACCTGATTGGAAAAGAAAAGCTTAAATGTAAGAAACATAGCTGTATAACCAGATAGGGAAACTAATGGCTAAGATACAGGCACGGTTCACTAGGCTTTAATCAACTTTCTTGTTACAATGACAATAGCCTAAGAGTTACATGCATCTACAAGGTAATCATTCCTTTATCCTGTGTTCTGGCCCAGTATATCAATTGCTGTGGACAGTTTGTTTCTTGTTGTATGCACAACGTAGTTGAACAGCTACTTTGAAAGGAAACCATATGACACTATATAGTAGATATAATCTTATCATCAGGAATAGAAAAGGTAATTGCATGGGTTGCTCTTTCACAGGCAGCAACAGAACAGTGAATGTACACTAAAAATTATTACTCACTTCAAAATCTTGAATATGCTTTATAGCATCAATGGAAACATTTGACACTATAGTGCTTGAGGCTTTCTGGAACCATTGAAGCATTAGACCCTCAATTGATCCTGAGGTGGAAAAATCAGAACAAAGAAAATCAGTTTTACAAATTTGATTAACCTCCTTAAGTTCCTTTATATCTCAGTCACACATTTTTTATGCATTAGTTTTACTCAATAAGAATCCATAATGCCTTTTGTTTTGAACCCATAATTGCTGGACTCAATGGAATTACAAAAATATATCAGAAAGCATATATTATATGAATAAGCGTGATACTAATTTTGGCAGCCTATTAATCATTTTATCGGTAAAATCCTAACTACCGATAATGTAACAACAACAAAAAGCCTTTTAGCCCTGGCAACTTGCATTAGGCTAACTTTTGATCATGCAAGAGCGACAAATTTACTTGGTCCATTGAATTAAGTTTGACTTCACTTGTGATCTAGAAGACCAAGATGATTTTTGCATCATGTTGCTTTCTACTTATATCAGCAGAGGTAACTAAAAAGCATGAGCTGGATTATCTAGGCAAGCTACAGCACAGAATGTAAAAGAAAAAAATACAAGTTGGGACTAAAAATATAAGAGCATAATGCAATACTTGTTCCATCAAAGATGCTGTGTGCAGAACAGGGGAAAAGGAGGGGGTGGGTGTTTTGGCTTCTTCTGAGATAAAAGGGAGAAGCATGTTCATACCTGTATCAAGTGCAGCAGCATAGTGGCCCTTACCAATCGATGCCAACATCCTCAAGAAATAATGGTTGCAGTATGAACCTAATATGTTGTTTCCAGCATTATGGAAAATAATTAGAAAAATTATTCTGACAAGTAAATCAGTAGTGTTATGTAAGAGAATCAAATTTTATGCCCACCGCATACAAGAAGAAACAGTATTGTTCCACTTTAGTTCTTTCACAAGATTTAAGGAGTATCCTTAGCAAAATTGAGTGGTTCAAAATAAATTAACTTAAAAGGCAAATATCTCCATAGAAAGATGTTGACTAAAGGATGCATACATAACTCAAAAAAAAAACAGAGAATTTTCCTACATGGATTAGCTTGATAATGTTTTTTTTAGTAGTAGCTGAATCAGTGGAGCAATACACAACCAGTTATGGTACAAGATATTACCTAGCCCAAAAGTAGAAATTGAGGAGACTTAGATCCACTTTTAATAAGCTGAGTTTTCAAAGTATGGCATATATTCCGTTCATCATCAACTGACCCATCAGTAACAAAATAGATTTGTGGAAGGACGCCATGAGAACTTGACAGCAAAGTCATTGCCTTATAACCAAGAAAAGAGGGAAAACATGAACAAAAATGGTGACATTGAACATATGACAAACATTAACTTGTTATTGTCTTCATACGTCATACCTGACTCAAAGGATGCATGATGTCAGTGCCACCCTGAGCGACGAAGTTTAGGTTCATCCACTCAATAGCATTTCCAATTGTTCTTTCATTTACTTGCTCCAAACATGATGAGAATGAGTGAAGCTCATCATTAAATGTTATTATGTTGAAGTAATCTCCTTGCATAAGATCATAGAGAGTAGTGGACATTGCATTCTTAACACTCTCAAGAGGCTTTCCTTGCATGCTTCCACTTGTATCAATGATATAAACAACAGCCTTTCTAAAGACCTATCAGATTACTCAAGTGAGATAAATTACCATAACAAGGAGAAATTTTACAAATATAAAAACGGGACATGAAATAAATATTATTTTCATGTCAAATCAAATATTGCTCATACCATTAAATAGAGTCACTATATATTATTTTCATGTCAAAACAATAGTGTTCATACCATTAAATAGAGCCACTATTGAAAAGATATAAATGTCTGAGAAACAGCATAAATTAACAGCACCAGAAATTAGAGTTATTTGCAATTTTTTTTTAAAAGTTAACTTCCCATTCAGCTTACTACAGCCTTTTATGGATTTACCTCCTGATTTTCACCTCAACGAAAATATAACCAAACATTTGTAACCATCAGATTGTATCCAGTGACAAATGTTTTATTCAGGATGCCGAGACAACATGATGACATCCAAGCAAGAGGAACTACCTTTCTGTTCCCGTTATTTCGGTAAAAGAAAAAGGCAGAACATATCTCTGTCATCATAGTCTCGTAATGTTGAGGGCTGCACAAGAACTCCACCAGACAAATCACCAGAATAAACCTATAAACATGATGACAAAATAAAAGGTGAGCAAATGAGTGCATTCTCATCTCCACTGAAAGTATGAAGTAAGATTAGAAGAATTGAACAGGCATAAATGAAAATATCAAACAGGTGCACATAACTCAGAGAAGGCACTGGATAACTCACAGTATATGCAAAGGTAAAATCTTTAGTTGACCAATTCTCAACAACTGCTTCGTGCAGGAAAGACAATTTGTCACCTTGCCTACTTTTTTCCTGAAACCACAATAGAAGATTGAGTGGTAATTATATGTTGCAAAGCAAAAGCAGTAAATACTTGATTACCTTCAAGGGATAGCTTGTTCCCTGCAATAAAACCTCTTTACTGACACCACTATTCACAGTCAACTGTATTTTCTCCTTTTTCATGAAAACCTTTGGCAAAGGGTTCACATATTGCGGGAAACGAAAAGGTACTTCAACAGAAAACTGTCCGTTGTGATATAGCAACTTCTGTGACCATCTGATTGTGGCAAATATATCTTCTCCGCCTCCAACCTTGACATATAACGAATCTATCAACAAAAACCAATGTGGCTAATAGAAGCTTGAAGCTTCACAGGTCAGTAGTTGGGAACGATTGGAAAAGTATGTAGCAAATACCTGTGGTATTGTCAAGGAAAATAGTTCCTGTTTCAAAAAAGACCCCACTCTCAGGCATTTCAATCTTCACTGTACAGTTATCCTCTATATCAATTACATGAGTATTGTACGATCTTTTCCCAACAGTAACCTCAGCGCCTAGAATTGAACCCTATTAGTGAAATTTTTCTTAGACCGTGCCAGAAGAAAATCACACTAGAACTATTTCTGATAATATAAGCATCGAAAATTAATGCCAATAAAAATAAAGTAGCACAGATATATTTTCATAGTTATTAAGTGCTTAGAGCCATGGCATGTGCATCTATCAAAATTAAAGAATCCATACAATATGCACACTGATGGGTACAAAAATGACATTCATCAGGCTGCTAAATTTAACTTGCAAAGGAAAGGAGTATTAAATTAAAGGAAAATAATTCATATCTGGCCCGTGAATTATCAAGAGTACGATTTTGGGGGCCCAAGTCAAATGACAGACAACTTTAGCCATTAAATTGGGGTCTCATTTTTTCCAATCTGGTAACTACATGTTTAAAACCCATCCTAAGTGGCAAAACCATTGCCATGTCAGCAAAAACTAGCTTCAAAACAGTTGAAGGGTCATAAACGCCCTGTTTGAATAGTTGAGGGGCCGAAGTTGTCTGGTATATGAGATCAGATGCCAAAATCGCAGTTTCATGGTAGTTCAAGGGCAAAATGGAATTATCCCTAAACTCAAAACATCTGAAAAAGCGCAACAGCAATAAAAAAATGAAAGGAATAGACATGCACAGTTCTCAAGTTCCATAGAACAAGCCTTTTCTAAATTGGTTGTCAACCAACACCAGAATGCAGAAGAAATTTATAGCATACAGTCATAAGCTGAACAAGTTTTAGTAATTCTCCTGGACAAAGCAAAACTCGTAATATAGGTACTCCACACTACTTCTGTCTCTCAAAATCACACGCATTTTTTTAGGGGGGGGGACAGGGCAGAATTATGGGTTCCAGTGAAGTAATTCTCCAAATACTGTACAAGAATGACGAGCACAAAAGAATCCAGTAGTGGAAGTCATTGTTTGGCAAGTGTACAAAGACAAGCTACAATCGGATGCTACTTTCTCGTTGCTTATCTTGTAGCAGGGAAAGCAAGGAATTTGCCTTGCTTTGTGCCAAAACCATGCTGGAATCCACTGGCAACGGAAAGGCAAGGCGATGGCCCCAATGGTAGCCATGATCCAGGCAAATGTAGGTCAGGAGTAAAGACATAATGACACAAGGTTTGCGTGATCCGGAGAGCACAGTCCAAAGCGACAGCTAATTGGGGCCCCATCCACCTAACACGAATCAAGCTGCCGGGTGATGCAATGCAAGTGAACGCTAGTGATTCCAACGCCTAACCATATCCAAATCTAGCAGTAGAACAGTACTAGCAGCGAACTGATGAGAAACTAAAAATGAAATCGATCGGAGACGCAAAGAGCAAGGAAAGGATGGAGTGCGGGGATGCTGGACCTGGAAGCCCATGGGCACGACGATGCGGCAGTGGCAGGCGCGGCTGCGCGTGATGCAGTGCAGCCACCAGCGCGCGCGCAGGGCGACCTCGGCGGTGTCGGCGTTGCAGTCGACGCGGAGCTCGACCTCCCGCATCTGGAGCGGGATGAGCGCGGGCGGGTCGAGTCGGCCGTACACGTGGGGCTGGTAGCTGGGCACGTCGGGACTGTCGACGGCGCCCGGGTCGACGACGACCGCGTACGCCATGGGCGCGGACGGCATGAACTGCAGCAGCGCCGCGGCCGGGTCGTTGTCCCGCTCCATCGCCAGGTGCGGGCGCGGGGCCGGCAGCCCGCCCCCGTTGGGCAGGACGAGGCGCTTGGTCAGCTTCAGGCCGTCCTCCACCGCGCGCGCGAAGGCCTCGTCCATGCCGGGCCGGCCGAGCTTTATTTGCCGCCTGGAAGGAGAAGGAAGAGGCGCGGCGGCAGGCGTCAGGCAGGCGGATGGGGAGGAGTGGATGGAGGCAGGAGAGCGAGAGGGCGGCGGTCCGGCGATGGTGGGAAAGGCGCGGAATGGCGAGCTGGTTTTTGGCGTGGCTTTACTGGTAGGGAGGTGAAGCGAATGATGTGGGAGGGTCATGCGTTTGTGACAAGGAAGACGATGCGAGTGGGGGCCCACCACTGCCAGCGTTGTGTGCCTGGAGCGCCGGAGCGGCGAGCAGGGCGGTGACGGTGAGGTTACCGGACTTCTTGTTGTTTTTCTCGTGCTCCGATGGCGTGGTCCACGTCCACGCGGGATTGGGGATGGGAACGTTGCCTGTCTCCACGGTTTCTGAGGATTTCTTGCGTTTCTAGCTAGGGATACTTGAAATGAGTGGAGCAATTCATCCAAAATTTTAAATATCGTGTAATAACACATTTAGCGGCGTTCTTCTCAAAGTTTTTAAAAAGGTACATTAAGATATTGTTGAAGCTATTTTATTCAATGGTTTTATAAAATATGAAAATTTATAATAAATTTTCCACAAAAACATTTAACTAAACAATATTTCATGAACCACAAATAAGCATTCTTTAATTTAATGGATAAAAAATTCTTTTATTTAACGGATCATTAATAGTTCAATGGTGTTTCATCACTTACAAAGTAAAGAACAAGATGGAGATGCATATATAATAGTTGTATAGAGTAAGAAATTAGTGAATATCTACCTATGTCAAGATTAGCGGCGCTAAAACATTCTACGGCTAACCCAAATAGAGGTGTTAAGTGAAGCTAAAGCGTCATTGGCGAAAATACTGGGATAATTTGTAAGATTGTATGATAGATCTTATGGGGAAAAAAAAAAAAAAAACTGGTAGGCTATTTAGAATTGTGGTTTTATTACATGGAAGGTTTCTTTAGAAATTAGGAATTCTATAGGGATCCTATTGAAAGTGTGAAACACGCCAATGTACCATCCATAACCTTGCATGGCTTCGTCCTTTTTTTTTTTGGACAATTACTAATTAATTTGATCTTTACTATTCTCGTTGTTGTAAGAGCACTCACGGTGCGAGACTCTATGGTAGGTCCATACCCATTAATTACACCGCCATGTAGGCGTTTTGACGGTGGCGGGACATTTATCGAGGAGAGAAGGGAAAAATTGTAGAAACGACGCCTAAACAAGAAACGACGCCTCACGCGCCCATCGAGGTCCTTCACCGTCGCGCGACCGATCCCGTGTGGGTGGTTGTCCGGTCGCCGCGATGCGGAGATCACGCGCAACCGCCGGTGAAGGTCGCCGTCATCCCGCCGTCACCGTGCGGAGTCCTCGAGCGCCGTCGTGGAACCCGGGTGGCGCCGATACGCGAACTCGCTGCTGACCACCTGACGGGGGATCTCGCGTGGCGCGATTGATCTCGCATGGCCGTCTCGCCGTCACACGAGCTCGTCGGAGATTGCCGTGGTGTTCCTCGCCTCGCCCGCGAATCTCGTGACAGCCTCGCCGCGAATCTCGTGCATACCCCGCGAATCTCGCATCGTCGCGTATAACTTCGGAGCTTGCGTAGCCTCGCCCTGGAAAGCCGCGAAGCAGGCGCCCGCCGGCTTCGCGTCACAGACCGCTACGACGGAGATCGGCCGCCCGGACGCCGCCCACGGAGGGCTCGTCGCGATGCTACCCCAACGCGCCGCTGCGAATATCCGGCAAGCAACACCAAATTCTGATTTTTCTATTATTGTTCTGTTAGGCGACGGATGGATGGTGGATGCATTCTTCACAAATTTTCTATTCTTGGATTGATTGACTACAAATTATCCTTGTGCTTGGTCATGGTGAAAAGGGGACTTTTTTTCTCTCGCAGATGCCAAGTTCGCCGCGGTTCATCATCACACGTTCACTGTACGCTGTGGATCGCAAAGTGATATGCCACACTTGATCAGCTTTTTTGTGTTGTGTAATAAATATATGTATCTATGGAAACTACTATTAAAAACTTTGCATTGGGAAGTATAGTTTCTTGAGGTAGAGTCTTACACGTTAAGACTCTATATAGGTAGAAATCATTTGTGAGTGCCCTAAACATCCATGAAACATGTCAAGAAAACTCTTCCAAACAAGATGAAAAGATAGATACAGTTCGGTCTATGTCTGATATTTTTATTATTTTTGTGACATACGCAATCACAATTGCAAGTCCGCAAGTTAAGAAAAGAAGACAAAAAAACTTGGGGTGTTAGGCTCGTCTCAATGCACACTTTTATGGTACAATTATTATCAAAACTACAGACTAGCTAACCGAGTCGATGAGTTTTGTGGGGATGAAAACTTGCTCTCTCATAGAATGATGAAACTCTCTCACATAGTGACTCTGCCAAGTTAGCAATTTTGCTTATGTGCCTATTGAATGTGCATGACACCCTATGAAACTTGTATTAAGACTAGCCTAAAAAAATAAGAGCCCATTTTACTTTTTCTTTTTGTTTAATTTAATTTCAAAGCATACCGCTTTGCACTGTGGCTACATTTTTTGAGGAGCAAAATATCTGTGGAATACTACGGGGCGGTGAGGATACCAAGCAGAGACTCCTCATCTACACGGAGAACCGGGAAGCGATGATGATCCATCCCGTGGGGCCGGCCTCGTTCTCGTCCCTTTCTTTGGCAAGTTGGCGTCGAAATCGCCCGTCGGCAAGACCAAGAGGCCCGCAAGTCTTCCCGGTCCCACACGATGGGACGAACATGGCGCGTATCGCGCACCCACGCGTGTTCCTTGTTGCCTACGCGGTGGTCCGCTGTAACGGCTAGTTCAGACTCGTCAAGAGGCTACGGAATAATTTAGCTGGAGACTGTACGGTGGACATGGGTTAAACCTGATATTATATATTCCTCCGTCCCTAAATTAGTATCACTTGCACTTTCTGAAAAAAAATAGCGGTAATTATATATTAAAAATATTAATAATTATAATATATAATTAGTGTCATTGAAAAGATCTTTTCATCTTTTTTATCAAAATTATTTAAAGATACAAATATTACACGTATTTTATATAAATTGACTTGAATCGTGGCGCACACAAAAACATTACTACTTAAAAAAACAGAACAGGGAGCAGTAGTACTAGTATAAAGTTTTTCTGATTAATTATTGTTTGGGGATCATTGGGTGGTGCGATCAAACGGGTGATCCATAGGGCCAAGAAAACGATTGGTACGTTCTGAATCTGCGCCTTGATGCATGTGCTCAAATGGCCTGCTTGCCCACTACCATCCACGACCCATCTACGTCAGCCTTGCCCTTGCTCCACCACCTCAGCTGCGGTGGACAGCAACAGCTTTCAAGTACTAATGGCCAAATTAGCAATCATCTGATCAAAGTTGGAGATTGTGTATTATTTAGCACGAAAATCTCTTCTTTACGGAAAAATCAGCAACAACTCAGTCCTTAAGTTTTTTTTTTTAAAAAAAAGATATAGATCTATATAATTTTAATTGAGCACAGCTTGAATTGAAAGCGTATACTGCTCTAATAAAGCCAATCACAACGCAAAGCATATACAGTGTTGGCTTTTAACTAAAAGTTGATACAGTGTGTAGGCGCACTTTTGGCAGACCGTAATTTTCTAACACACTTCCCTCACTAGTACCGATTTGATTTTCGAGCGCGGTAGGATCATTTCCATGGCGGGCACATTTTCCACCCGCCACGAAATGATCCGCCTCCTCGCCAAGCGGGGACAAAGATTTTTTACGAACGCGCCCGCCACGCAAAAAGATGATCTTAACCGTGGGCGGGCGCCGCAACGCCCCCGCCACGCAAAATATATTGCGGCGTTCGCGGCGCCCGCCACCACGCCTCCCTTCTTTTGCGTGGCGGGCAAATTAGGGCGCCCGCCACGCAAAAGGCCCGAGGCCTATAAAATCTGGGGCGCCGCCCCTTCATCTTCCTCCACGGATCTTCCTCTTCCAACTTGTGGGGCGGCCGGGGGGGGAGGTTTTGACCAAAATTTTGACAAAAACTTTGATTTGGGTCTTTTGGCTTTGATTTGAGGGGAGGAGAAGACACTAATTGGTCGGTAAATGCCTCTTTTCATCTTTCTTTCCCTCTTTTTCATCCCCTCTAGATCTAGATCCATGCAGGAGAGAGAAAACTGCCTTTCTCTAGATCTAGATCTATGGTGGAACTTCTTCTCTCTTTTTTTGGTTTGAGTACTATATAACGGCACTAAGGTTTTTGGAAGAGCAGGGGATTAGGATGGAGAGGCACCGAGCCCACTGGATGTATGAGATGAAGAGGGTTGATGGCGAATACTATGATGAGGTGAAGAAGTTTGTTGCTCGGCGAGCGTTTACACAAATGAGATAATTCAACGAGCCCGATTATCGTCCCTGCGCAAAAATGCAAGAATGAAAGCGTTTTCGACATCGTGGTGCGATCTCACCTAATCATGCATGGCTTCGTCGGTGACTATTTGGTCCGACTTTTCACAAAATAAGAAGTTCCACCCTTCGATCCACCAATCGATCCAAAGCATCGAGCAGGTCCCGGCCGATCCAAGTACGAAAAGTCCACCACCGGTCCAATTCCATCGATTTGTTCGAAAGCACGGCCGACTTTGACGATGACGACGATGACGATGGTGGTGGTGGAGGGGACGGCGAAAGGGAGAATCCTATGACGCGCCCGAGGATGTCCGGGTTTTTGAAGATTTGGTGAACCGACTTCGATGAGGATGATATTTTGTTTGGCTGCCCGAGATGGTTGGAGAACTTCAAACGGATGAAGCGGGCAAAATTGATCCGCTTTACAAAGACAATCCTGAGGGTTGCACGGCGCCGAAGTTTTAACCTCGAATTTGCTTGATGTTGAAGTCTCGTCATGGCTGGTCCGACACTAGCTTCAATGAGCTCGTAAGTTACCCGGCCTCCACGTATCCAACGCCTAACAAGGTTCCCCGCTAATACGTGATCGTGCTAAGAAGTTGATCCGCCGGTGGCGATGAAAGTGAAGAAGTTCGATGCCCGCCCCAACCACTGTATCCTATATCGGGCGATCAAGACGAGAATTTGACCGGTTGTCCGCGACCGTGGTGCTAGTCGATACAAGCGAATGCCACGCGACTGGGAATCTTATCCGCGGGGCGGCCACGGCCGCCCGCCACGCTGAAGGCCACGATTAACCGTGACCTTTCGTTAGTGACAAAACGACCATGCCCGCCACGCAAAAAAGTTTTTGCCCGCCACAAAAAAGATTTTTCGGTACTAGTGCCTTTACTCACTAGAGCCTCTTTTATGGCTCTAAATTCGCCTCGCACGTAGTGCCTCTGTCCTATTTCAAATGTCATTCTTACTTGATGAAGAGTCAAATATATTCAACTTAGAATAAATATACACTAAAAATATTAATACTTACGTTACATAATTGGTATCGTTAGATAAATCGTTGAATCTATTTTTTTCTTGATAAACTTATTTAGATATAAAGATTGCTAATATTTTCTACAAATCTACTCGCACATATTAAAGTTTGACCAAAGACGAATACCGTAGTGACAATTAAAAAAAAGAGAGTATCTTTTCTCTTCCCCAAGCAATTGTAGGCTTGTAGCCTTTGCTTGGTACAACTTACACTCCCACTTCAGGGCATTGTAGTGTCACCATTTGTAACTGCATCTTGAAGTGGTTTCAGTTCCAGAGGTGCTAAATAACTATATATAAAAGGGGTGAAGTCATAATTTTGAGCTTCAGCTCTACAATGCTACAATATTGCTATAGCGTTGAGGCCGAAACCGAAAAGAGTCACACCAAACACAAAAATATATTTAAGTTAGATTTTGTTTTAAAGATTTTACTATAAATATAAAGGGGTTCACGGTGCAATGGCAAAGACTATTGGTTAGGGGCTCCCACCTAGGGTTCAACCCCCGGGTGCCACACTTTATACCGGGATTTATTTCGAGATTTCCGGCTCTATGCATTAGTGGTAGGCGACGTCCCGGCGACAAAGGCGCTGTGGTGACTTCGTGAACTTCAAGATTTGCCGCTCAAGATATCGAAGGTGCTTATATTTTACTATAAATAATTGGTGTATAGTTTGAATGTTTTATTCGGAAACTAACTTCTTAATTATTTGAAACTTTACGCAATGATGTTAGCTAGAGATGGTGGCCGTGTAGAGTAGGCTGCCGTGCCGCTAAAGCTCGTAGTTGCCAGCTCGTATTGGCTCGAGAGGTCGTCAAGCAAAAGCCTGACGAGTGACAAGGATGTATGTACCACGCGTGACACGTCCACGCCTACCTCAAGCGTGTCAAGGGTAGCTCAACATCGGGCCGGCCGCGCTCCGGCATGTTAGCCATATGGCGACGGTGGCACCATCTCCTTCGTGAGCTACTAGGACACACACCATCCATCTGGAAGCAAAGATGGTACCCACCCAGTTGCCACCGACGTGACGGCCACTAGGTATAAAAAAAAAAAAAGGTTTTGTACGAACGAGCGATTTTTTGGTGTAGAGGCGGCTGGGTTGGACATATATGTAGGAAATAGGAACACCTTTGATGAAGATAGAGCAAATTGGAGAAGAAAGCAATTACAAACACATGTCGTTGAAGTTAGAGCAAATAAGAGAAGGATACATTTTGTCTTACGACTTACGAGTACATTGAGTTTTGTTATAAGAGGTGCATGCATGATAATAAAATTTTAGTCACAATCGTTTTTTTTTTTTTTTTTTTTTTTTTTTTTTTTTTTTGCATCCATTGAGAACTCGCCCCTGAGAGAAGGAGTGTTGTGACCCCTAATTGAGGATGGCAAAAAAAAAAAAGGACTTTTGTGTAACGATTGTAGTCCACATTTAGCTCTCAACCCAACAAAAAGCCCATGAACTTTCATTGTTTACCTAAACCTGGCGTCCTGGCCACTCTACTATAAAAAGTTGCAGCCATGCAATAGCCCACGGTTAGCCCTGCATGAGCCCAGATTCAGTTTTTTTTTTTTTTTTGCCTTTCCTGTCAACTGAATTTTTTCTATGCACTCACCTCATCTAGCTATATTTACACCATCTTTTTTATTATATTTGCAATGATCTTTATAGTGCAATTTATTGAATAGAGTGATGTAATTTGAGGATAGTACAAGATCTCAGATTCGTTAGGTGGACTTGGAACCCTTGGCAAATTCGTTTTAAAGTCTGAATCCATCCATCCATCTTAGTGAAACTTAAGAATATTTTGTCCTGTACGTAAACTAGAGCTGCATGGGCATGGCCTACTCTCAGTGAAAATGTGGAATCGACACGACACCATTCAGCATGCAGGACGAACAAGAACAGCCAGTTAGCAATAGTACTCGTGTCGCCGAAAAAACATGCTGCAAAATGCCAGTCATCCACCATATCAAAAGCATGGATCATCATCATCTCCGGGTAGTAGCATGCTTGCAAAATTTTTGTCATGGCCATCATAGGCACAGGCAGCAGCGCGGGGCGGCGCAGCAGCACGCGGCGCCGGCGCTGCACCTGGGAAAGGCGCAGGAGCAGCAGCGCGGGCAGGCGCAGGTGCAGTCGCACGAGCACCGCGGGCACGGCGCGCAGCACCCGCACCCGGCGCCGCCGCCGCCGGCGGCGTACACCACGCGGCACCGGCAGCAGCAACAGCAGCAGCAGCTGCAGCAGAGCTTCCTCAGCCGCGGCGCGCAGGAGCAGCTCGGCGCTGCTGGCCTCTTTAGCTGCAACCGCGGGCACCACCCGCCACCGCCACCGCCGCAGCAGCAGATCCACGAGAGGTAGTAGCTCAGGCAGTTCTTTGATCTGCATGCATGCACAAACGCAACTTCGTTCATTCATTCATTCATGCATCAATTTTATTCATCTGCTTCGTGATTGCCAACAATCATTCACCCAAAGCCAGCAACAAACAGCAGCAGCATTTCAACATGGTTCACTGATGTTACTCCTATTCAGTAGTAGCTCACGATTTCTGACGACATGTTGAGGAATAATTGAAACAATTATAGTAACAATGAGGTGACGGTTCTGAAAAGTAGCTCTTTAGATGCTCAATTAGTACTAAGCGTTAGTGCAGACTACAGAGTGCAGACAACGACAAACTGATTGCTCTGGCTGACAATGTGATTTTGATGGCATGACAGTTTAAAGTAGACGACAAGCTAATTGCTCTGAAAGTTTGTACTACGGTGGAGGGGTGCAGGCTGTAGTGGGAAAAAGACAGCAAAGATCTGATACAAGCCGTTGAAGCTGGTAGGACGTATACGCTCGGTAAGACTGGGGCGCGCAGATGATCACAAACTTCAGCTTAACTGAATGAATATGCACTTACTACATACTTTTCAGAAAATGGACAGGTGTTGTGTCTCATTCATTTCAGTTTTATTGGGTACTTTGCAAATATACCAATATTTCAATCCTAGTCTTTTTCATCATCTGAACGTGTGCTAATGGTAAGAACCAACAATATTAAGAGTTGTGATGAGCAAAGGAGGTACCGGAACTTCTTCAGAAACTGCTGAGACTGATCATGGCTTCCTTTCTCTGGCTGACTGCTTTTCAAACAGATATAATAAGAAAAATGCACCATTCATGCTAAGTCAAAGACAAATTCACAACCTGAAAATCCATACATCGTTAGGAATGGATCCGGATTGCTTCCAACAAACTCATCTACCCTGCAAAGATCCATCAAATAGAGGCAATCAACAGAGAATCATCTTTGGTGTCTCCACATGATCAGTAAATATTATAGCAGCGATTTATTGAGTATTTGTTGAGCTTACTCTTTTGCAGCATCTGGAGGCAGCGTGGACCCCCTCAATGGAACTAATTTCGCCCTGCAGCAGCAATGGAATTAAATTGATCGAGCTAGCAGTTTAGCATAATACAGTAATAATATATTGGTAATAGTAAATACTACTGTATACTGCTGGTAAGTAAAAGCCACGCATGTGTTCAGCTGTCAACTTTTCAGGTGTTGTCTGGGATATTTTTAACACACAGCACACACACACACATTCAAAGTTTGAGTTTACTGAAGAAAAAACCACAGCTGGGGGGCGCTTTCCAATCAATATTCTAATATAAAGAGATACTGCAACCATATACAAACAGCCAGCATATATTGGCATCATCAATGCAACGTCGTTGTTGGGAACAGAACAAACAATAATCTCGTAACAGATTAAGGTTTTTATAATGCATCAAGGAAGGGCGTCAGTCAATATAGGCCATGAGTTTGTAGTAGAACATCAGTTGGTTGTATTTGAAAAAAAAAGGTCAGTTTTTGCCGGCTAGATTAACTCTACCATGCATACCGGGGCATGGCCGCAATGCAGTGCAGGGCTGTGTTTTTGCAGGCTCATCGATCGGGCAGTAAATAGTGTTTAAATTAACATATGTTTTCAGGAATATTTTATTGCTTGGTAGCTGAGCTCTGATGAGTGAGCAGCAGGCTGGCTAGACAGGATGATCTGATGAGTAGTTGGAAATGTGGCAATGGCAAGCAACTTTATGTCCAGTATGCTCGCTGCTGACCACTATATTTCAGATACAATATGTAAATAAATAGGGATAATAATAACAATAAGACATTAAAACGAGAAGGCGGCAATAATCAACAAGTGGGCCGGCAGGCCCTTGTATCTTAGTCACTACATCCTAGATCGTCCCTTAAACCCTAGCTAGATGCATAGACCAAAAATCAGCAGCAGCACTAATATAATAGTGATTTGAGATTGTCTGTGTGAGAGAGAGAGGGGTACACTGTAATGGAATATAGTATCATCAGCAGCAGGTAGTAGAAGAGAAAGAAGAATCCAGGCTGCCAGTGGTGACTAGAGATGGAGTCGTGGAAATGGTAGGCAAAAGGAATATAAAGATCAGAGGTTGTGGCTTGACACGCGCGCAAATCCATGGTACTATCCGCACGTGCCCAGAGGCAGAGAGATTAGCACAGCTTGAGAGAATGGATTTAAAATATGGTTTCAAAGTTAAACGGTCTCAATCGACTACTGCTGAATGCGTTTCAGTTCTCGGAGCCATGGCCCATGGAGGGAGGAGTCACCAGCAACTTTGAATTTCGTTGACTACGCACACTTCATTTATTTATCCTTGTCAAGTACTAATTATTATACATTTTGAATCAGATCGAAAAATGAGGAGGAAAAGGGAAACGCGCGCATGCAGGTGCGCAAGGTAGCAGGAGGAACACACGCAGCAGCACATTGTAGAATGTAGATATCAATATGCGAGAAGCGAAGAATGCTGAGTGCAAGTGTGGTAGCTTGATACTACTAGTACTGGTATTGATCGATCCGTACCTCGAGGAAGCCGATCTCCCGGTGGAGCGCGTCGACGGCGAGCTGGAGGCGGTGGCGGCCGCAGGGGTCCGGCGAGGCAGGCGGCGACTTGGGCCTCGGCGCCGCCGCCGCCATGACCGATTGTTATATACTATATTGGATTGGAGGAACGAACTAACGAACGAGCGGTGGATCGACGAACGAGGCGCCGGCCGGTAGAATGATGACCTCCGTTCCGTATGTATATAGATTGAAGGAAGGAAGGGAAACGACGCAGACGCAGAATGGGGCTTGGCGACTTCCCAAGCGATGGAGCGACGAATGAATTAATGAGCAAGTAAGAGCAGGGAATGATGGAGGTAGCGAGGAAAGCAGCGAGGCGGATTTAAATGGCTGGCGGTCGTAGTCGTAGTGGAGGTGCTGCAGGTGCAGGCGAGCACATGGAGGAAGGAGAGGAGGGTGGGACGGTGGCGGGTTGCCGTTTCGGGCGACCCGGCAATGATGGAGGGAGAGAGAGAGACGAGGGCGAGAGGGACAGCCAAGACCGGCCTTCCTTTTCGGTAGGAGTAGTGCGGCCTGCGGGTGCGGGGGCCGGCCAGGGGATGGATGGCAGGAGTCGACGACGAGAATGAAGAGCAGCGAGCGGGACGCAGCAGCAATGCAATGCAAGCTCGTCGCAGAGGCCTTGGCCGCCACGCACTGAAACGAGAAGAAGACGACGACTGGTCAGTGTATGTACAGTAGCCATGAAGGAGTAGAATCTAGTGTGAGGCCGAGAGGGGGGCGTGGCAGAGGAGAGAGAGACTGTGGCTTGAAAGATTGTCGAGGCCGGATCTAGAGACGGACGGACAGACTCACAGGGGGATCCAGGTCGCCGGTGGGCGGTGGGTCCGTCCGGTCAGGGACGATGGCTGCGTGCTCTGCTCTCGTCTGTCTCGCTGCTCCGCATGTGCTGCTCTCGCTCCCAAACCCCAGGCCCTGGTCCTTGCCTTGGAGATCATTTGTCATCATGCCCTTCATTGCCAATTATTTGTGTGTTCCACTTCCACCGTGCCACGGGCCAAAAATCTTTATAGTTACACACTAGACCAAAATCTTTATAATTACACACTAGACTCTTGGCACTAAGGTTTCTTTTTTCTCTCAATCTATTTCCTCTCTCTTTAAGGAATGATAGGGGCCATGTCTTCCAATTAAGATGAATGAATTTATGTGCACAGAAAAGGATAGCCAAACAAAGTGTTCTACATCGACTATATCTATAAGTACTGTATCCAAAGGTTAACCTACCCACGCGACTCAGGAGAGAGTACACAACAACCTCGGGTCAGCGTTGCCGAGCTTGGTCAGCATTTTATAAAAACTGATTCTAGGGGATTGACATATATAAATCACTACATCTTGTGTTCTTGGTATCCGCATTCTCGACTCTCGTCTCGCGTTTCCCCTACGAAGGCGGTTTTTTACTCGTAGCGACAAATTTAACTTTACCCCCCACCACGAGGCTCTTTTTTTCGCTCGATGCTCCACCCTCTCTCGTCCCACAAACCTCTCTTGCACTACCCCCGACAACCCCGCTCACCTCCCACATTTGTTGTTCACGTTGTGTGCACCCAAATCCGACTCGTCATTGTTCCAGGTCAATTTGGGTCGCATCCAAAGAGGTTGGAGGTGGCCTTGAGCCACCATGGCATGTCGCCCCCATACGGTGTTTTAGAAAGGATGTGGATGCCCCTCGGTGATCCGCCTCCCCAAGGGTCTATTTGCATAATACCGCCAAAGGCGAGGAGGAATTCCTCTTCAAGGGGTCGGCCATGATGGGTCCCGCACTCTAGGGGTCGGCCAGGATGGGTCCCGCACTCTAGGAGTCGGGCGAGGCGGAAGTCCCCTTCGAAGTTGTCGGCCGAGGCGGTGCCCGCACTCCTGGAGTCTCACGAGGCGGAGGTCATCCCGTTCGAGGTGTCAGCTGAGATGGGTCGCTCTAGGAGTCGAGGGGCAGGAAGATGGCCGAGGAAGTCAAGGGCACATATGTCCTTTTACTCCCTTGATTTCTACATAACTATAATTGACAAACATCTTCGATTTTATTAATTTTTTTCAACCCGAATTGTATAAGCGGTCTCAAAGCCGTCTACAAAGTTTAGGCACCTAAATAATGACACTCCGGGCAAGTTTAATATGTTTACGAGCCACCGATGCTGTTTGAAGTTGAGGACATGGAGAAGGCAAAAGTCATTGAATGTAACAGTAGCCCTAGGCGCAGGATTAGGTTCTAGTGTTGGGTGTAGCTACTCCTAGTCGAGAGAGAGCGTGGGCTATGGTTTTCTTGTCAGTGATGGAACAGTGATACGGGTGGAGAGGTCCGGGCTAACATGCTCATGCAGCGTGCAGGGCTACGCCTGTCCGCTACTCTGCTCTCTTGCTCGCCACTTTGCATGCGTCGGCAGATCCAACAAGAGAGGAGGACAGCGCAGGCCGTGCATGCATTATTCCTTTCCCTGGCTCTCTCATCAATGATGATCATCACTTGGCCTTGGCCCTAGCTGAGTCGATCGATACGAATTCGTTCGATCTGACGCGTCCATCGCTCACGCTGCTACGGCCGGCCGCTCACGAGTCACGCGGCTCGATCATGCACGCTCACCGGACCACCACGTACGCAGGTCCAAAGCTCTACAGTAGATTGGCGGGGACATGGTGTAGGGCGCACTACACCAGCATGAAACTAGCCATTTCGTCTCTATGCGCCCAGCAGCATTCTTCTCTCGCTCTTTGTCCATCTGCTCGGAATCTTTGGTAACAGGCCGCCAAATCTTGGTAACTTGACAATTTTATTATTTTTTTTTCAAAAAAAAAAAAAACTAAAGATCGAGCTTTTGCCCCGTCAATGGCGACAAACTATGAAAACACAATACACCATTAGAGATTCGCACCAATTATAGGATTTTGTAGTTTTATTTTGACTTTGTCCTACCCCCGTCCTCCCCCTAAGAAAAAAAAAATTTTGAACACGTTTTTATTAAGCGAGGGAGCGAGGACAGAATGACAGACACGCGCGCGACACGCTGACGGCGGATGTGATAGAGTGACGTGCTAAAAGGAATGGAAAACGAGGGGTGGATGAAAAATTCCCAACGTTGCCCTATTAACTTTATACATATATAGATATAGGCCTTGTTTAGATGGCAAATTTTTAGCACCGAATGTCACATCGCATTAATCATGAAGACGCTTTAGTTTGTTAGTGGTAAATATCATCCTACCATGGAGTAACTAGACTCAAAAGAATCGATAATCGCAATGTACATCTAAACCGTGTAATTAGTTATTTTTTTATCTATATTTAATACTCTAAACATATGTCTTTTTGATGTATTTAATGTGATGTGATGGAGAAAAGTTGAGAAAAAGTTAGAAATTTACGCCAACTAAACGTGGCCATAGTCTCTTCTAGGAGTTTTAACTTTAATTTCCAACGTTGCCCTTTTACAAGACAAGTTTTGACTTGTCCCTGCTCCTAAGCAAGTTTGTAGTACGTAGATGATCCAAAAGACCAAAAGTGCAGTTGCAGTCCAAAGCTCCTAATAGTACTTTGCAACTAGGAATTCAAAGTCATGCTCGTCTCAGATTTGGGCCCGGCCAGGTAATTTGGACTATATGTCCGGCCGTCACCATTGAATGAATTAATAATTAAGCTGCATGGGCACGGGTCACCTGCACGACTCGCTCAGTGCTCATCGTTTGTCCCAGACTGTCTAAAAAGCGACCCCTACCCCTATCTAGCATCCACTGCAACGAAAAACAAGACAAGTGCCAGGCACAGGCACTGTGCAAACACGTCCGATCATGCATGCATGGGACACCCTCTGTACTTTGCTTTTCCCTGCAATGCATGTCAAGTTAGAATTTCATCGAGTTACTCCCTCCGTTTCAAAATAATTCATCATGTTTGACCACTCATCTTATTCAAATTATTTATACAATTTAGGAAATAAATAAATTATTATTAAAATATCTCTAATAATAAAATAAGTCACATCAAATTAGATGATGTTTATATAAAAAAATTTGAATAAGACGAATGGTTAAACATGACATATTAAAGTCAACATGATGAATTATTTTGAGACGGAGGGAGTACTTATTTACGGTGTTTCATTTACGGTATTAGAAATTAATATTTTCCCTTAAAGGTTAACTACATTTATTTATTTATGATGTAAAAAGCCAGACAGAGAGACCAAGCCAACAGTAGAAATAATTAACGGAAACAAACAAACGAATTACAGCCTTACATTACAGCAGGGGGTACGGTGCATGTACAACCCTCCCTAAACACAGGCAGCGCAGAAAAGAGTTGTACTACCATCTACGTGCACGATTTTTTCTCTGTCGATCTTTATACACAAAGGCAAAGCAGTAACAATCACTGTTAAAAAAACTACAGCTACAGAGTTAGGTCGCGGCGCCACACTACGCTTTTCCCGGTCCAGCCGCAGCAGCAGTAGGCATGTGCCACTCCCAGCACTCCTCGCTCTGTCCCGCACCCCGTCTCCTGACGGGCCTCTTCGTGTTCGGCGACCTGGCCGCCGCCGGTGGCCGCACCTTCTCCCTCCGTTCACCACCACCACCGCCACTTCTCCTCTCCTTCCTCACCTCATCTTCCACGCACGCCACCGCCGGTGCCGCCGCCGGCTCCACCACGTCGTCGTCGTCAGTCATCGTGAGCAGCGGCTCGAGGTCCTGAACGACCCTCGACATGTCCGGCCTGTTCTTCGGGGGTCCCACTGAGGCACCGGTACGCCACCATGGCCGCCCTATGCGCCGCGGCGGCGGGGTAGTTGGCTTCCATTGCCGGGTCCATGACGCGGGCCAGCTTGTTGGGGTCCTTGAGCCACGGCCGCATGTGCTCCACCAGGTGCCGCTCGCGGCTGGGCCGGGCCTTGTCGACGGCGCGGCGGCCCGAGAGGATCTCGAGGAGCACCACGCCGAAGCTGTACACGTCGCTCTTGGACGTCAGGTGGCCCGTCAGGATGTACTCCGGCGCCGCGTAGCCGTGGGTGCCCATTACTCGGGTCGAGACGTGCGTGTCGTCGCCTTCCGGACCGTCCTTGGCTGGCCCAAAGTCCGACAGCTTCGCCTCGTAGTCCTGCAGAATTACGGCCCATTTATTTAGCCAACTAGATAGTCAAAATCGTGATTGGGCTGCAGCTAGCCCAATAACGCAATGGCCTACTCTTATTTTTATTTTTTAAAATAAAAAACTGTGGTACCGATCGACGACTTGGTGCCTTTGAATTGAATGAAGAAAGTAAGACATTTTGAAAAAACAGAAAAGTTATTGGTGCCTTTCAAAGAGAAAAGTTGTATGAAAGGGAAGCATTCGAAAGATGAATTGTGCGTGCGGTGGGAAGCAAAGAAAAAGGGCGGGATCAGTCTGATTGTGTTTGTCAGCCCTCCTCCCACAGCCACAGCCACATGTGGCGCCGCCGCCGCCGCCGCCGCAGTTGAAAAGGGTTTACTACTACTAGTAGGAACGATTTGCATACAAGTCAACGACTCAACACGTAACTACTGACACACGCATAGGTTGAAGTGATTGATGCCAAGTCAACCTAACCCTTAGTCGTCGTCAGACTAGGGTACAACCTTTTCTATTTTTATAATTATTTTTTTTTTTGTGAAAAAAAAAAAAGTTGAATTGTCCGATGAAGAAATTTGTTGCGACGAGAAGAGAATGGCCGGGGGCCGGGTACACGTACGTACCGGGTCGAGCAAGATGTTGGATGCCTTGAAGTCGCGGTAGATGACGGGTTTCTCGTGGTCGTGAAGGAAGGCCAGGCCCTTGGCGGCGCCCACCGCGATGTTGAGACGCGTTGCCCACGACAGAACCGGCGGGAACTCTGCGATAATAAACACATAATAAAATCATTATTCAATGTTATATATATACCTACAAATTAAAGCATGATGATGCAGTGTCATCTTTTGCTTGGATTTTGCATTGGTACGTACGGTGACCAGACGACTACAAATGGCCTGGCATGCATGGAGAGATCATCGGATATCAGTTATATAGAGAGACAGGCACAGTACATATATCATTACTTCTTTATATTCAGCATGATTGCTAGCTGCAATTTAGCATTGTTAAGTTGATCAATAGATCCATGTCTTGCTTGTCAACTGCCAGCATGTTCCCTCGTCCCCGTGCGGCTAGCTTGCATGCATTGTACCATACATAGAGTATATATATACAAGACATATATAAACTACCCATTCTAAGCAATTTTGGATTTATTTGAAGTCAGACTTCTCCAATTTTGACCAAACCTATATAGAAATATATATTGCCATCCACCATACCAGAAATAAGTTCACTCAAGACATACTAAGGCCAGTCTCAATGGAGAGTTTCACCTCCCGGTTTTGAAGATATGAAACTTTGGTATGAAATAGGCATCTCCCTCAATGCATAATTTCATTGCACGGCGTTTCATAGGCTTAAAGTCCCACAAACTCTCTCTCA
Organism: Hyparrhenia diplandra; assembly: GCA_015847255.1. Lineage (NCBI taxonomy): Eukaryota > Viridiplantae > Streptophyta > Magnoliopsida > Poales > Poaceae > Hyparrhenia > Hyparrhenia diplandra. The sequence continues at coordinate 151,883 of JADLZK010012025.1, read as the reverse complement.
TTGCATGATTTAATTGCATAGTTCTATAATGAAACACTATTTGTGTCTTAGTGGGGTTTTCACAATCGTTTCCAACGCATGTGAAATCGTGCTTTCAAAAGGTTTCACCATGGTGAAACTCTTTCCTTCTCTCCTAGGAGTTTCATGCAAAAAGTGAAATTTTGCTGATGTGGCGCTTTTGCATTTAATATGCATAAAACACTAATGAAACTCCCATTGAGACTGGCCTAATTGCATATGGTTGGATTCATCGCGTGGAAACTCGTTAAATTGATGCCATAAATGTTGTAGTTCATTTTACTATATATATACTTATAATTTCGAATTCATGTATTCATACCCACCGTACCGCACTTTCGATAAGTCATTAATTTCAACAAAGGTGGTTGTGGACTATTGAGGACTCACATGGTTTTGCTGCCGCCCGGCCGGCGGCTTTCCCAATCGGATTGAGCCGGCAGACAGGGGGGTAGTTAGCCGGACACACGAAATAAGTTGGAGCGTACTGTGTACATACTAGTAGTACAAGCAAGTGTCAAACTTTGATTAATACTCATTCACCGTTATGCATGTGCATGCATCCGTCCACTGGAGGAGCGGAACGCGTTCATATCCTTTTCTACAAACCAGAAACTAATTAAGGAAACCAATGGGCAACTAGAGGGGGTACATTATTTACGAAGTCAACGGTCTCTCATGTATGTAAGACTTGGTCAACCACCTACTCACCCTGTCCCTAAAAGCTTGTCATTAAGCTTCCGAGAAACAAATGCTGACAATTATATATTAAAATATATAAATATTTATATTAAGTAATTAGCATTAGAAAGATTTTTAAGTTTAGTTTTTTAACAAATTTATTTGAACTACGAATCGAGTCAAGCATCTCACGGCGATATCATTTTAGGAACAGAGGGAGTAGCTAGCTTTTTTGGTGGTTTGGTCAAATCAATTGGTCTCCCTTTCTATGCCTAGCTAATAGCCTAGCTCTTTCAGACTGTGTTTCTTTGGTTGGTTGTTTACCATCTATAGTATAATCCCGGCCCATCCATGATCAACTAGCAAAGTTTGTTAGTGCGGGCTAGCTGGAGCACGTTGTGCACACATGCTCACAATCTTCAATCCAATCCTAGCTATATGGATGTGGGTGAAAATCAGAAAGGTACAGCTACCTAGCACGAACTGGCCTAATCCACCAATCGCGTTTCCGTTGACAACAACGTGGTAACAAAAACAATTAGCTGCATGCTGTATACTACCAGTAGTAAGCTGTGTGTGTGCACATGTCGAAATGTATATATGTACAAGTAGTGCAGTCCACCTAAGTAAAGATATATATATGCTATATATTAATTATATATGCGTAAATAAATAACAAAAATAAATAAAAAGATGAACTCACTCTTGAAGAGGTGATTCTCGAGGCTTCCTTTGGGCATGTACTCATACACGAGCAGCCGGTGCTCCTCCTCGCTGCAGTATCCGACGAGCTTGACGAGGTTGGGGTGCCGGAGCTGTCCGAGGAAGATGACCTCGGAGAGCCACTCCTTGTGTCCCTGCGTGCCCTCGGGGTCCCACAGCTTGACGGCGATCTGCTGCGCCTGGAGCCCCGGCTTGGCGCCCTCGGCGACGGCGCCACGGTACACGGGGCCGAACCCGCCCTCGCCGAGGAAGTTGCTGTCCACGAACCCCTGCGTCGCCGCCTTGAGCTCGCCCACCGTGAACACCTGCAGGTTCGAACCCACCAGCGACACCGACAGGTCCTGGTCGGAAGCCGTGCTCATCACGTCCGTTAGAGATAGGCGCTGGTGCTGCAGCCCCGTCGCCGGAGACGGGAACGAGGATGGGGCTGGGGATGGTGCACGCCCGCCGGAGTGTTTTGGTGTCCGTGGGTCCACCTTGTTACGCCTGCCGCCGGCGGTGGTGGTCCCGGCGCCGCCGAGACAGCCGCGGAAGAGGAACTGCCAGGCTGATACCGGCTTCGGCTGCTTCAGCTGCTGCGACTTCTTCTTGGATGACGACCTCGCCATCGATGATGATCTATCTACTACCTCTGCGTCTGCTTATCGATCTGTATATGCCACACACCATGCAGGTTTCAGATTTTGATCGAGGTTGATGATGCCTCAGCTCGATTGATCGGTGGATCGGATCTTCCGTTGAATTTATTTGCCGCAGGTGCAGTGGTGGAGGAGTAGATGGAGAAGAAGACGCGCGTGTGGTGTGGTGGTGGGGAGTTGAGAGGAGATGGAGGGCTATTTGTAGCTAGCTACCAACGATGGATGCCGATCGAAGCCGAAGAAATGGACGAGCAGACTGCTTCTTCCCCACCTTGTACCCAACCCCGGCCTGGCCTCTTGTGTTGTGCTACCGGTAACACGGAGTCTGGGCCGCGTTGAAGTTGAGGATGGATCCACAGCGATGACATGTCGCCGCGCTGACCGTTGACTTGACAGCTCAACGCCTTCTCCTCTACTATGCAGTTATGAACCCACTAGTGGAGCGGATTTCCAGTTTTCTTTTCTTTTGCTTTAATTTTCTTTCTTCGTGCCTTTTTTTTTTTTTGAATCATTCTTCCTGCCTTTTAAATTGCCCTTTTCCACAACACCTTTTATTTTTCGTTTTTGGCTGCCGATTGAATTAACTTTCATGTTGTTGGAAAATCCTGACGCGGGTAAAAAATCACCCTGTTTTCTTTACCAGATTAAAGACAATGATGCCTCCTTTCTAACTATAAATTTGGCTTTATACCAAGCTAACTTGAATTATTGACCTATAATGTGGAGCATGGGAGTGAAGAACTGATTGTATAACTATATTCCGCATCATTCATGGCGCGTCATTATAACTTTCAACATTTTTTTCATCTTAATACAAAAGATTAGCAAACTTTTTTACGTATTTGAGAAAAAAAAAAGTTTAGAGCATGGGAAGCAGTAAAAAATAAGACCACATTCAACATTAGTAAGCTAGATGATGAGAAAGTATCTATTTTTTAAATATCCGATTACTCGGAAATATATTAATAAATAAAAGAGAAAGTTTACAACATATTGCGCAAGTAACGTAAAAGATCGCTACAAGGGAGTTTGAAGAAACAAAGCTAATTACTCGCTAAAAGGAGCTACAACTGATAAAAAGGCTGCATCTACAATCTAGCTAGGGGACCTCCATCTCTACTGGCCCAGACCGGGTACAATGATTGCAAGTGCCCTGGAGAGCTCCTTGTTCTTTAGACGTGTTGGGCACAACTTAGATGGCCTTGACCACCTGCTCTAGGAAATCGTGCCCATACATGTCAATCTAAGTGTACATGTCAATGTAGGCTGTGATCGCCGCATCCAGTGTCGGTGCTGCTGACTTGTGTCGATGAAGGAGAGAAAGTATGCATATTAACAAGATGGTTAATATAATAAGAGCACTATGTGATCAGTTCATAGCTACAACATAAGTGTACTGTGCTATATATGTAGAAAACTGATCGCATAATTTAAAGGCAGAGTAGATTTGTGTTCAGCTGATAACTGATCACATAATTTTGTATGGGAAAAAGTCGAAAACTGAAGATAGTAGCCATTTAGGTTTGAATACATTTCCATCCTCATCAACAATCCAATTCACATGCATATATAAGCAACAACGACTTGACAACAGAAATGGAAGTGCATGTCCGTTAAAGCGCAGAGATCCTCGGGGACGCGTGTGGCGCATGGATTGCCACGTGCACGTAATATAAACACGTGACAAGCGAAAAAAAGAGGTTGCCGTTCCTTACACCCAAGCATGCGTGAAGTTATAGGGTTTTCCCCTATTTATTCCTTCATTTCATTTAATGCTAGGATCGATCAGAGTAGTAGAAACCAAGCCAAATTTAGGGTTTGGTTTCCATGATTTCTACTAGTAAACAAAATGATTACAAAGACTCCTCACACCGGTGATGAGGTGTGCATGCACAATCACACCAAATGCCTCCTTGTTGAGTTATTGCTTTGCCAATTTTTGAAGGCGACCCATCTCAATTGTGCTGCTAGTTTGAACTTTGAAGAGGCATTCATGTAAATTTTATTCATGATAGCCTTATCATTAATGGTTTCCTCCCGTTATCCTATCAACATTTTGTTTCTTTCACGACATGCCTACTACCTCTCTTTTTACAGGTAGAACTCAAATTTGGCGTAGGTTGTACCATTTTCATCTTTCTTTTTTTTTTTTTTTTTTTTTTTTTTTTTGGGAGGGTTCTCAACTCTCAACCATATTTCGTCACTTTGCTCCGTCCATCACAACACTTATCCACCACAATATGGATTATCTTTACTTCCTATATATTCAATCTTGAGCATATTATACTAGTACTTTAGATATAGATTTGAGAAATACCTATATTTTTGTAATTGTAGGTAATTTAGATACAAATTAAAGGTGGTTACTTTATACTATCATGCATAATTGCATTTGTGGGTAATTTAGATACACATTAAAGGTACCTTTATACTATCATGCATAATTACAATGGATAATTTAAAGTAGGTCACTAGAAAACTTTCTAGGATGTTTCTTTAAATTACTTTTTTATAATAATAGAGATGGCCAATTTACATATAAATATATAGGTCACTTTAGTATTTTCATAATGACATAAGTTAGCAACATTTTAGAAAGTAGAATATATCGATGACATCCAATAAAATTTAGAAATTTTATTTATTTCTAGTTCTAGTTTAATCCTAACTTACTATCGGTATATATGAATTATGTATAGGTTAGCTGGTTAGGTCCCCTATGTGGGGTTCTTATACCCGTTCATCCGAGTTCAAGAATGGTACATGTCACTATTGACCTGCACATCCTCCCGGATGACGACTTCTGCTGCGAAAGTGTCCTCTCCTTTGCTTGCATAGAAGCTCCGCCTGATGCCCCTCCTCATCATCGCCTCAAGGAATCCAAATACGCCCTGAACTTGGACTTTGGGGACTCACCTGCAATGCGACACCGGCCTACTAGATTGCCTTGTCGTTTTGACTTCATCAACCACATCGTCAAGGCTCAAAGAGAGATAGGCTTTCGGCGGCGTCATAGTTCGATCGTTCGATCTCGGTTTAATGTAATAGGATAGCTAGCTTGATGTACACTAGGGGAGCCACTAAGGCGTGTTGAATATATTGACCCCGCCACCCAACCAAAAAAAGGCACCGCTAAGGCGTGTTGTATTGAACATTTTCTCTATCTTAATACAAAGACATGTAAACATTTTGCATGTCTGAGAAAAAAAAAAAACGTCGTCAAGGTACTCAACCTCTACATGCGGTTGAGGATAAAGAAGAGATGCATATCATCGGCTAGTGAATGTTCCGTCTGCCAATGCAAGGATTACGCCGGCCCCCATGACCGCCACCATCGGAGCGGCAAAGTCGGGCTTGGGGCGTGCTAGTGGCCAAACACCCCACTTAGGGTGATTGGTGCGCCACCCAATTGGGCCGTGTCCCGACTTGTGCCCATGCCTTCCACCTCGCATAACCCCACCTCCCCGCCGTCCCCTACTAGCCCTAGCTCGATGGAGCTCCGACGCGCCCTAGGGCGCCCGCGGCTCCCTTCTTCCCCCCCCCCCGCCCTACTTCCGCCGCCGCCGCCCACCGTGAGCTGCACCGTTGAGCCCCATCCTCCCATGCCGCCATCTCCTCCGACTCGTGAGGTTCCTCCGCCTCGACCTAGCCCGACCGCCCGACCTAGCCCAACCGCCCCCCTACACCGCCAATCGCACTCTAAGCCGCCCATCCACCATTCCCACCGTCGGGCCTGCCTACCTGCCCCGGCCGGCCGACAATCTATATCCCATCGGAGTTAGGAAGGAGGGCCGCCCCGGTACCCGCCCGGTGCGGGTGAGGGCGCGATGTAGGCGGCGGGCGTGGGGAATGAGAGGAGCTATCTGGGGAGCGGGCGGCGCCCAGGGGGGGTCGGACGAGGCATCGGGTCCGACCTGATGATTTCCGCAAGTCAATGTGACATTTTAGCGCATACGAGAGTTGGTTGCGCTGCATTATTTGGATGATCTAGATGAGAGTTGAAACGAAATTTGAAGGCCTAAAAATAGTGTTTTTGAGACTAGAGACCTACTACTAGATAACAGCTACTATCAAGTTGAAGGACCGGCGTAATTTTATATAGTCCACTAAGTACGCGGAGAGTGAAGTTCGAGACAGTTGTCTTTAGTTTTTTTTTTTTCCTTTTGAAAGTCAAAGTCTTGTCTTGTATTTTTAAAGCACAGCAGGTAAAGTAAAGCGGACGTTCAAACAAGCTGCAGTTCTGCTGCGCAGCTGCGCTTGTCATCGCCATGTCATCTCATCGATCTAGAGCCGTCCGATCCTGCCGGTCAACTGCGAGCCGGCTATACACAAATTAGTTCTAGCTAGCGTCGTCGTCGTCGCATTGGCAGCGTCCACAGCCAGCAGATTGATCGCCATCACGTGATGCATGGTGCACACGGAAAAACCGGCCGGGAAAACGCCCGCGCGTGGGATACTAACCCACATTTTTTTTTTTAAAATCTTTTTATGAGTATATAGTATATATAAATATATATAAACTAGAATGATAACACGGTGTGTGACCGTACGTATGCGCACTGGCGCGCATGTGTTGGTCTTCAAGGACGTGTGGTAGTGGTACACAAAATGACTTCCAAAATAAACTACATACACGCACCACGCATGCGCAAGTCAAGTCCACCAACAGCTGGAGGAGAACTTCCACCATGTTCTCTAATGCTGACAACGTACCGTACTGTACCGTTCTAGGAGTAGTATGCTATTAGTACACTACTAGCCAGAACCCCGCGCAGTTGCGCGGGCTAGCAAGGTGCACATAAGGTATTTATAAAAATAGCAGAATACATTAAACATTGATAGTGTTGAATACTGGCGCCTTTGACATTCAATCACTTTGTATAATCTTGTCATCATAAAATACAATGTGGTTAAGCCAAAAAAAAAAAAGTGGTACTTCAAACTTAAAAAACTTCTTTAATTCTTGCGCATACTTCTTTGATTTTTGCTCATGCTTAGCCAATGTTGAGTATGTTTGGAGTAAAACACCTGCAGAACTGAAGCACTAATGATAATGATCCCTCAAGGATAAGGCATAAGATAAATGTCAGTTACAAAACAGTAAGCATGCATGTAAAAATAGAAAAGGCAATAGGGGGTGATAAAACTATTGAACGTGCATTTTACTGGTCAAGCAGCTCAAGCCTACACATAATGACATTTTAAATCCGTTAAGCGAAGCCAATGCATAAGAAAAATGCTGAAATATATCATAGATTAGGCCTACGTACCACAGCCATGGAATGAAGACAGTACAATATTCATGTTGTGACCTTAGGATGACCATAGGCCATGGGATCTGCAGTTTTGTGGTAATGAGACATCAGGAAACCTGTTTTTTTATTCAGTGAAAACAGAAATGTAATACTAATGCATATTCTTGTTGGACGACCTGTAGATTTGCAGACGGAGGTGCGCATCGTCGCAATCGTCCCATGTGCACAATTTATGTCTTTAGAGGAAAAACTGCACAGTTCATGAACCTATACAGGAAAATAGATCTTTACAGTAGTAGTACCTATGAGGACCAAACAATATAAGAAAAAGGAAAATGAAATGGACTGATGAAGCATTTGTCGCTTAAGGTACTCATACAGGTGGCCCCAATTTGGTAAATATGTGAACCAATTGACCAAGGAACTCATAGTAGCGAAAAGAAATAGTATTAGTCAGAAACTGTTATCGATGAAGAGGCCATCAACGTCACAAGATGGACTAAACCTGCAGCAGCAACACATTTATCTTCAGACGAAATCTGTTATATATGAAAAGCAAGCTAGTACCACTGCTTAGAAGACGCTATGTGGTTAGAATGATCTGTGCTATAATTTAGCTGCTAATTTTGTGGCATTGTGTTAATGGGAAAAGGAACATTTGCAATAGAAAAAATCACATACCAGACTGCATGGCCTTTGGCCTATAAACAGGTTTTGTGCTTGTGTTTCTTCAAAAGGAGCAAAGGTATTGCCTATCACCAATGGATGAACTGAACTGTAACTGATGACCTCCTGTAACTGCTTCTGTTGCATATAAGGATTTCTTTGTTGTCACCTGCATGCAGGATATGTTGAGGTTGACAGGCAGTGTAACCTAAATTAGCATAATCGAAGAACCAATCTGTGCTCAGCTGCGTATTTGAATTCTTACTACAAATCCAGAAAGGGATTTTCTGGAAGGAAGGACAGAACAAATAAATGAAGTATTAGTGGCGAATTCCATCAGTTCAGTCCCATTCTTCAGCATGTGTGCATGCAACCTGGAGTTCCAAACAACTCAGAGGGACCATGAAGATTAGCATCTTATATCAGGTAACAATATCAGCAGCTGAAGGTATTGGTACATATATGTCTTGTAGCTCGTATTACAAAATAGGATCATGTGCTGGCAAAGATTCGTAGCACATGTCACAATAAACATTGTATCACAAACAAATAGCAAACTGCACAGACCAAACAAACAAATATCAAACTGCACAGACCAAATCGAAAGATATAGATATCACAGGATGCACAGTACCATACCTTGGGGATGCTTTTGCTGCAGCCTGCAGGCACAGGTTCTGGTGGCAACTGATACGGGGCATGGGATGCGAGGCTGGTCCTGCGTGGGAGGTGGCATCTGAGGCGGTTTCGATTGCTGCTGGACTGCATGTATGAAGCATCGATTAGGGAACAGATAGATAGCGGTGGGTAGACGATGAGCGAGAAAACATTAGCAAAGGAGAGGGGGACCTGATGGAAGGGCGGTGGGTTTGTGCAGACGTCGGCGTCGACGGGGACGGCGGGCGGGTGAGCGGATCTCGGCTGGGCAGCGCCCACCCGCGCAGCGCCGTGCCTGGAGGCGGCCGTGGTCTGGGCCTTCCGGTGCGGCATCGCGTGGGGAGAGGGGAGGGAGCGACGGAGGGAAAAGGGGGGGCGGGACGCGAGCGGCGGACGGGCGGGCGGAGAGCGACGGAGGGAGAAGGGGGCGGGGGACGCGAGCGGCAGCGGATGAGTTTTTTTTTTTTGTTTTTACTTTTTATTATTTCCTTTTGTGGGTGGCCGAAGGCACTGGAAGGTCTGTGGCCGTCGATCACAAATCGTAGGGAAGGAGGAACGCGGCGACGTGGCCTCGCAAGAGAGCTGTAAATGGTATACAGAAATAAGGTTAATGGATAGGAACGCGGCGACGTGGCCTCGCAAGAGAGCTGTAAATGGTATACTGAAATAAGGTTAATGGATAGATTAGTATAATATCCACGGTGTTCAAATGGGAAAGAACGATGAAACCCTCTTTGTGATCCAACTAACAATACAACCAAAAAGCTAAATCCACAACTTGCTATAGACAACATTGCAAAACACAACTACCCTACTAACAAATTATTGCCAAGACATACTTTAGCACAACATGGTCGAGTCTTATAACTTATATCTAAATTTAGATTCATGGTTATGCCTATATATATGCAAGGTTATGATAACCACCACATTTTTCTCAACACTGCAGAGGGTGGCGTATGCCTTAACATATGCAAGTTGTAGCTTTCAAGCCATTATGAACCAAGCCCTTCATCAATTGAGTGGTTATAGTGAACCGGTTTTCACTTCAGAAGCAATCCATGAAAGAATTATTATGACTAGGGGACGTTCTGCACCACTGCTGATGGTAATGAGTAGACCTCTATGAACGATCTTGTGAACCAAGTAGAGTACACTAATAAATACATTGATCTACATCGGTGACGTTGACTTCTATGAAATTAATGACACGCACTTCTCTGAGTACGCGGTACAACATCATGAAGTTCTAGGAATTTAAGTTAGACTAGAAGACCCCATTTAATCCTAATTGACAGAACATGGTCATGTGAGTGAAGGGGCAATCCCGGTTGAGAAACTGCAAGTAATGGGGGTTATTAACCGGTGAATGATAACACCGTCACGTGTGACCGTGTGAATGACGCATGTTGGGTTGTGTTCAACTCTTCAAGGAACTGACTCCAAAATAAACTACACGCATCACGCATGCGCAAGTCCACCAAAAAAGCTGGAAGAAAACTTCCACCGTGTTCTCTAATATGCTGGACCACGCACCGTACCGTACGGTACCAGGAGTAGCAGTGCACGCTACTACTAAGATCCAATTACGAATGAAAATGATGAATGCTTCAGCCTGAGCTTTGGTACACTTTTGGAAGAAACAAATTTATTAGAAGAAAAACAGGGACGTGCGAGATAGATAGCCAACACCATCCGTAAAGTTGGGCTACATGTTTGCTTTGGTCCTTTTTTCTGAAAAAAATATATATTTCTTTTCTAAAGGAAGTACTCTGCTGCAAAACTTTTAGACCTATCCTTGAAATTAAATTCGATATAATAATAAATTATAGTTTAGACACATATTTGAGCTACGCTTTATACGGCCTTTCTATAATTTTAATTAAGCTGAAGAGTACAGCTAGTGAGCCAAGAGTTTCATTTCCATTTTAATGGAGGCACTGAGGAAAGGGCTCCAAGCCAAAGCCCCCAAAAATGCATGTGTCTTACCAATGACCAATGCAGATAAGCATAGTGACACACCATATTATATTCAAGTGTTCATACCATATATATATATGTGTGTGTTTCACCATCCGTCTTAATTCTTCCGCTCTTGTTTCGCTCTCTGCGTTTTGGAATAGCGATGTACAGAGAAAACACTTCGGTAGGTGCAACCGCTGCTCAAGACTCTTCACTCTTGCATTGTGTGATCTTACTCACGTCATGTAGTGACACGCTGACCATACACAAAGTCTAGAAAATATATGTTTATACCACGTACAAAGGAGGAATATTACACACAGTGATGTTTAATTGGTCTGCTTATATTCCCTTACGACAGCAAAGCTAGCTTATATTAGCTGCCATTCTCGAATTAAGTCGAAGAGGGCTCTTCGAGACGAATCAGTGTAAATAATTGGACAAAAATACGCGCAGGGAGATTCTTAGTTATCGTTTTTAATTTGTGAGTTTGTTAATTGCAACACGTCAATGAATACATCGTTGTCGTTAGTCATGTTATGTGTCTGATAATCAGCACAAGAATAAGCTAGTAATTAAATTACTAGATTGATTTTCTCCTAATTTGCCAGCTACAAGCAAACACTTAAATTAAATCTCTGCTCCGATTCAGTCAATCATCCCCTTGTACTACGTCCATGTAGATTTTTTTTCCGCCGGTAGTCACTACTAGTTCACAATAGCAGTAAGTATATATGAAACCATGAGGCCGTGAGAACCCCCATTGTCTAGTCACGTCCACTTTTCTTTCACTAGATCGATTAATGTATCCATAGGAATAACAACTAGTCCCTTTTAGCTCCTATTTACAGACTAGTGGACTAATAACAAGTTCTAGCTTGATAATTTTTTCCAAGGTAATTTTTTCCCCTCCTCTCGCTCCCTACCTCTCCCCTCCCTCCTCCGCTCGGGCATCTCCTCGGATCTAGATCGGTTCGATCGGAGCTGCTTCGCGGCCGCTGCCATGGACGGGTAACTCCACACCCCGGCCGCGCTCTCCTGCGAGACGAGGCCGCCGACGAGGAAGCCTACAACTCCGCCATGCGGCGGCCGAGCTCGAGGGGGCTTGACGCGGGCGCACCGGCGAGGGGGCGCTGGTGGCGGCCTATCTCGTGGCGGCGCATCCCGCTGGCCGGCCGACTCTCTACCAAGCTTAGCGTCGCCGCTCCCCATCTCTCGGGGGGGGCCGGTGCGCTCGACGCCCGCGGGCGACTCGACTCCGACGAAGGGGATCCAACGCCGCCTCCTCCTCGCCTCGAAGGGCGAAAGAAATCGCCGCTGCCGGCCGACGCCTCAACCTCAAACCAAAGAAGCGCCAAGAAGAAGAAGCGCCCGGGTTTATGGCGGCCGCCCCGGCAGGCCTACGCCGTCTTGGGAGCGCGCCCGACCGTCTCGAGACAGGCAATGCCCGGCCTCGTGGTGGAGGTTGTTCGCTGTCCACCGGAGGGCTCGGGGGTCGCCGAGGTCGCGTCCGGCAAGGCCGCCGGGCGCCCTGACCAAGACGGCTTCTTTGAAGTCAAAAGCAAGAATGCGGCCGCCCTCGCCGCGCCGCCAGTCCCAGCGGCGTGGTTCCACCGGGCTCGTCGGCCCGGTGCTTCAATTGCCTCCGGGAGGGACACGTGAGCACAATGCACACATCCGAGCCGCCCATCTCGGCTGGAGGGCCACCGGCATCGGCATGCCGCCGCCGCGGCTTCTGATTTGGCACGGGCGTGGCAGATCTCCCAACGCCGATGCAACTTCGGGTGGTACGCCGGCGCCGCTCGAGACCAAAGCGAAGGTCTTACTCCTCGACACTGGTGGTGGCTCCTCCCCGGACACGGTGGTGGACTCGGGCAGCTCTCCTTCAAGCCCCGGAACAGCCGAAACCGGTGGGTTGGGGGGCCTCACTCAACTCCGGCAACGCCTCTCGGTACCGCCCCACCGTGGCCCCCACGATCGCCGCCCCGCCGGGTGCTCCGCGCACCCTCCCACCGCCGCCTCGGGGGGACGGGGGGCACACAACATGTTGACCATGGCGAGGTGTCTCGGCCGCGTGGGCATGCATCGCGATGCCCAGGATCGGGAACTCCGGCTGCTCGTGGTCCATCGCCACCGGAGATCAAGCGGTCACCTTCGCCCGGGCGCTCGTCGTTCTCGCGGTGGCACCCGCCGCCGATGACCACGGCGGCGATCCACGCCCTCCTCTTCGGCCGGTTCGGGATCACGGCTAATGAATGCCCGTTCGGGTTCACGCCCGGAGGACAGGTCGTCCGCTTCCATCACCAACATGATCGGGACAGAATGCGGCACGATAGCCTCCAGGCCCACGCGCCACTCACCTAGAAGCCTTGGGTCAAGACCGCCCGGTCGAACTACAGCTCCTTTTCGCTTTCGGGTTGTGGGTCGCCATCGAGGCTGCCCCTTCACCTTCGGAGAAACACGGTTGTCGCCCAAATCGTACTCGGAACCTCGTGTGCACGAAAAGTACGGGAGACCGACATCGCGAGACACCCCCGATGATGATGATCGGAGTACCGTCACGGCATGGTGCTGGCATCCAAGCCTAATTGAGCCACAGAGGCTCATCTTCATCCCGTGAGGCGGCAGTTCAAGTGAGCGTGAACGCGATGATCAAGCGCTCCCGGGCCCGAGGTACCTAGTTTGTACCAGGGATCGTATGGATCGAGACTTCTCCACTCCTCCACCCTCTCTCGGGATGGGGAGGGCCCTGACACGACGACGAGGGACAACCATCCCGAGGGCGACGCCAACGGCGGCCTCGGCGATGCCGTAAACCGAGCACCTCCCCGGGCGGCGCCGAGGGGGGCGGAGGGAGGATCCAACTCGCGACACCGCAAAGAGGCATGCGCCCGCGGTCGACATCGTTCGCGAGGGTACATCGAGGTCGGCGCGGTGCATTGCGCCATCCCGGATGACGCCACCGGGCGATGGTCCTTCCGGCGGTCCAAGGATGGCCGATCGGCCCAAGCTCGCCACTCGTGGGTCGGGAGCGGCAGAGTCGCCAGCCGTTGGGCATTGATTCTCGCGCGCCTCGGGCGCCGCCACCACCGAGCCACGCCATCGCCGGTGTCCGCGACAACCGATGGCACGCATCACCTCGGCAAGGCGTGTTCTCTTCGCCTCTCACGAGCAAGAAGCGGCATGGCATCTCCGCTGCTCCTACCCCGGCGGCCGCCCGGGCCTGTCCGGGGATTCATCGGCGCCATCATCAACATTGCGCCTCATCGATGCGAGGATTGCCGGGACCATGATCGCCACGCCGTGGCGGGAAGACAAAGACCGGTGGGCACAACGAGGTGAACGCCGAGCTCCAATTCGGGGGCTTCGGCGTGGCGCCAACCCGGTTTGCCAGGGACTCGGGGATGGAAGAAACGCTTGCCGCCCGTCCCGAGGTCGCCTCCCTCGCACCGCAACCCGGACCACATTACTCCTTCAATCTCCCGGCGCCTCTCCCGACTCATGCGCGGTCAGGCTGCCGGGAAGCTACGACACCGATCCAGGGACCCGTCATCCTCCTCCCCCCGCAGCTGCCGCACCGATCCTGGTTGACATGAGAGGGCCAATCTGCAGCCGGTCGAGGCCTTCCCGACGACATCACGCTGCCCTTGAGACGCCGATCCTCACCGGACAGCCTACGCTCCGTGCCTCCAAAATTACGGCCGAGGGAGTGGTCCATTCGCCAAGCACTCGATTGGCGCGAAAGCTGCTAAGCGGGACCCCCAAGCCGGAGCGACAGTACGCGAAGGTCCTCCTCCATCACTTGGAGGGGCGTTCGGTCGATGCGCCGCCCGGACGCCGGACCCTGTGCTCGCCACCAAGTTCCGCAAGCACTTCGGGGATGACGTATCTACAGGGAAGAGGACGCACATGCGCAAGTTGTTCCCGATGATGTGCCCTCGCCGTGATGGGGCGGGGGGACGGAGGGCTCCGAGTTCTCCCTTGGCTCAACGCCGCAAAATTGGTTTCCCAATGAGTACAAACCATCGCGCTTGTGGGGGGCCCGCGGCCTCAGTAGCCGCAAGCCGTCGCAGTATTGCTCGCTCTCTAGTTGAGCAGCACCGCGCCTCTGTCGTTTGTCTTCAAGAGTCCAAGTTGCAATGTCCGTCTGTACAACACCTTAATGAATTAACATCTTCGGTTTCTCGTACTCTTTTCTTCCCGCGGTGGGTGTTGCCGGTGGCGCCATCACGTCGTGGGCGGCGGGACTGTGGGGCGTCTCCTGGCATACACACGAGGAAGGTTCTCTGTCACACCGCCAAGCTTGCGCCGTGGATGGGAACACCGTGGTGGCTAACTAATGTATGCGGCCCGGTCGACCATGCTAACAAGACCGCCTTCCTCGGCGAACTCCGCGACATCCGAGCCTCTCGCCCTGAGCCATGGCTAGTCTGCGGAGATTTCAATCTCATTTACCCGCAAATAACAAAAACAACTCTAGGCTGCACCGAGGCCGGATGACCCGGTTCCGCCGCCTCATTGACGATTTGCGGCTCCGGAAATCCATCTCTCCAACCGGCGCTACACGGACCAACACCGACAACCCAACCCCGGGCGGCTAGATCGGGCTTTCGCCTCACGTGGATCGGGTGACGTTGTACCCCAGCCACCACCTCCTCGGACTCTCTTCTGACTGTTCCGACCACTGCCCTCTCCTGCTAATTCTTTCTACGATGCCATGGGGGCAGCTGCGGTTCAGATTTGAGCGCTTCTGGACCTCGGCTCCGGGCTACCCAGGGAGGATGGCAGGGCGCGGCATGGGGACCGTGGCTACCAAACGTTAGCCCAAGTATGGCGGCGAACATCAAGCTACGGAGGCTAGCTAAAGAGCTCAAGTCCCGGCGGTCATCACACATTGGAAGCATTGGTTTCGGCCAGGGCCGCAAGGCTTATCATTCTCGAGTTCGATATTGCTCGGGAGTCAGGGCGGCTTTCACGGGAGAGCGAGAACTGCGCACCGCGACCTCAAGGCCCATGTACTAGGTCTTGCATCTTTTCACGAGCGATGGCGAGACAACGTGGGCGAGCGAGACACCTACGTGAGGCGCGACGTGCACGCGCTATTTCCACGATGGCATGTCACCGGGCGGAAGAAGAATCTCCTCCCGCCATCCAAAGACGAGGGCCATACTTTCACCTCCGAGGAGGCAAAGGATGACATCGTTATACGGCTTCTACAATAAACTCATCGGGCACGCCGTTTGTTCGTCGTAATGGGATCAACCTCGACCTTCGGACCTGCCGCAACTCGACTTATCCGACCAGGCCGCTGTGCCGTTCACCGTGGAGGAAATCAGCAAAGGCGATAGCGGAGACAAAACCGGCAGCGCCCCGGGCCGGACGGGTTCATCGCGGCTTTCCTCAAGTCGGCATGGAGCATCGCCGGTGCGACGTTCTTCGAGCATTCCGGGCTGGTGGGACCATGATTTCCGTGATTTTCACCACCTAAACGAGGCCTCTATGGTGCTCCTACGGAAGGTCCACTCACCCAAAGGCTTGACCGATTATCGCCCCATTAGCCTAATTCACTTTGCATCGGCAAGCTTTTCGCCAAGTGTTTGGCACTAAGGCTGGCACCAAGGATGAATGAGCTCGTCGCGACCAAACCCGGGCGGCCTTCATTCGTGGACGCCGCATCCACGACAACTTCATGTCAAGACAATCCACTGCGGATGGCTGCATGGTCGCAAGCTGCCCATGATCCTACTCAAGGTCGACCTCGCCAAAGCCTTTGACTCGGTCGCATGGCCTTTCCTCTTGGATATCCTCACGCGTGCGGGATTCCCGAGGCGTTGGAGAGACTGGCTCTCTGCCATCTGGGTACCGCATGCACAAGAGTAATGGTGAATGGAAGACCGGGACGTCGCATTTACCACGCTCGTGGCCTTCGGCAAAGGAGACCCTTTGTCGCCGCTCCTCTTCGTCATTGTTATGGAGGTGCTGAATGCTCTCCTAGCCGAGGCGGACCGGGGAAACCGGCTCACTCCTCTACCGGCAGAGATCAAGCACAGGGCCTCAATCTCGCCGACGACCTTGTCATCTTCGTGCAGCCCACGACATTGGATTTCCATTGCATCATCGGCATCTGGACCGTTTTCTGGAGCATCCGGGCTATCCACAAACCTCGAAGTGCTCTCTCACCCCAATCGGATGCTCGGAAGACCAAGTGTAGGACATCCTACAAGTGTTCCCGTGCCGGTTACAGAACTTCCCCACCAAATATCTTGGGGTACCACTGTCGCTCACAAAGCTAAGCAGGCAAGATGAGCAGGTCATCGTCGATGCGGTGGCCGAAAGGATCCCTACCTGGAAGGCCAGCCTCCTAAACCAAGCAGGAAGAAAGGAACTCACCCACACTACGCTGTCAGCTGTCGCGGTACATGTCTCCATCTGCCGCGCCCGTCCTCGTGGGGGATCGAACAGATTGATAGGTACCGAAGGGCGTTCATATGGGCGGCCAAGAGACAGTGGCCTCCGGCAAATGCCGCGTAGCATGGCCAATCATGTGCTCCCCTAGAGATCGCGGCGGACTGGGGCTGCCGGACCTGGCCATCCTCGGATATGCATTGCTGCTTCGGTGGGAGTGGATTCATCGGACTGCGCCGGAATCCTCCTGCCCAGCTTTGCCGGCAAAGCCGAGGCGCAAGGTGGCACGGTATGTTTTGCGGCTTCGGTCTCGGTGATCGTAGGAGATGGAGCACGCACCTTGTTCGGATGCATCATGGCTGCCCGATGGAGCGATCTGCGGGGCGGCGCGAACCTCTTCCGTTGCGTCGGAGCAAGAAGGAGGAAACGCTCCGTCAAGGACGCACTAGAAGATGACCATTGGCTACAGTACATCGCATCAGCTTACAGCATGGCAGCCTTGGTGGAATACGCCGAGTTATGGGACAAGCTTCAAGGTGTCACGCTACGGCCGGGAGAGGAAGACAGGTTCATCATCGAGGTGGGCGGCCTCGGGGCGAGACACCATCGCCTCGGCGTCGCCGCGTTCTTCGTCGGCTCCACGGTTCTCCTCGGAGCCAAAGAGCTATGGCGTACTAAGGCACCGCCCGAAGGTGAAGTTCTTCTTCCGGGCCGGGCATACACGGCGGGCTTTGGGCGGCGGAGCGGCGAATGCGTCACGCGCCTGCGGCGGTCGCGCTGGACTGCGTTCTTTGCCTTCAGCTCCTCCAAGACCACGGACCACCGGCGGCATCTTGAGTCTACAGCAGGGAGGTATGGCACCGTATTCTACGGATCGCGCACATGGACCACCTCTGCCCCAACACACAAGACAACTTGGTGGATTGGTGGCTTCGCACCAGACGCCAGGTCGCCAAACCTTTCAGGAAGGGCTTCGACTCCCTGGTTTTGCTGGTTTCTTGGGAACTTTGGAAGGAAAGAAACAGACGGACCTTTGACAATGTTTCCAGGTCGGCATCGCAGCTAGTAGCACACATCAAGGACGAGGCGCATGGTTGGGCGGCAGCGGGTACAGAGACCTTGCAGGGCTTCTCGCGCTAGCCACGCAACAGTAGAACATCTGGCTTCCTTTAGTCGCTCAATAGGTTACTCCAGTTAGTACAACGTTTTTGCAGCGCCGTTCAAGCCGGCCACCTGTGTTTGTGTGTCTTTGTGTACGGCGGCCAACGGGGTTGGCTAAAGTCCACAACGTGTATGAACTCTCGCTTCCCTTAATATAATACGTGCACAAGGTGCGCGCTTTCGAAAAAAAAAAGCTTGATTATCACATTTACGTCTGCTTGTTTGGATCATTTAGAGACTAAAATATTTTTTGTGTGGAAACACTAAATTAAAAAAATTAGGCAACTAATTATTAGTCATATGGATCCAAACAAGGTCAAAAACCCACTAATGACTTTGTATATTCTAGTTTCCGCTGTACTTCAGTGTTTGTCAATACTTAATTAGTAGAGAATCAGAACATCTAGGCTCCTGTCCAGTTGAGGCGCAAAACAAAATATCAACATGATCAATAGCAAATCATCAACTTGTCTGCAGTTTGTTTGGACTTATGCACATATATAAAAACCAATGACTTGCCTTTCATGCTTCAATCATAGTTTGTCTACAGAACCGCCGTCTCTGACTATGCTGCCTGCCGCCTTTAATTTAGTCCTAAGACTTTTTAGATAGACGACTAGATAATATACTAGTACCATGAACGCGTGCGTGCGTGTGCGATCGTTGTCATGCTATTGCTGACGGTTCAGTTTCATGGCAGGTAGCAAACGATCGATGTAACTGAGGTCAAGGTCCAAGCAAAACTACTCGCTTTGGTTGATACTAAGACTTGCGACGGTTTGAATCTAGACGCTGAGAAATGGAGGATTGCTTTGTAGCATTTGTGGAGTATAATGCAATGTTTTTAAACAACTTGTCAATCGCCACTAAATGTTTGTGGAAATATCTACTCGTACGTGCCAAGGAAGGAACTTTCCAAATTCAGTTGCTGATCTGACTGGAGTTCTTCGTCCCTGTCGTTGTCCAGCTCTCCTCTTGTTGAGATGGATAGATATCTTTTTGTTTCCTTGCTACTTGCTCTCTTCTTATTGGTACCGATTCTGGACTGTAAAACACCTCGCTTCAGAGAACAGAATTAAATGAATGTGGTGTGTTTACATGTAAAAAATTCTGATGTTTGAGCTACACGGGCACCACACAGGTAGCCGCCTGAAATCTCATGACATGATTCAGGTCAACAGATAGAGATGGAGAGATAGATGACATACTAGCTAGGAGAAAGCGAAACTTAGGCAGCTTCCCACTCGCACAAAATATGCAGCATATTATTACACATATATGAGCGAGGTTGGATATACATGCATAATGACGTTGATGTTAGTTTGAAAATTGAAACTCTGATATATACATGCTCTGCCGACGTGGATGATCATGTTTTGCACGCAGTTGAGATGGTAGCTAGCCTCTCTTTATCTGAATTCTGAAAGGTGGTGACTTGGTGAGAGACAAATGTGTGTGTGAACTTGAAACTAAAACTAACAGAAAAGGAGCGTCGTTTATTTTCTAGGGAGGTAGGCAATCAACATCGAAAGCAAATAATAGAAACTCTCAGGAATATGTACAGTTCAAGCTGCCCGGCCGGTTACGGTCAGACATGGAGCGTCGTCATGTGTGGCCGGCGTTCACTGCAGGTTAACAGTGGAATAATAGTATATTTTCAGGTAACTTGTTTTACCATACCTCCTGAGTCCTGATGGGTCATCGATCGATGGAGAAAATAAAGCACGCATGAAAACAACAGAGATCGAGACCTCCCTGGCTCCATTGTTTTGTCATCGCGTTCGATCGAGCTGAAAAGAGGATGAAACCTGGGTGACCCGGTGTGAATGCACGTAATCTAGTTCTAAAAAATCGCCCACAAGGGATGCAACTAGTTTGCTTGCTGGGTTGAGACTTACGATCCATAACCCGTGACTCGTCTTATTTTTTATTGACACTCCTCCGTCTCAAATAGTAGGTTGTTTAATTTTGTTACAAAAGTTTGACCATTCGTTTTATTCAAAAAATTTATGTAAAATATTATTTTTTTTACTAGGGACTTTTTAGTCACAGGACTAAAAAGTCCTTCAAACCAAACAGCCCCTAAGAATAAACTTGATATAGGTGATTATGCTTGTATCAAATACTTGCTGTAGCCTGACTTGTGCAGTCCGCCAGGTGATCCGGACCATATGCGTGCGTTTCGACGGTGGGGTGCGCGTGGATGACGCGACACGACGCCGCCGGCAGCGCATCTCCTGAGATCGCCGGCCGGTTCCCTAAAAGGCCGGACTGCTTTGACGATGGCGATGGATCCTCTCACTGCTGAAATCGCATCGATCAGGATAGGAGTTGAACCATAGCGGCGGCGAGCGCCTGCCAACCACACCCGCGCGCTGAACCTGTCAACTGTACGTGTGAAACAATATAATGCGGCCGTGCAGTACATACGCTGGGAGAGGGAGCAACGAGGATCGATCACACACGGTCCCAGGGCTCCAGAGCAGGCTTGCACGTTAGCATCAGCATGACATACCTATGTTGTCACTGTGTGCTCAAACTTTTTTTCCTTTTTACATTCATACACTAGGAAATATGCCCGCCCACGGTTGAAAAATACTATCAAATGCATGTTTGCTTCAGCTTGCTGATCAGCTGTCATGAACCGAATTGGGTCAGCCCGAGACAAAGCTAGGCTAGGTGGGTCCAAGCGGCCGCGGCCGGCCCAAGAGGGGGCCAGCCAGATGGCGCGGCAGGGGCCGCCGCCCCTTCCTTCCCGCTTCCGACTCTGTTTCGTCATCAAGTTAGGATTATCTTAGGCTTTTGGTGTGTAAAAGAGAATATTCCAATCGTATAAGGAATGCCCTTATTAGGAATAAATAAATATTGTTTATAAAAGATATTCCAATCATATAAGGAAACCTTATAGGAGATTGCTTAGATTACAAGTCCCACTAGCCGGGCTATATAAGTAAGGGGATGTAATCTCTTTGGGGATAAGCAAGCAATAAAAATAGTCATATCTCTCTATCTCTCTCTCGCCGCCGACCGCCGCACACGCACCGCCCGTCCGCCGCCGCCTCGCCGCGCCGCGCGCCCCCCGCATGCCGCGCCCGTTACCATGCCGCCCCTAACCGCCGCCACACTCAGCGCGCCGCGGAGACCGCAGCTCCCTATGCCACCTTCTACACCCCGAAGACCGTTGGTGACGTGTCGCAAACCGCCCAATCGAACCGGTCCGTGACATCAGCTCACTTACACCTCGCAATTTCAAAATAGGTGCTACTTTTTACGATTCGATTTACATTTGGAACCGGGCCCGGCCCATCTAGCGCCGCCGTGCCTCTTAGAGACGGCCCACCTATCGGTGCCACTCCCCCTTAGGTTCATGGAGCCACAACTTATCAAGGTCATGAGCCTAACTCAACCGAAAAGACTAGCCTAATAGGTGATGACCGCCCGCCTTATATGTTGTCTTGGCGGCGGCGCTCGGACATCCGATGAAAAAAAATACATCGGATGCCCGTGTCGACAAGGCCCGCCCACCTCCGCCTCTGCTCCACTCCACACGGCCCCGCCCCCCGCCTCCACCTCTGCATCCCACTCGACACAACTCCGCCTTCCGCTCGGCACAAACCCGCCTCCGCTCCGCACGACCCGCCCCTCCCGCTTGGCACAACCCCGCCCCCCAACCTCACCGTCCCCAAAAAATCTGCACGCACCGGTGACCACCATATCCACCACCCAAAGATCAACAAGGGGGTGACTTATAGCCTTGCATGGTGCTTAGACTAGATAACTTCGTAGATGCACCCTACCTTCGGATCGGTGCTAACTAACAGGATGACTTATTGCCTCGTTAATTCTCTATAGTCCTTCTTCCGTTGGATAGAACTTAACTGGACCTGTTCCTTGGGATCACACTCTCTCCTAGTGTCTTTCCTTTTGAATAATGTCCCATAAGAAAATGCCAACATAACTTACAAGGATATGAACTAGACAACCATAGGAATCTTCTCAAACTTTATAACCTCTCAGTCCTTGTTATCTTCTCAGGGATTTAGTTATAAGTGAAGGCATCTGGGCCTCTTAAGTGGTTTCGGTAATTAATGACAACATAAGATTATTGTGACTAACGTGTGTTTTGCAAAAAAATGCATTGAGTTAGGTCACAATAATGGTTCGCATGCCCTCTGTCGATGGAAATTGTTACGGTTTTCAAAGGATGGACGATAAGGTTAAAGACGGTTAGATCCGATTATTGATGGAGTTGGGTCACATCGGATTAGTCGATAGGACTTTGTTTTTCCTTTGGCCATACTATTAAGGGGGGTGGACGGGTAGCTTGACCTAGGAAGGTCTAATGAGTTTAGTATGGTGCACACATGTCAAACTTAGCGCTAGGTAGCTACAAAATGTTGGCAAAAATGTTAGGTTTTGAAGTCATTCACAAAGGAGTTTGAATTGGATTTGAATGAACTTTAAAACATAGCGTCGGACGCTGAATGGAAGGGCACCGCTCGCAGGAAATTGAAGACCGTCTCTGCCGGACGCCGCAATCGGCGGCGGCGTCCGGCGCGTCTCGACGCTTTATAGAAAGCCCTACGGAGAAGCTAGCATCGGACGCCCGGCGTCTTCTTGCCGTAGGATGCGTCCGCGGCAGCGGTGTCGACCGGTGAAATTTGAATCTCACAACGCCGCGGACGCTGCACGGCGGTTGGAGTTCCAAACGTCCGGCGCATTCGATGGAAGTGAGTTTGGAGGAGAACGGTGGGATTTTTGGCCCTTGGCTACAAATACAATGTTGGCTCCTCCTTGCTCTCTCTTGCCCATTGTTTCAGTTGAAGGAACCCATTGAGAGCAAGGGAGAGCAAGAGCCTAGTGAAGCTTGAGAGATTTAATAATCCAAGGCTAAGGACTTCGCTAGTGCTAGGGAGTAAATAGGTGTGCATCCACTCTTCTCATTAGGCTTGAGAGGTCAAGTGAGAGTTCGTGCTTGTTTCTCTTGGTGATCGCCATCACCTAGACGGCTTGGTGGCGGTTCATGGCTTGAAGATCATCCGGTGGAGCTTGTGAGTGGTTGTGGGTGATTCACCGCGACTGAGTGTCGAAGAATCAGCCCGTAGAGAGCACTTAGTTCTTGTGAGGACTAAGGGGGAGCGATACTCTTGCGAGAGTGCTCCAACGAGGACTAGTGTGGAGTGGCGACTCTCTGATACCTCGGCAAAACATCGCTGCGTTCTTCTTCCTCTCTTTACTTTGAGCATTTACATTCCGCAATTCAATTCATGTCTTTACATTCCTAGAATTGCCATGCTAGAGTAGAAATTGGAACCTAGGGTGCAAAACTTTGTGCGTTAGTTGTTAGAAACACACTTAGGCATTGTTAGAAACACACTTAGACACAAGTGGGTGAATATGGGCTAGTAGGTTGTTTATTTGTGATAAAATTTTAGATTAGCCCAATTCAGCCCCCCTCTTGGGCATCTTGATCCTTTCAATAAGCCTCAACCACTCTCACACCATTCTCCCTATGGATTCGATATTTAAAACCCTCTCCCGAGTGAAGTGCTACATCGGTATCTGTGTGCTTGCGGATTATTCATCTATCAATATTTCCGTAGGCATAACTTTTGCCAACAATGGTGCTGAGGGCAGACAAAATTCTCATGCTTGATGCCCTCAAGATGGAGTTATCTGTTATCAACTATGCTCGTCGTGTGGACGATGACTTTCTCGCGTGCATCACATTCGATAGAAAAGGAATCCTTTGGATGCTCATTGTTGGTGAATACTTGGGGAATGGAGAGTTTCACTTCTCTCACATCGCAAAACAAAGTGACCATGCATCTCCCAATGAACGCCTACCAGGCGTTGACCATTTATTAGCGACGTCAAAAAACCAACTGCGATAGGTCCGCGAACCGACTATTATAGCTCTACTATAGTAGTGAATGAATCTACAACCATGACCTCCTATCTGACTTTTTAGCTACCGTCAATGTACTATCCGTTGCAATGAATATCTAGTGAAACGGCTAGTTTGACCGAGGCAAAATAAAATCTTTATGATTGTGGAATTTTATTAACTTCTATCCACCGCAATGAATTTATATCTTGAAATGGCTAGTTTGACCGAGGCAAACAAAATCCTTATGATTGTGGAATTTCATTAACTTCCAAAACCGATTCGAAAAAATTACTTTGAATGAGAGCAAAAATTGGAATGTTTGGTACAATATGATTTCACAAGTACCATATTAGCTCACCTCATAGTAGGTGTGAATGAGAGCATCAAAAGGATATCTTGTTGCGGTAGGATTTCACCTAATTCCAAAAATATTTTTAGCTATTGCATCAACCCATCTCTATAAAGCGGCAAGGTCGATTGTTTTCTACGTACAGAAACAAAATCAAAAGCTCCCTCCTCCCAAAGCACCAAGCGATTGCTTGATCTTAGTTGAAACAATATGCCTACACCACCGAAGATGTCTCCTCAAGAGAGAATTCATGCTCCGCGTCGGGAGTATGCGCTCACGTACTCAGCGTCGGGCCATCGCCTCACGATTAATCCATGGCAGGTCACAATTTCTTATTCGGTGGGAAGGACTTCCTCGATGAGAATGCTTCTTGGATATATGTGGAAGAGCTTCGGCGACTTTTCCCTTTATTTGATCTTAGGTTTGCGTTTGTTTATCGTCGTCGTGGTCGTGGACTGGTGCATGAAACAAGGTTGACGACTACAATCCGCCAAACCAAGAGATTCTTATAATCTTATAATGTTCTTACATATTATCTTTAATTTTGTTATTCTAAAATTTTAGTTTCATATTATATGTAATTTTGTTTTTATCTTATATTTAGTCAACTTTTGTTACCCCCTCTATAATAGAGGTTGGGAATCGTTTGTTTTGTCATCATTTGTATGTTTTAGTTTTCTCATGTGGAATTGCATTTTTCTTGAAGCTACCTCAATAAGATTTAAAACTTTGTAGGTGGATTTTTCTCAATGCTATCGATAACGAAGTGAGATTATAGGGACGGGTTGAAAGAGTGAGGGAGATTGATAGTTTGATTGTTGAAAATGTTTGTGTCAAAAGCTTGTAACTATGAATTTTCAACACTTTCGACCCTGAATGCATATGTATGCTGATCTTTGAAAAAATTTAACCACTCATTCGAGCCATGATAGACAATGAATTTACGTAAAAATAATTATATATACATGTGAAAAAAAATAAAAGTTATGAACCATGGAAGATAACCCTTTGTGTGGTAGTGCTACCGCGGTAAAATTTCTAGTTTGACTATGACTTGTAGGATTTCAATGCCCTCCTAAATTGTTCTATCGTGGTTAGTGTGAATGAAAATAGCAATCGAAATGTTTGTTACAATAGGGTTTGAAGCATCAAACAACTTTGGGATTGCATGAATTTCACCAACACTTCAAATAAATTATATCTATCATGTGAGACCACCTTTATAAAAAAATCAACAATCCCTTCCTCTTGTATTTTGAGTGTCACTATATGGTATAAATTTGACCATCAAGTTCTCAAAAAGTGAAGATTAAACCATCATTCATGCATAGTTATGTTGTTACATAGTACGGTTTCACTTATATTTGGAGAATAAGGGCTTTCATGAAGCAACTAAAGGAAAGTAAATAGAGCAAAATGGACCCATGGGGTAGGTTGCCTAAAAGTACCGCTAGTTCGGTACTGGTCCTAGCCCCGACAACCATCAATCAAGTTACATGGCTAAGAAACACACTTAGAAGTAATGTGGAGCATTGGTTCGATGTTGGTTGCATCCTAGTATACATGGGACCACCATACATGCAAGGTGATAGCTCAATCCATTGGTGAATTGCCTTGGATCAACTATCAACCTCCTTGGAGGATAACTATGAAGTGTTGGATGTGGTGGTGGTGCATCCCATGATTTGCCCAAATCCACGAGGGTTTGCTTGAACCCACAATGTTAGTTTCATCGCCTCACACTACAAATGGGGTTGTTGGTGCATATTCTCCAGTGAACAACATCAAGAAGGAACTTAAGCTCAAGCTCTATTAGAGTTTAGTTAGTATGCTAGATTATACGGAAGTTAGCCAAAATTGAGTAGAACTAAGTTTGGGTTCTCAAAGCGTCTTTGGAACTAAGGTATAACTCTTCTACCCTTTTTCTTACTTGAGTGTGTCATTGTTGTGCAAATACTTGTTATAGTTGTTTTGATATCTACTTAGACCTTGGTTGCATCACTATAATCTTGGCTAGTATAGTTGATCCTTCTTTTCTTAGGGTGTCCTCATTCATATCAAATGCTCTAATCTAACTTGTTGCACAGTTAAGTAGAATCCAATAGTTCAAACATGGAATTTGGGGCTGTGGGGTACTACTTCATCGAATTTCCCATGTCTTACATAAAAATAGTCCAAATACATGCGGGACTTGTTATTTGATAAATATTCTTCTTAGATCCATTTCCTTTTTTGTTGGTATAAATTAAGCGCTCACAATAAAGATGGAAATATCCACAAGCGCACCGATAGAAATATCGTTGTAGCACTTCACCAAAAGATAAACTCAAGCGGTTTTAAAATATCGAACCCAAAGGAACAAAGTAAGTGAAGATAACTAGTGTTTACCCAATCCACATCACAATCTAAAGTACTTAAGAAACTAGGTAGACTAGGAGATAACTTCGACTTTCTAATTCTAATCTCGATAAACCTTGACTTATTTATTCTATCGTGGACACTAATCCTTAATAAAGTAAGGCAAAATTACTTTACTAAGAACAGTAAAGTCTACCATTCACCTCTTGGCGGGAAGTGGGCTCAGAGGATTCAATAAAGCTATAAAGTCACCTTTATGATGCTACCACCGATTCCAAGCCAAAAGGGGCATTCACAAATAACTCTAGTCTAAGCACCACGCCTACACTAGGAATAATCCCTCTAATCTAGAGCAACCAAGATCAAAAGTACTCAAATATGAGTTGCAAACTTGAAGAATAAAATAAACCAAAACTTACTTTAATTATGAAGTCGAACACCAGATAATCTCTCGAATACACTCCTCTTCTCGCGAAGAGAATGATCCCATAAAATACAAAGAGAAGATCCGATAGGGCGGAACTCCTCCCAAACACTCCATACTAATCTCTCTATTTGTAATAAACTTGATTGCTAATCAAGATCCATAGTAGCTAATCTAGAAGTATCTAGCTCTAATCATGAGGATCTTGACTTCTCTAACCCTAGACTCTGAAGACTGAACTCTGGATTCTAACTAATGAATTAGGGTTTCAAGGGTACCTCAGCCCTTGCTTATATAGCCTCATAGGATGAATCTCAGCCCTTGGATCAAATTGACTTGATTGGAAGGCTCGGATCTACTCCATAGGTCGGTTGTAGGAAGGTTCCGGAAGAAGGACACATGGATTAACAGGAGCAGGCCGCGTGGTCCCACACTTTGACAGGTGGGCCCCTTTTGCCAACCGCCTTCTTTTTGCCTTTACACCTCCGGAAATTCTACTAATCGCCTGGTTTGGTCCTTTTCTTCTTGTCTCTATTACCTCTTTGCAACCCTCATTTTGGTGTTTTTCACGGAGTTCTCTTGCAAAATATAGGATACACCAAAACTCATGGAAATCATTAGAAATAATAATATTTTACTCATATTCATCCCTTGATTTATAATATTTTTATTGTATAAAAGCGACGTTATCTATCGTCAACACTTTTCTTTGTCGTCGTGGGAGCACAAGCTCTACATTAGCGTCTAGTTGGGTGAGCTCTCGCTCTCATGGATGGTTTATGCGGGCAGGGTAAGCTAAAATCTATTGGACTATAGGTGGTTGCAACATGTGTGTGTTGAGAGGGGTCGAGGTTGATAAGGGGAGATTGTGAGCACGTGTTGGCATCAAAGGTGGCACATAACGTAATGAACTAAGTGCATGACTTGTCAAGGTAGCTTTCTCCTAGGAGTACTAGGTGAATTTCACACGTTGTTCTGCGGATATGCAAAAGTAAATTTAATCTAGCTAAAAAGAATTTAAAAATATTTTCAATAATGAACTAATATAATGTTAGTGGATGACGTGGCATAATGCTAGTGGATGATGTGTCTTGCTTGCATGTAGATTATAATTGCAAATGCTAGTTGACCATAAATACGACTGTTAGTGGAATGATGAGGTGGATAGCTTGCATGTTGAGAGAATTAGCTAGTGGGGCTGTTAGTGAAATGATGAGGTGGATAGCTTGCATGTTGAGATAATTAGCTAGTGGGGTTTGTCTATATAGGTATAGTAGATAGTAGATTCCAAATATCCATTTTCACGAGGAATGTGGAGTGAGCTAACTAAGAATCAAGTTCGTGTTATGAGCACGTAGGGTGTTTATAATAGATATAATAGATTGGGTAGAGTATCTCTATGTTTATGGTAACTTAGATAAGGCAAACACAAAAAAAGTATATAACGGTGCCAAAGCTCCTTGGTTCATGAAAAGTGGAAATCGATTTTGTTTCTTGGAGCTAGATTGTGTGGGTCTTTATGCATCGCTAGGGACAAAGGCTTCTCTTTGTATTTAGAAAACAATACCTTCTAAAAAATGTTTAGTTGGGCCCCATCAGAGGAGTGAGAGTAGGGAGGAGTCCTATGAAAGAGGCTCTTTGTGTAGCCACTCGTGCCCCTATGAACTCAAAAATAAAGGAACTTTTAGAATATAGAACCAGAGTAATAGAACTACGGTACCTTTAACTCATGTTGAAAATTAGTTAGAAAACACATGAACCAACGACAAATGGTTCGTAAGGGATAGAAGGATTCACGTACAAAAGATGAGTTTAGAATGGTAACTTCGATTATAATTCACAAAAACCAAAACATGATAAGAAGAAAAGGTAAATGGAAGTTCAAAATTAGTGGATGAAATAATAAATAAGGAAAAAAAAGTACTCATATGAAATGCAAATAAATTAAAAAGAATTGCGACGCCTGAGAGATTCGAACTCTCGCGGGGAAACCCCATGTACTTAGCAGGCACACGCCTTAACCACTCGGCCAAAGCGTCGCTTGGTGGTGTATCCCAAATTTCATAGGTTATAATGGAAACATCTCTGTGCCCAGAAGCTGGTTGCCCTGAATCCTGAGCCCCTGACAAGCTGTCCCGGTGACGCCACACTCCCGAAACGGCGAAACCCCACCACGCACCAACCATGGACGCCGGCGGCGCGCGTCCATCGGCACCGTCGGCCGCCGCTGCCGCTGCAGCAGCCGCAGGCGCGGGGGCCTCCGTCGCGGACGAGCCCCGGGACGCGCGGGTGGTGCGGGAGCTGCTGCGCTCGATGGGTCTCGGCGAGGGCGAGTACGAGCCCCGCGTCGTGCACCAGTTCCTGGACCTGGCCTACCGGTACGTCGGAGACGTGCTCGGGGACGCCCAGGTCTACGCCGACCACGCCGGGAAGGCTCAGATCGACGCCGACGACGTCCGCCTCGCCATCCAGGCCAAGGTCAATTTCTCCTTCTCGCAGCCGCCGCCGCGCGAGGTACCAATCCCACCCAAACTCCTACCTTGTTGCTCTTCAATTTCGGAAAATCAGTTGTTTTCTGTAATTGTTTTCTTAGATCCTGCCAAATTGTTTTTCGTCAGTCGGCTGGTGTTACACGGTCGAATCCACCAACCCTAGTCCTTGTGTTGCCCGTGTAGTTGAAACTTGATTTGGAATTAGTTTTGGTTTTGCTGGATTAGTTGGACGACAACCTGCTATTTCTTTCTTTTTTTTTTTTTGAAATTTTAAAATTTCATTAGGTCACAGACAAACTACAGATGGGTGAAGATTGCCCCATACGAAATGTAACTACCTTTCAAATTGGAAAATTACAGCTATTGCATCCCTTGGCACATAAGCTTTAAATGGTTCAGCTTAAGATGGATTGCCTATACCTAATAAATTTTGAAGCTACCCACCCAGTTGCATTTTGAAAGTTATAGGTGATTAGATGTTGATGATGCCTGACTGATACTTGTAGGATTGAATTCTCTGTTGCATTAGGGTATTGTGTTTTATTTTTTATTTCATATTTCTTAATCAAAGGTGTAACTCTCTGTAGTATAACACTATGGTTGTTGCATTGCACCTTGATACAGGAAGACCATAATTTATAGCTTAATCTATATCATCTATCTTTTAATCATTCATCCACATTCTTATACGGCATCAAAGACTGGTAGTTAGCAGAATACTAGAACTGCACGGGACTAATTTCCTTTATCCTTTGGTTGCTTTGTAATTCTCTCGTATTTGTTTCTTGTGTGTCAAAATCTTCATTGTATGCATCTACCTATGACAAGGCTATTGGTACTTTTTGTCCAGATTCTTTGATGAAAACACACTGACTCACCGATTCCTATTAGATATTTGATCTGTTGAGAAGTTCATACAAGGCCGACCTTTGAGCAGAACCACATAATCAAGTGTTCCATTTGATCATTCAGTGATGAAGTGGTGTTATGGTCCTTATGGATATGAAAAAGTGTTTGGGTGCTTCTGACTACACCTAATACTGAGTTTTAAGATGCATTTCTGGAAGATTACATTGTTACCAACACTGTTGATTTCTCCTTGCTTGTTATGAGGCATCAGCCGCATCACTAAGGATATTTGTTGCCTTATGAGAGACATCCTTAACGTGTTGATAAGAGGTTTCTTTAAATGTGGTAGTACTAAATACATCTAACATGATCTCAGTTGATCCCTTGGATTCTGTACAAATAAAAATTATAATACGCACTTGCTCGCCAAGAAAATGATATACCACTTACCTAAGGAAGCTTGGGAAGTACCAGTTATCATTTGAAAAGAGAAAATTTATATCTTTCTTGCTTAGCTCATAATGAATATTCTTTCCAGCCCGAAACACTGTTTCGGGGCGTTTGTAACCAACAATTCAAAATTTTGGTTGTATATTTAGATTTGGCTTGTGAAGCTTTGTTTCAAAAAAAAAACTTTTTTTTTGTAATAATTTTCTGAGGTTATTTAATATAATACAAGATCATAATCTTTGCTTGTGTTTCATTAGTAGATCATATTGATCTCCAATATCACTTTTTTTCCTTGTGATGGATTATACAGTGACAACTGGACCTTTATTGAACAATCTCTAAAAAAATTTCATGGTGGATTGCAATACTATTTCTTCTAAAGACAAATTTGACCTTTAGGGAATAGTCTCTAAATTTGCAAGCGATTTTGTCAGATGGAAAGAAAGAAAAGTAGAATACATTAACCAACAGCTGAACCCGGTGACCAAAACCATCTATTTGCTGTCAAATTTAACCAACACGACTACAGAACTTTTATCTGTTTATAAAACTAAACTTCTACTTGGCTCAGGCCATGATACATCGCTTACCCAAGGAAGCTTTGGAAGTACCAAATCAATATTTGAAAAGAGTACATTGATTTATTTCTTGCTTAGCTATATTGAATAATTTCTCCAGTCATATTTTTGGGATGTGTGTAGCCAACAATTCAAAACATCATTCTGTATGTTTAGATTCAGCTTGTGAAGATTTGTTTTAAAGAATACTCTCTAGCCTATTAGAATTTGCTGAGGTTATTTAATATAATGCAACAAAAAGTAGTCTTTGTTTGTGTTTCATTAGTAGACCATATTGATCTCCCTTCAATTTTTTTTGTGATGTATTATACATTGACAGCTTGTTGTTTTGGTGAACAATCTCTAAATTTGCTCTTTTATTCATAATGGAATACAAGACTCCTTCTGTTAGAGGCAACTTTGACCCTTAGGGAATAGTCTCTATATTTGGATGAGTTCTTGTCATATGCAAAGAAAGAACAGTCGAAAACATCAACCGACAGCTGAACCCGCAACAAAAACCATCTTGTTGCCATCAAATTTGACCAACGTCAACATGACTACAGAACTTTTATCTGTTTATAAAGAACTACTTAGACTAGAAAATCAAGTCATTGTTAGGCATCATCAAATCATCCCACTAGAAAATCCGGAGCACACTGGTTGATCTTCATATTTTCCAAGTGGGTTACCACAATTCACAAAGTCATTACCTCTTGGTCTTGAGATGAGAATCATGATGCCACATTATGTTAGTTGTACAAGTGTGTTATGGTATTAAGTATGTGTATTCACCTTGAAATAAGATGATGTGATGTTGATAGATCATGCTTAGTCTACAGGGATCTCATATTGCCTTTTTATGTTCCTAGACTCCCTAGTACAAAGAAAGCCATTTATAGATATAGTTGTTGGATGTTGTCTTAGCACAACTAAAAAGTGCATGAGAGTTGTGGTGAAACACTGGAACTCATGTTTTGGTGTGTCTTCTGTGGTTATGGCCTACTTAATATTTTGAATCTAGGGGTTATCATTGTTGTTCCATTGGATTCCTGAAAAGTTGATCTAGTCTTCTGTAAAGAACATGTGTGTATCCGTGTTTTATGCTAACAAGTTATTTCCTCTTCTTGGTAGGTTCTCCTTGAGCTGGCCCGTAGTCGAAACAGAATGCCACTGCCCAAATCAATTGCCCCTCCTGGCTCAATTCCCCTCCCACCTGAGCAGGACACACTGTTGGCTCAGAACTACCAACTCCTACCTCCATTTAAGCCACCACCGCAATACGAGGAAACAGAGGATGAGAATGAAGAATCCAACCCAAGTCTGACGCCGAACCCAGCAAATTCTAATCCAACCTTCTCGCAGGATCAGAGAAATAACGAGCAACAGCACACTCCGCAGCATGGTCAGAGGGTTTCATTCCAACTCAATGCTGTGGCAGCTGCTGCTGCAAAGCGTCCTCGGATGAGCATTGATCAGCTGAACATGGGCTAACCATTCATCGCCGTCGGTTAGACTAGTATCCTTTTCCCCATCCTCTAGTCTGGTGAGTCATGTATTGAAGAGATTATTGGTATGATCTTATTGACGACCACCCACCTATTTAACCACGAGATGTGCGATACAGCAGCAGTATAAGTTTCTGCCTGCAAGAACGTTGCTTTAGGGAAGGAAAGCAACTGTGCTAGTAGTATTTTTGTACTTGTTCACTAAAAGGTTAATATCTGCTACAATTGTATCTGTGTCTGCATGTTCTTAGTAAAATCATTCATGTCAAGAGTGCAAAAATTGCATTATCAGCATTGCAAGGTATTAGTTATGATGGCACCAAATTGTGATTTTTATCCACGAGCAGGATTGAAACAATTAAAGCATTGTTGAGCTCAAAAAAAAAAAAAAAAAAAAAAAAAAAAGGTGTATAGTTTTTGTTCCCTGTATCAGGCATGGAGTCGATTCTCGTGTCTACCCAACGTCCTCTACTGGACCGATATCGGAAGAAAAACGTCATCTACTAGACCTGTCAAGAGCCTGTTAGATCCAGGCAGCTAGTTATTAGCTGCTAGCTGAGAGAAGCCAGCTAATTACTTTTTACTAGCAGCTAATTGTTAAGCTGCTAATTACTTTTTGCTAGCAGCTATCTGTTAGCTGCTAGCTAAAAGAAGCCAGCTAATTACCTTTACTAGTGAGTCTATTAACTAGTAATTATCTGTTTGGATCCTCCAACTAATAATTAGTGATAATTTGTAATTAAGAGACAGCTAATACTTTTTTATTAGTACTTTGCAATCCAGAGCCCAGCTAACAATTTTTTATTAGCTAAATATATCATTTTGAGCTATTAATAGTTGCATAACTGTTATTAGCTACTTTTGAGTATCCACCTAAAATATTACTGTAATTAGCTAGACCTGTTTGAATCAGGTAACTAATTATTAGCAGCTAACTACCATCCCATTGAATCCAAACAAGACCAGACCTATCAAGAGCTTGTCAGCTAAAAGAGGCCAGCTAATTACTTTTTACTAGCAGCTAAAGAAGGGTAGCTAATTACTCAATTTTACCAGCAGCAAATTGTTAGTAGCTGCTATCTATAAAAGGAGCCAGCTAATTACTTTTTACCGGCAGCTAATTGTGAGTTGCTAGCTAAAAGAAGACAGCTAATTACTTTTTACTAGTGAAGCTATTAGTTGAAGCCTTTTCGGATCATCTAGCTAATAATTAGTAATAATTTGCAATTATTAATACTTAGCAATCAAGACCCAGCTAACAAATTTTTATTAGCTAGATAGATCATTTTGAGCTATTAATTCGGTTATAGAACAAGTCTGCGTCCATTATAGAAGTTGGCAGATTTTTTTATATTCCAAACAAATAAGATTTCAGCTGATTGATGTTGAATCTCACTAGCTAGTAGCTACCCTATAAGGTCCTCTTTGGTTAAGAGTCCTAGAACTTTTTTTTAGTTCCAATACTTTTTAGAACAAGTTTCTCCATGAGATACTTTTAAGAACTTCTAGGGAAAAAATCCTAAAAATCCCTCCTATTTAGTTTGCTAACGACTAAATAGACATTGTTGTAGTCCTAACTTGAAAAGGTCTCTTAAACCAAAGAGGTGTAAATGTTTTCATCTCCACGCATAACACGTGAGATTCCTGACTGTGGCACTGCAGTGAGATGTTTTATACATAATGTGATCACACGAGGCAATGCAAGTAGGTACATGCTCTTGATTTGGGGTACGTACATGGTACCTGCTTGGCACGTTTGTTTACTTGGAGCGTGTATGCATGTTGGTACCCTGCTGACACTTAAGGATCGAAATTAAACCAAGCAATGCACGCCCATGGGGCAGAGAAATCGACAAAGCAATCCGTATCGATCTGTACAAAAATGGCCACCGACAACTGCAGTAGCTTTCTTCTTCGAAAGCAAGAGAGGGAGAAAAAAAGGCTACACCTACACCTACACTGGTTTCGCCATGGCTTCCCGTACACCGCCGGTGGCCAAGCTCGTGACATGGGAGCAGAGCAGAGCAACACACTTCACTGCACCGGCGTGTCCTGTTCCATGGACCATGTCCATTTCAGGCGCGTCGGCTAGCTGAAGCTCCTGGGACCTGGCCACCTCACCTGGGGTGCAAGTGTGCATCACCTACTCGCAGTGCACGGCCCAGATCATCCGCCATGATCATGGACCGGTTCCGGCTCAGCCACTGCACGCCGGCCGCCACAGCGAGCAGAACGACACCGGCTGCCCCTTCCACCGCAGCGCCACCGCGCCGGCCGCGCCCGACGCCGACATCTCCCAGCCGCCGTCGTACTTCCTCAGCAGCGACTTGGCCGACTCCACCGCCTCGTCTCCGAACGCCGCCTCCTCGAACCCGGCCGCCGCCATGCGCTCCCGCCACGCCTCCCTCCCTGCTCCCGCCTCCGACGCGACGACGGACGTGCCGGCCTCCGCCTCCAGCAGCCGCCTCTCCTCCCCGTCCCTTCCCTTGAACGCCGCGGACGTCGACTCCAGGAACCGCCACAGCAGCTCCAGCCTCGCCGTGAACTCGCCCGCCGCGGTGCCGTCTCCCCCGCCGCCGTCCAGCTCCGAGACCACCACCAGCTCCGGGTTCAGGAGTCGGACCTTCCTTAGGATCTCTGCCCGCTCGTCGGCGCTGGCGTGGCCGAGCCGGAACTGGAGACACACGACCAGAGCCTCGCCCGGGGGCGGGGAGGCGGCGAACCCATGGTGCACCGAGTCCAGGGACGCCGCGCGGCTGATGGAGAGCTGGAGGTTGATGGACTTGGCGTACCGGAGGAGGTGCGGCGAGAAGTCGTGCCCCGGAGGCGACGCCGAGAAGGGCGCCGGCGGGTGGCCGCGGGCCCCGCCACGGTGAGGCGGACGGACGGCGGCGTGCGCCCGCCGGGCAGCCGTGTCAGCGACTCTAGCAGCGTCGGCCACTGCACGCCGTGCGAGACGCCGAGGTCGACGACGTGCAGCGGCCGGGGCTCCGCGCCCCGCGCGACGCGGCGTGCGCGATGGCGGTGTTGGCCAGCGCGTTGGGGAGCGCGAACCACGGGCTCACCTCGTGGAACCTGATGAGCGACGCGCGGAACAGCCGCGGCTCCGCGCCCGCGAACGCCGGCGTCGGGCACTCGCAGGGCGGCACCCGAACGGTGCCGCGCGGCCGCCGGGCCAACGGCGGCGGGGAGCCTGCGGGCGAGCGCCTGCAGCCCGTGCGCGGCGAGGCGGTGGTTGGCGTCGCCGGAGAAGGAGGCGAGCTCGCCGAGCACGTAGAAGAGGTGCTGCACGCGCGACAGGTTGCCGGCCTCGACGGCGGCCGCGCACGGGTTCAGAAGCTGCTCCGCCCACCTCGTGTCGCGGTCGGATCCCGCTCCCCGCCCTTGGACCCGCCCTTCTTGCTGCCACCGCCACCTGGCCTGCTGTCCTGGTCGGCGCGGCGACGCTGGTTGCCGCCACTGTTGGCGGACGCCCTGTGCGCCGGGGACTTGCGCTTCTTGGACGAAGGCTCGGACGGCGACGACACGGCCGGTGACGCAATGCTTGGCGAGGTGTGCGCCAGGGGCGGACTGGTCGTCGTCGTCAGCAGCGGCGCCGGCGGGGGCGAAAGCGTCTGTGCCACGACGCTGCCGATATCATCTTGCTGCACCGCCGCGGGATCGGACCACCATCCATAGCCGCCGCCGCCGGCGGCGGCGATGTCGACATCCGCGGTGAGGAAGGAGATGGAATCCTCGAGCCAGTCGAAGCCGCTGTTGGTGGCGGTGGCGGCGAGCTCCGGGTGCTCCTTGTCGTGGCAGCTCATGGGCTTCATGCATGCAATCTTGCAAGGAGAAGAGGAGATGTGCATGGACATGCAAAGGCAACTACAGGTGGGAGCGGATCCGCTTGGCGTTTGCGTCGCCTTAGCTTTGATTTGTGGAGCTTAATCTAGGGTTTCATGGATTGATCGGAGGCTAATGAGGACGGAGCTGGGATCAGTGGCGTTGTTTATGCACTGGAGGGTTATTTTAGGGTTCTACCCTCGTGGAACTGACATATTCCCTACATTTTGGTGGCACACGGCTGCCAAGTACACTATAGCATATCTCTAGAGATTCTGCACCCGTTGCAATTAACAAAAGGACCTCGGGAAACTTCTCTTAGCATAAGGCAAGCTGCTGGATTGGCTGAATTTGAATGTTCAGCTCCAACTTCGTGTGCTAGCTTCTCAACTCTTGTTCTATAGTGTTGTAAAAAAAATGTTGTTATATAGATGAGTACATAAACCATATCACAAAGCAGAGTATTAAACATAGTGTTACTTATTTGGATCCAAGGTGCTATGCCGGTTAATGATTAGCTCCTTGGATCAAACAGGTCTAGCTAATAGTTTAGCTAATTGTTAGCCGAATACCTAACTAACAACTACACTGGTTGGACCAAACTAGCTAGTAGCGGCTAATATTAGTTGGAACCTATTACCTAGCTAACTATTAGCAGCTAATGGATCCAAATAGGCTTTTGCAAGAATCTTATGAAAAAGGGCATTTATCACAGTTAAAATTAACCGCGCTGCCGGAACTGGCTACTGCTTTTTTTCGAAAGCGAGTTTAACTCGTACTTCATTAAGAGCAGTGGGAAAGTTCATACACGACTTGCGCCGGTTCCCGTAGCGAGCTGCCGGAGAGATGACGCAAGTAAAACACTAACACAAGGCACCGGCTGAAACCGTGGTGTAGAAAAGGCGTAAACTAAGAAGAACACAGCTGTGCTACAGAGATTTAGAAGCCCGGCGGAGCCCGGCGGGAGCATGCTTACAGGCGCTCAACCGGGTGGGAACTGGTTACTGCTGATGTTCTTGTCCTGATACTTTACCCATCTATTTTGTAACGGATTCTCAAGGTTTGCAACTCCCTTGTTTCTTATAATATGGAGCATTGCCCTTGACTCGGATATATATGACTGAGCTCATTGCTCATTCAACTCTTGGTTTGGTGAGGATTGTATATTTACATCTATCTTTGAGACATCACGGTTGCTGGGAAACATTGAGACAGTAATGCTAAAGCAGTTTAATGGTGGCATTGCCGTCCCCATTCGATGGGAGCCGGAGAAGGGCGGCTGTCACAGCATTTTGGTACAGGGATTAAGAGTTTGGTTGGAGGGCGACAGGAACGGCCACTACTCGTTAGTTGGTACGCCTATGTTACTTGTTGCTTGGATCCATACTAAATCTCAAATGATTAGGGTCCAAATGACACCATCACAGGTGCATGTGGCCTGATGTGGGGACACCCATCCTGCTTATACTGCTGCTGCCTTCAGCGATTCATCTTTGTTTAATTCTTGCTGACAGGTCGGATGAGCTCACTTCCATCTATCAGCGGTCGACAGATGTCCATCCTGAAAACTGTGATGCGTATTTTAGTTGATTCTCCCTGTATTCTTGCTGATTATTGGTATGTGCAGACCCCAGAATTAAAATAAAATACAGTACAATGCATTATTCAGAGGTATGACTTGCAAGCTTGATATTTTCTGCTTTCTTCTGAATAATAATTTTTGGATACACCAGAGCACACATTCGGCATCTGAAAATAAAAATAGCATTATGCTTCTTGTTGGTATGCAAATGCAACTGTGCAAATTCGCGCGGGCAAACGCGAATGTGTGCGTTTGAAGTTTTCAAACAACTCTTGTTTTCCATGAAAGGACACAGCTGGACTCTTTCAGTGTTTGCGAAAGGTAACTGTAGGATGATTGGTTCCTGCCATAATAAGCACAACATAACAGCAAGCTGGACAATTTCTCGCTTTCTGGAATGCTTACAGCTCCACTAATATACCTATTCAATTGTGAACTGTACGGATAGTGACGGTAAAATTGTCATGGAAGATGCACACAAGCAGTAGTGCAGTACTATTCAGACGGCAGCATGTCTTTTATATTGCTCCGTCCAGACATATCTTACTCCAAATCCATCAGTCCTGTGTCTTGGACACACTAGACACTGTACTGAGATAGCAATTCCTTTGTTGTATTTGTGATGGATGCAATGGTAGTTATCACTCTAAGCCAGCAATTTTATCCATATGCCTAACTCCAATTCCCTTCTTATCGTCTTCTCAAATTTCTGATCGAGCTTCGTTTTTTTTGAAGTAAAATACCAGGAGCTTTCTCTTTCACTTGAGACCGGAAAGAGAGCTTGTGGACAAAATACAATTTACAGCCGAGGCTGCAGCAGCAGCAGCACAGCAGACCGGGACAAAGATAAGGCTTAGACAGGCCTGAAACACCATCAAAAGCAAGCAAAGCGAACTGCATGGGTGATCTCGTCCATGTTGAAATATGGAGTGAATTGGCCATCTTCTCCATCGGCTTAAGGTTTTCAATTGAATTGTTGATCAGTGCATACAACTCAATATGATATCGGCTGTTGCTCACTCCATTCTACATCAGAGACTTGAGGGGAGTACTGAAATATAGAGTGAATTTCTTATGTTCTCCATTAAGCTTTTGGATCGAATCGGAGCATGCAATTTATAATATCCCAAAAATATGGAAGACAGCCGGGTCAATTGATTGATGACTAGCAGGGAAATCGCATGTAATTATACAAATTCCGGTAATGATCATTCGAGATCATTGCACAAAAAATTGATAAACATTTTAGCAGCTTTCAGTGGCTCCACCTCTTCCTTTTATAATTGCACTTGGAGGTTGTTGACCTATCAGTACTCTTTTTCCTTGTGATATGATATAAGCCACTGTAAGATGCTAGCAATTGACCTGTTTTATTTCGAGCGTCCTCTTCTAGATATAAGTGCAAAAGATGTTATATGCCTGTGTTTTAACTAATTCTTTGGTGTGAGTAGTTGACAAATAAACGATGCTTTCCTTTTTTGACGTGCAGGATGTTACATAGATCTAATTTAGATTCTTACAAATTGTATATAATTAAACAATGCTTTCGTATGTATGATTTGCGGGAGGTTGCATAGACCTAATTTAGATTCTGAGAAATTGAATGCAATCTCAGCACTTTTGGCGTAAGCTATAAATTTTCAGACTAGTTGCCTGTTCTTATTATTGCCAACCCCAAAGTAGGGACATTTTTCAAAAAAAAAAAAAAAAAAAAAAAAAATTAGGGATACTGCGCAACTTGTATGCAGTTAAAAAGAACCAAGTGACAGTGATATCTTTGACTTTTATCAGTGCCTGCTAAACTATGCACCTTCATGCAGGTTACTTATCGAATCTTTTGGTGTGAATGTTTGCGTTAACTTGCACTTACGTTGATCTGAATTTTTCATCTCCTGTTTCTATCAAACCTGTTGTCCATCACAGCTCCATGTTCAGACTGAACTCAGTCTTCATGCTATCCAAATTCAAGGGGCAAATTTTGGAGCTGCGGTAAGAACACAATCCAGTGCAATGATTCGTCGAACTTGGACGCAATAATGGTACTTAGATTAAACAAAACATGTCCTTGTCCATATCTTAAGCTTTGAGACAACATCACACAATTAAATTAGACCACAGACAGTAACCGCCTCGCATTTTTCTTCCACTCCTCACAATCAGCCATGTCACTGGAGCCTTGGCAGCAAGGGAGCTCCTGTCCAATTGAAACCCAGGACCACATCTACGAAAACCATACAAACAACTTTCATATAATAGTCTCCATGTTGCGTTGGGCGAATGCAAGGTTGGCACACAAGACCTCATCACCTCAGTGTAAGCAACCAACGAACTAAATTATTCGAGATTCTTGTGGTGACGTAGCGGGGCAGGAATATACCCCCTCAAGTCCCTTGTGCCTTCATAATAAAAATGGAACTTGGTTTCAGAGCAGCAATCTTATATCTTGACGTTGGCGATGTGGATGTGCCCATTGTTTATGGGCGTATTCAGCAAGTACCTGAAATAGGAAAGAGATAGTACTTTCTTTTTTTCTGAAACGAGCAAAGAGAGTACTTTCCTTCCCTTCATCGATTGATCTGGATTTTAAAACCTGCAAATTGCACCGTTTTGTCATTTGGGGTGTGGTTAAGGCAAGTGTAGTACAACCATTTCATCAAAAAGTGTAGTACAACCTTGCAGAAAGTACAGAAGCTGAATCACAAGAGGCTTGTACTGATGAAACCAGAACAAAAACCAGAAGCACGTTCAGTGAAAATCTGTAAGGTAGACAGCTAACAGATGGAGTTCAATATTTTCCTTTGACATTATATATGTTTCTCGGAACAATTCAGAATGAGCAATGAGTGACACCATCTTGTGGCAAGTAGCTGTCCTTAGAAAGCACTGCAGGGTATATTATTGACTGAAACTTTCAGTCAATAATATACTGAAACACAATAGTGTTAATCGTGTTTCAGTCAATTCAATAATACGCTGTATACATTGCCTTCTGAAATTAGATATGTTTTTCTCCCTTCTGTCAGTGCTCACACCCCAACTTGCAGAGACCAGCACTGCTGGTTGTTTTCTCGATCAGAAACATCGGTTGACATCACAGGGTTAGGGTTAGCTGAGGTCGGCTGTCCTGCCCTGCCCATGAAATCGACGGAAACCATAAGCAATGAGTGCTGATGACAGACCAGTGAAGAAGGTCAGACCAAACTTGGATGGGTGAAAGCAAAGTTAATCTTTTCTGAACGCTGAGTGAGGGAGCGAGAAATCAATGATTCGCTGATGGCCTATTTGACCACGGATTAGCGAACATGACAGCATATGAGGTAAGCTTGCCTGAATCTATCATGCATGTTTCTTGAACCATCTTTGTGATATTTCCTCGAGTCAGCACTGATGCAACATCATAAGCATAAATAGCATGCAGAGATGTCGCTGTCCGAGAGGCATCTTCCCCCATGCCCCATTCATTGTCCTAAGCAAATTGAAGAGCTCTGAATAGCTTAATCAAGTCTGCATGACTGCATGAGAAATCAAGCCACCTGGCCAGTGGAAAGGAAACACGAAGCAAGCTGCCCCTTTCCTCTCTAGCTAGCTTCTTGTGATTTTTTTAGATCGGGCCTCCTCTTCTCTTTGTTAATTTATTTTCTTCTTTGCCCAGCTCCTTGGTGATAGCACAAGATTACTCTGTAAGTCTGTATACTTTGGCAGGTTGCAGTGGCAAGCAAAAGGAGTCTGCATCTGAACTTTTGCAACATTCTACATCTATATGTTTGTATGGGGTTTTCATGTTTTTTCTAGGCAACCAGAATGGGTAAAAACACTCCTACTGGACTTTTACTAAAGAGAAGAGTAAAAACAGAGGTACAAAAAGAACGAAGTTAAGTAACAAAAAGAAAGTGAAAATGAGAAAGATTACAACCGAGCTTCTAACCATAGACTAATATAAGGGGGGAGTATTTCTGCTTTGCCGGATGGATAACCATGGCACGAAGAAAGGAACTCTTAACTGGTGTTTAAAGGTTGTGAGCACATGTATGACTGAATGAACAATTGAATGTTTCCATCAAAGTGGATATTAACAAAGTTCCAGCAGGCAAGAGCAAAAGGACATTGAAGAAGAAAGAGCCGGTCCAGAGACTCTTCATGATCAATAGCAAAGAATGCAAGCGTGAGACTGCAACTCCATTCCTTCTTTTCAACAACTAAGATGATCCTTTAGAAGAAGCTAGAAGAAAACCCTATGCTTCGGTTGACAAGAGCATTTCCACAGCCATGAGGAAATACCATAGCAAAAGGTTTGTGAAGGTCTGAAGCTGCCTTCATTAGTTTTCCCTGTTCATCACAACTTCAGCTAACGGCTGACCGCGGATTGCATTCATCTGGTTCATTTGCGACCTGGTACGAAGCTGGATAAGAATTGTAATGCTACAGCTGGTATGGTTAAAAAAAATAATAAGAAAATTTAATGAAAGGCTTACTAGTGGATTTCTGCTGATCTTGCACTGGAAACAAGCCGAGTGGCCCATGGGCCAACATGATTTTCCAAGGAAAGAGAGCACCACGTTCCATTGACTGTTACAGGCCCGGCAGCTCCGCCCATACAGATTATTATT
Source organism: Hyparrhenia diplandra (assembly GCA_015847255.1). NCBI lineage: Eukaryota > Viridiplantae > Streptophyta > Magnoliopsida > Poales > Poaceae > Hyparrhenia > Hyparrhenia diplandra. The sequence goes on along the minus strand of JADLZK010012025.1, from coordinate 108,826 downwards.
ATGTATCTAAATTTCTTGCTAAACCAGCAATGTTTGTCTTGTAAATGAAATTTACATGTCGTGTTTTTCCCATGGTAATCTAGTCTTTGAATTGATTACTATCAAACTGTTATGTGCTTTTGTGGTAAACTTTGTAGTCTGTGAATACTGATTTTAGAAAAGGGAGTCTGTGAATACTGATATGCAGAGATTGGGATTGCTTTGAAGAGTGCTGTATAAACTCAATGTAGCTGTCTTCAATTTTAAAACCTTCCCTTATCCAAAAACAAAGGAGTCCATTACTCTAGAAATAGCAGCAAAGTGGCCCACATTCTGCATATATACACGAGTGAGTACATTACTGTAGAAATAGCAGCACAGGAAGGCTATGCAAGAATGTACAGAATTATACAAACACTGAGCAGCAGGAGCAGAATCTGATAGATGAAGCAATACCAAAAGGAACCCTATAACCATGACATAGCCTGAGATTGCTTATTGCTCTTGTTATCTAGCAGTACTGCAGTAGTTGTACACCTCCAAAATGTACATAGCGGTCGATCAGTAATCTACTTCTCGTTGCAGGACAAGTGCTGAAAGGCGTCCTTGATGGCTGCTATGGCCGCCAGGTACTTGCTCCTGCGCTCCAGGTACATCCCCTCCCGCACCAACCGCTGCCCGGTGTCGTCCATCTGCAGCAGCGTCTGCTGCTCCAATCGGTCATCGATGAACAAGCGCGCGACGAGGAACGAGAGCGAAGCGGCGGTATGATGCAGCCTGAGGAGCTGATCGCCCTGATGATATTGATACGGCAGTGGTTTCTGGTTCAGCTTGTCCGAGAGCATGGCCACATTCTTGACGTGCTGTTCCACCTGCTGCATCAGACTACCCAGCAGGTCACCCTGTGAGCCTTGGTGGTGGCTGTGGTCACTCAGCACCTGGATCCTTGCAACCACATAGGGCTTTGTCCTGACGATGTCGATGACCCGGAAACGGTCTTTGCCGACGCAGGTGAGGAAGAAGCGGTCGTCGGTGAGCCTCTCGCACTCGACGACGTGGACGACGCACCCCACGTCCGCCATCCTCCCCCCGCTCTTGCTCTTGCCCGCCGAGCCCGAGCAGGAGCAGATGACCCCGAACCTGAGGCCCTCCTGGAGCAGGGTGTGCATCATGATGCGGTGCCTGAACTCGAACGCCTGCAGCTGGAGCGTGGCGCCGGGGAAGACGACCGACGGGTACATGACGATGGGGATCTCGGCGGTCTGCTGGTCTTTCGGGGACTCAACAACCTCGTCCATGCAGCCGTGCTGCAGATTGGCTCCGCATTTCAGCAATGGTGTACGGAGGCGCTGCTGCTTCTTCGTGGTCGTGGCAATGGCAACTCTTGTTTGTGATATTGGAGAGTCGGGTCTTGGACTTGGAGGAAGCTTTGGCTGGTGAGGATGTGAGGACGATGGACTGAAGCTGCTGTGGCTATAAACTGGCCTTGCCAATTTGGGTGGAAGGTGCAGGGTCCTGAGGGCCATTTATATGTGTTTCCTTCACTCGGAGAGTAAGAGTAGCCTGATCAACTCTGCACAAAACAAAAGGAGTTGATATATTTCAGGTGGCAGATTCAGACAACGATCTTACACAATCAACTAGTATAGTACGACTAAAAGGGCAACTCATAGTAAGAAACTGAAAGTGCAAAAACAAAACAATAGATACATGCATAGTAGTATATACACATATTCAGTAAAAAGATTTAGTGTTAAGGGCCTTGAACCCTCGACTAGCTGGACCTCGACTACGTAGTTCGTAGTCTCGCTCCGTGGTAATTCTAGGGTAGCAGCCCTAGGCGCTTCAGATTTGTTTGAGAGAGAAGTAGAAGATTAGATGTCAAAATCTTTATTATTCCTTCATGACCGGTTACAATAGATATATATATGGCCAGAGGCCCAAACCAACTAGACTCAAACTCCTAAGATTAGGGACTCAGTAGGACTCAAAGTAAGAAACCAATTCTAACTGGACTCTGACTCTAGCCATCGGTAATAGACTCAGGCCGATCCTGGCCGGACACGGACTCAGGCTCATCTCGGCTGGACACAGCGTGCTGAGCTGCACACTCTGCTGCACGCCTCACATCCCAGGCTCTCCTACGCCTGGTGTAGGCTTTGCCCCACACGACATTTAGCAACAAAAGGATTATCCATTGCATACAGATTGGGGAAAATGAATCTATGTCTGATTACAGGGAAAATGAATCTATGTCTGATTACAGGAAGTCATGACACATGTATCTATGGTTGCAGCAGGTTTGTTTGAGTTGCAGAGATGGAAGTTTGTAGAGTTGTTGGGGTTGAGGGAAAGAAAGAAAAGCAAGGATGAACAAAGAAAAGAAAGTGTCTGTTGTGCTTATCATCCTATAAATAAATAAATAAATAAATGAATGAATGACAACCGAAGCTTGTCCTCCTAAAGTGAGTACTAGCTTGAAAGTGAAGGAGGCTGAAACATTTGAGTACGGTGAGGTTGGATTGGATAAGGAGTCGTCCTTGGATGATGTTGACAAGGCAGTGGCACTGCCGTCCTAGTGTGTTTGTACTAACCGAGTAGCAGCTCCGTGTTGGTTGTCGGGCAATGTTTAGAGGAATCGAAGGGCCCATTCACCGATTCATGGACATGGTAGCAAGGTTACAAGCAGTGCATGTGCATAATTAGATTAGAGGATACGCAAACCCCGTTTTTTTTTAATTTTTTTCTTGAAGCAAAGTAAAACTCCGCTATGCCGGAGGAGTTTCGTTTCGACAGAAACAAAACAAGATGCAGGAAAACAAACTAGGCGCGCAAGATCTTGAGACTTGGTTTATTAGTTGCAGCTGCAGAAGAAAGGTTTGCCGCCGGGGACACGGCGGAAGCACGCAGGAGAGAGGAAGGAAACGGGCTGTTACCTTGGTGGTCGTCGGATCGGACGAACGGCGATGAGGGCCGATGTCCTTGCCGGGTTGCAGTTGCAGGACGCAGCAGAGAGCCGGGACCGGGAGGCCGGGAAGACGGCGAAGGGGACGACGAATCGACGACCAAGAAGAGTGGAGAGAGCACAGAGCAGGGAGGGGAGGAAGAGGAGGCGAATGGATAAGAGCAGAGGAGATTCCGATGTGATAGATAAAGGCTCGCACTTATACATCCCAAACGTTAGTAAATTCTCCAATTGCAAGCAAGGACAAGGAGTCAAGGACCGGACGCTGCCGTGCCGCTGGTCCCGTCCGTCCGTCCGTACTCCTCTGCTCGCTCTCGCTAATCCAATCCAAGATAGGAATGGATGGGTTACTTATCGCCTTGTCGTTGTCGCCTAGTGTAGCGAAAACAAAAACAGGGTGCCACCTCTGCTCGATCTGTTGGCTGCCTGCCTTTGCCACCTTGCCGGGACTCTCTCTGGTCGATTTCAATACAAGCAAATGGTTCTCGGGTCCCTTGTTGCTTCACATGATCGATCCCTCACTCAATTCATTCCTAGTGGGATTCCGTTTCTAGACAGCGATCTCCCTATCTCAACTCTCTCAGACACAACATCTCCATCGCTCACCGCTCTTTATCATTAATAAAAGCGTCTGAGAAAACAAAATAGGTGCTTTCTAGTGCTTTGGAGGTCCGGGCCACTACGCTACTCGAGACATCTACGCTAAATATCTTCAACACAGTAGACCAAATAGTGATGAAAAAAATATCTAGTTTCATTCTCTAAAGATGGCCAAACTTGTTGCATCCGTCCCCAAAATAAATAAACGCAATTTTTTAACTTTTTTAGAAACTATGTTTTGACCACTCATCTTATTCAAAATTTTTATTTCAATTATAAAATAAATTAAATGTTATTAAAATATCATTACCGATGTAGTAAGTCATAACAAAAATGATAATATTTATAGAAAAAAAGTTAAATAAGACGAACGGTCAAACACAATTTGTAAAAGTAAAAAAAATGCGTTTATTTTGAGACGGAGGGAGTATGTCTTCAACACGGTACCAACTTCTTTTTGCTCCTTGGAATCATTCTCTAAAGACATCTACGCTAAATATCTTCAACACAGTAGACCACTATGGATGTCCAAACTTGTTGTATGTCTTCAACACCGTACCAACTTCTTTTGCTCCTTGTGCTGTTGTGCGTGGGTCCGTCCAGAACAAAGCCATTGTGTTCTCTTCAATAGGACATGCAAAAGATTTTCTGTCAACATTTATCAAACACAAATTCATCCCTTGTACAAACAATTCAACGACCAGGACAACGCCACGCCAACAAAATGTCCACAACTCCAGAAGGACCAAAACAAGCACAACAAAACTTACCAAAAGAATATAAAGATAAAGGGCGCCAAAAGGGTCGAAATGGTTGAAGGGACCAAGAAGATCCCGGTGTTCTAGGAAAACCCCGACAAGCAAGTCATAATCTCCATGTACCTCAATTCCACAACCGAGGTCAACCTTGTCGCCTTCTTAAAATAAAACAACGATATCTTCACTTGTGTGTGTAGGAACAAAGTGACTATGGACATGATAAAAACACTTCACAAAAATGCCCATTTTGTCCACACCACGTCGAAGAGCTTGCCAAGACACACGGAAACGAGCTATGATTCACCCAATTTAGAGTCTGAACGATAAAGTTACGCCTTCCGAAGATTCCAACACGGGCCAAATATCGAATTGGACATAGAGGGAGGGCGGGCGACGCCAACCTATGTCCAATGACCATCAAACTTGGTCCAAAGCCTCTCTACTCAACAAGAAGCCCAAGAAAAGCATTGGTCACACTAGAGGCTTAAATGGGTATCCGACAACCCTGCCCATGGGTCGGCCGACCCAACCGAAACTCGTTGACGCCACTGATCCTCTCCATCTCAAGAAACACACTAGGCATTCCACACGTTGATTCAACAATGGTTCACACAAAGTGATGACATGGATGGATGTGGCCTCTCCCATGATGACATGGATGGATGTGGCCTCTCCCACGCACCGGCGGAGCCAAGGGGGCTAGCAGGGGCCATGCCCCCCCCACGTTACAACAATTTTTTATATGACATATAATTTAGTAATCTATTTTAGAAATATATAATAAAATGCTTTTTTTTCATACGCTTACTTGAAATCTGTGTTTTCTATCAATAGATTGTTGGCAATAGATGTCAATCTAGTGGCTGCTAGTTGTTGCCTGAATATAAGTTATATTTTAGGCACCAAATATAGTAAAACCCTTTTATCTTTGGGTGGGCTCTTATGAATAATTTCTTGCTCCCTTGTCTACGAACACAATCATCTACCACCGAAAACAACGTGTAGTTAAATCTTCAAATACTTGATGAATTCAAAAATAAGAGCCTTGCCCGATGCAAAAATCCAACCAAATAAGCTAAACTCAGTTCTTATATGGTTGGAACTATTAGACCGGCCTCCTTATGCATAATTTTTGGCTCCGCCATCGCTCCCTCCATCCATGGGACCACCAAACCAAGGAAAACGAAATAAATTCCACCGTGACCAGACTTGATACCCAAGCAAAGGAGAACCAAGGATCAGTGCACCGTGTCAAGATCGATGACTGATACAAAGGAGAACAAGCTCTTTTTTTTTTTTTAAAAAAAACAGATCAAATAACAGAACAAGTAGATACCAATGACTGATACGGAAATCATCTGACTTGCCAACGGCTGATACCAAATGCATGTTTAAATGGATGTGTTCCATCCGAAACCAAATGAACATTAAAATGAACGGCAGGTGACAACTAAAAAGTAATAAAATAAGAGATTATCTCCGCATTTGGCCGCCTAATCAAAGTCTCTCTCTGCCTCTCTGGTTTAGTACTGAGCTGCTAGGGGCTCGATCAGGTCCCTAAGAGGAGCCAGCTCTGCGCTCTCGATCATATTGAATTCCTGCAGGAAAAAAAAAGAAATAACATCAATAAACATACGTAGATGACACCATCAATAAAGCGGGAAAGCTAAAATGGTAATTTTTCTTCAGAGAAAATAAGGCAGACCACCAACAGCATGAAAGTCAAGCAATAATTGGAATTAAAAAGGGTCCTACTCTCCTCAGGAAGTAAATTCTTGTCTGAATAACAATGAGTGTAAATAATTTGTAATAATCTTCTTGAAAGAAAACTTGAGTGCTTCATGTGACAACAATTGGATCAAGAATTACCAGAGTGAAGAAGACAAAGTGCTTGAAGCAAGTGTTGAGATGCGCTTCTTCCTTGAGCTTGACAATCATCTGAAAATGGGAGTGGTAAACGTGCGCATAAACCCTGAAGAGGCGCTTGAAGATGGTCTTGACGATGTCATGGAAGTTGGGAGGGAAAGGAGACCCTGTTTAGCATCAGCATTTGAGACCAAAACACACATGGTCATATATTGGTCAGACAAAAATAAAATCTCAAACCCAACAAGTACACACTTTGCAACGACGGACAAATTAAGAGAGAAATTACCAAGCTGTTGAGGGAATACGGCTTCGTCATCCAGCTGAACTTCTATCCAGTCCATCAGGTAGTCCACGTACTTGGGTGCAGACACCTTGATGGGCACCTTCACCTTCACTCCATCTGCCCACCTGTACTCGTACCTGTGGATCAAGATTTAATCTCATTTCAATCAGACAGTTTAAATCTGCAGTGTGACAATATTTGTTTAATTTTGTGGGTGCATAGAAAAAGAAGCAAAGAAAGATGGATACTGTACTTTGGTCCAGCTGTCATGACTGGGCAGGTATGTGGAGTGCAGAACTCCATCAGGGTGCTGTACAGGATGTTTACGTGGTTGAAGAAGTCAACAGCTGCGATGCATCAGAAAGCAATGCAACTTCATTAGACACTACAAGTAGGGGTCTGAATTTGAGCATGGGAGGTCCAGTTAAGAACTGAAATTGAGGATCAAGAAGGATTTAATTTACTGTTGACAGCCAGCCACTCGTTGAGGTCCTCCCCGATGGGCAGACGGACGGCCTCACGCAGGTTGCCACTGCCGAGGGTGGCGTCAATGTGCTTCCTCAACTGGGAACCCTGGAAACAATCACATATATTAGTAGTGAAAAAAGCAAGGTGATGCAAGCTTAATGAATGTGACTAGATAATTGTTTTATCCAGAATAATATCTCACGTCATCATATTTCAAATTTACTCGTGACTAATGTCCTCGTAGAAAATAAACACTCTTTCAACATGTCGATTGACGCTAGCGACAGAAGCCATACCAATTTGGGAAGAGAATACACGAAACATTAAGTATTATGGTTATCAAATTGCACTTTAATAAGAGATTAAGGGAGAGTTTTTTTTTTAGATTACACAAGATAACGCAGACGCTCAACACGCACGCACACTCACCTCTATATGAACACACGTGCAAACCCTACCCCTATGAGCACCTTCGGCGACCGAGTCGGCAAATCTTGAAGTTCGAAGTCATCACCGGCGCCGCTATCGACGGGGGCGTCGCCTACCACTTAATGCACAACGCCGAAAAATCTTGAAATAAATCCAGGATAAAGTGTCGCACCCAGGATTTGAACCCCGGGTGGGAGCCCCCAACCAATGGTCTTTTGCCATTGCACCGTGAGCCCCTTCACGTTAAGGGGGAGTTTGGTTACATGGATTGTTTTTTTTAGGTTTTTTGTATTGAGACAAAAAAGTTCTTAGTAAACCAAACATGAGGGACTTTTTGGGACTTTTCACTAAAAGTCTCTAGAAACTCATCCTCGAGAGTCTCTTTTTAAAAGTTCTAGGACTAAAAAGTCCTAAACTAATTAACCAAACACCCCTAAATTCAAAGAGAGGGGGAGGGGGAATTTGGGCCTTGGACCAAACAATAGATGGTCCATAGTCCAAATGTACCATCCTTTTGGATAGTACTAACAGTAATTAAGAGACATGTGCGAATTGGCTTGTAGTCCAATGGTAGGACGGTCCAAATGGGGACGCTATCCACCGGGAGTTCAAATCCCGGTGCTCGCGCACCTTTCTTGGGATTTTCCCGTGATTTACCGGGCATTGTGCATTAAGTGGTAGCGGCGTTCCCGTCGGCGACGAGGCGCCTATGGTGACTTCGAGAATCTCCAGATCTGCCGGCTGACCAGTCCCTTCGGAGGTGCTCATAGGGGTAGGGTTTGCATACGTGTGTTCATAGGGGTGAGTGTGCGTGCATGTTGTGAGTGTCTGCGTTGTACTGTGTAATTCTCAAAAAAAAAAAAAGTAATTAAGAGACATGTTAGCTTGAGCTACACATAGATATGATTCAATATAATAAGCTGAGGCTTCGAATCCTCGATCTAACGTACTCCTAGTCTGCTAGATCTCAGCATGCTAGCTTTGAGCTACATTTAGACTTGATTAAGCGCTTCAAGTTGTAAAGCATGTTCTCAAAAATAGAACTCCTGTAACGTGTAGATTCCAGATCTACTAGGTCTCAGCTCTACCAACGGTAAATGTCTGTATTCTTTACGTGCACATCCAAACATGTCCAACAAGGTTAAGGTACCTCTGTAAAGGGACTATGACATGCCGCGAGGGCACTAACCGGTAGCCGACTCCCCAACACCTCTGCAAGGGACCCTAACCTACTGTGAGTAGAGTTGAAGGCAGAGAACAAGTTGGACATCCATGAATTTTAGCAAATAAACTAGAACTTCAAATTTTGGTAAGAGAAAATGAATTCCTAATTTTTTTAATTAGAGGATATTCAACATCCACCTATAACTACGAGGACACTGACAAAGATGGATGGATACATGCAAAGCACACTAAGGTGGTGCATGAGGGAAGCCTTATTTAGATCCACTCTTAATACAACTCAAGTTGCACAGCACAGTCTTGTTTTTCCAAGACTCATAGCTGACAGCCTACAATTTGGATGTGGTCCCCCAATTAGTAATCCTACTATTTGGTATTTGCTAGCTGGCTCCCATTTAACCCCTGTAAACAGCTTTTTGTGAGGGTTTTGGCGTTACAAAAACCGTAGTTAAATGCGTTACAAGGAATCAATCCCTGCCTGACAGGACGAGTGAAAGAAAAGGCGCACGCTTTCAGTTCCTGCTTAAAAGATCATGTATTTGGAAGCAAAGGGGCAATATTATTTTAGGGAAATCACAGGCGATACAGCGTTTTTTTTTTAGGAGACGTGTATTGCTTTATTTGTTACATAGTCATAACTCTATTAGTGATAAAGTAGAGCTATAACTATGCAAATGATTATCGTTTCAAGAGAAACAATTATCATCAAGCAAACATCACTCTACAGGTTAAAAAAAAAAAAAAGGTATCCCATCAATTGATCGTAGCTCAAAATTCGGCAACTACTGACGTCCTGCTAGAGCATGAGACCAGATTAGGATGCAGCACGTATGTAAATCATTTTCTCTTATTTTTTTCCAAAGAAAAATAAAGCAGTGGATTTAATTGCCGTGAACACGTTTAAAAAATAGAGCAAGAATTAAAAAGCAGCAAGCAAGAAAATCAAAAGGGGAAAAAATCTGGCCAAACCACCCTACATTTCTAACCTTTTAGCCTTCTTTTGATTTAGTTTGTGAGATAAATTTAGTTGACACACTGTTACTTCAACCCAAAAAAATACGAGACCACCGGGGATCGAGCGAGATTCCCCCAGGGTATCGCATTAAGAGTGTGCCATGCTTGAACCCGAATCGGGCGGGGGTTTCAAGTTTCAACAACCCTCGAAGTTCAACGCTCTAACCGCTACAACCGCGAGAAGCATATAGCCTATCACCTCAACCCTACCCCTCATATATTTTTTAAAAGGATAAAAGCTTTGCTACCATTTCTATTAGACGAATAAAAGAAAAGGGCAAGTGACTAGAATAATCAAGGGACGATCTCATGAGAGACGACCACATCATCAAGAATGGAATATAGGCAAAGCCAAGTCACGACGTTAAGTTGATGGCAGACATATTTGACGATTCAAAAGGCACCTACTGACACACCAATAGGCACAGCTAGCTTACCTTGTTCCTGGGCGACAAGCTCTTCTTTGGCCTGAAGGTCCTCATCTGGTGGTTCCTGCAATAAGCGCGCATATGCAGATCCGCCGCCGCCAGGGACGACAGGAAACCATCATCAGAACAACCGGTTCAGAGCTAGTGGAATGAAGAACAAAATAACATCTGTGCCTACTTGCTACTGCTGGAGAAGAAGCTCATCTTGTTCGTCTCTCCGAAACGAACGAACGAAGAACCTGACGATGAGCAGAAAGCTAAGTAATCGTCGACACTGGCACACTGCACACAGAGCACTGTGTGCTTATATATATATAGCAATATACATGTATGCCAACCCCTTACCTGTGGCCCGCTGTTGGCTCTTGGCTGGGCCTTGCCTGGCAAGCTGCGTGTACGGTGTGTGCGTTTCAGTTTCACCGGCGCCGCTCTCTTGCGTGTTGCGCGCTACGTCGGGGCTAGCCAGCTTTTTTGTCACTCATCAGTGGCCCGCTGAATGCATGCCCTAGCTAGATGGTTTCCGGGATCCCGCGCGAGCTATCTGTGCATTGCATCCCTCATGAGTCATGACCAACAGCTATCCCTTCTCATCTACTCCATAAACTAACGTTAAACCTGATCTCGGCAACTCATCATCTCTATGTCGTCATAGGAATCTTAATCTTAGTAATAAAGTTTCTAACTGTGATCCTATTTATGTTTACGGAGTTATGGAAAGTACGTGGTGACATTGTGGCATTTGTAAGACGTGGGAAATATGTATGCTCCACGATAAAAACGTGGTAATAATGGCTTCGAAGGATGTGTTTAGTTTCTTAGGCCACACTATAGCCTGGCTCGCTAGAGCAACGCCCTTCGTGTGGGGCAGACGCGAGGTAATAATGCATGAGATGGATGTTTTGTTGTTTATATTAACCCAGCTAAGCTAAGCTGTATAGTAGTGGTGTTTAGTGCTCGGTTGCGTGTGGACATTTGAAATTCAGGTGCAACTGGAGTTTGTTTTGGTATGCTACAGGAACCATACTATACAGTGTAACGTTAACTCGTACTGGCGCTTGTAATGCCCTCATACTAACACTTGTAATGTTACCATTCGTGTGAGGCAGACGCGAGGCAAGCGTGCATGGCATGGATGTTCGGTTGCTTATATTAACCCAGCTAAGCTAAGTTGTATAGTAACGGTATTTAGTTGCTCGATCGGTTGCATGTGAACATTTGAAATTCAGGTGCAAGTGGAGTTTGTTTTGGTATGCTACAGGTTACCTCGTACTATACAGTGTAACGTTACCTCATACTAGCTCTTGTAATGTCCTCATACTAACGCTTGTAACATTACCATTCGTGTGGGGCACACACAAGGCAAGAGTGCATGGTGTGGATGTTTGGCTGCTTATATTAAACCAACTAAGCTAAGTTGTATAGTAACGTTGTTTAGTTGCTCGGTTGCGTGTGAATAATTGAAATTCAGGTGCAAGTGGACTTTGTTTTGGTATGCTATAGGTTACCTCATACTATACAGTGTAACGTTACATACCATGTACTAGTGCTTCTAATGTCCTCGTACTAATTCTTGTAATGCTACCATTCGTGTGGGGCAGGCGCGAGGCAAGTATGCATGACGTGGATGTTTGTTTGCTTATATTAACCCAACTAAGCTAACCTATGTAGTAAAGGTGTTTAGTTGCTCGGTTGCATGTGAAGATTTGAAATTTAGGTGTAAGTGGAGTTTGTTTTGGTATGCTACAGGTTACCTCATACGTACTATACGATGTTATGTTACCTCGTACAAGCGCTTGTAATGTCCTCATACTAACGCTTGTAACATTACCACTCGTGTGGGGTAGGCGTGAGGCAAGCATGCATGAGGTGGATTTTTGGTTGCTTATATTAACCTAGCTAAGCTAAGCTATATAGTAATGGTGTTTAGTTTCGGTTGCATGTGAAAATATTTGAAATTTAGGTGTAAGTGGAGTTCGTTTTGGTATGCTACATGTTACCTTGTACTCTACAGTGTTACGTGACCCCGTACTAGCGCTTGTAATGCCCTCATACTAACGCTTGTAACGTTACCACATACGGATATAATAGAGCTCGAGTGAATGACCTGATCAAAAAAGATACAATAGAGCTAAAATGAGTACAAGGCACTAGTGATACATGCTTACAACAACTTAATAATTAAAATGACAATGATAATAACCTAGACTAAGATTATGGTGTCCTTAGCCATAAATGTGCAATCCTTGGGCTTCAATGGTGGTGCAACAAAAAGCTTCACATCTTAATTTTTTTTCTGCAACCATAAAAAGGCATCAAAAGCTTCATCCCTTGTATTCTTGCAACATGCACTACACTCCTGAATCCCACTACTTGATCATGAGGAGCCTCCCCACTGGAGGAGCCTCCCTGCTGAAGAGCACTCCGTTTGGAGACCAACATGAACAACATGCCAAATCATAGCGTATTAAAATTGCAACAATCATAGAGGTTCTTACTATGATCTTATATTTATTTACACAATTATGGAATTGGTGCCATTGTGGCATTTGTAAGATGGTGGAAATGGTTGTGGGATCATGCTCCAAAACATGGTAGACTAGTAGTGAAGAGCTGAAGGGCACATTTAGTTTCCTATACCAAACTAGACTGGCTCACACCAGCCCTCCATGGTTAGGCAAATACTTGCATAAGGTGGATGTTTGGTTGCTTGTGCTAACTCAGTCAAGCTACATGGTAATGTTGTTTGGTTGCTTGGTTGCATGTGAATCATTTGAAATTTAGATGTAGGTGGAGTTCGTTTCGGTCGTAGGCTACAAGCAACAAGAGTCTGATTACCTCATACTAATTTTGTTAAGGTTACCACAACATATAAACTAGAGTTGAAGTGGGTACAACACACTAGTAATAGATTTTACAATAACTTAATAACTAAAATGATAATAGCCTACACTCATAGGATTAGTTAGTTAGTTGCTCATGTTGGTCTCCAAATGGTCACTAATTGTGATCTATAGTTAGTGTTGGAGCTGCACAAAAGATTGTAGGAATAGATCAACTACACATGTTGAGGGATATCATCATTGCACAACATATAGTCCAGTAACGATTGTACATAAAAGGAGCCACCCATGGAAGTAGGGACTGCGCAAAAGAAGCATCCACCAGTAAAGACCAATTGCAATAGAGGTTAGAGATTGGACCACTAGGAGAGGACCCCTGACCAAGGCTCACAGATTATAGTTCTTAGATATAATAATATGTCTAGAAACATAACTAAATGGATGAACCAAAAAAATCAAAGTGACTTTTAATTTGGAATGAAGGGAGTATTACTCAAAGGATTATTCATCGGGGCTATAGAAAGGTAATAAAGTTTCATTGAATAAACAAAAAAAAATTCATAAGGGAATGTAACACCCTACTTTTTGAAATTTTCTATTTTCTTAAAATTTGCTATAATTAAGTTAGTGAACGAAAACTTTAGTTGGAGAAAAATTATAATGGATAAATTAAATAAATCTCTACATAGATTTTCTTTTGCATTTATCTTGCTTGAATTAATTTTATTATGTGCAAATGAGTTTAAGCTCGAACAGGATCGTAACATGTTTGAATTGAAGCTTTAAAAAAGAGTTAATAAAATTAGTTTTTTTAGAAAAAAAATCTCCCTATATTGTTTTTTTTTAAATATATCTGTATATTAATTAAGGAAGATAGAATAGTACAAATAAAGGAACACCATAAAAGATATGGAGGACAACCATCCAAACAAACATGCAAAACCAGAAACTCGACGCCGAAGAACGCCGACTCCAGATGGTGCAGTAGAACCCATGGCCGAAAGAAGCTCTACCGCACAACGGCTTTGATGTGGACCATCGTAGACGCTCAAACGCCGATTTGAGCAGAAATTGTTACTTGAATGCCCATAGGTTAGGTCCGCGTCCGGACCTTCGTCGACCTTGGATGCACCGGGCGGATCTACGTTGGGGCGAAGCCGGGCAGCTGCCCCACTAAAGTCCACAAACAAGCCTAAAAATAGCTAGACCAAATAAAAAGTTCCTACTCTGCCGCCATCCTGTTGTTGCATGTAAAGTGCACTAGCAAGGAAGTCCACAGACGTTGCCTAAAAATAGCTAGACTAGCGCAAAGTTCCTACTCTTGCGCCATCCTTGTTGTTGCATGTAAACCGCACTAGCAAGGACACATGTGAGCCGTGCGTTCAAATGAAAAACAAAGGCAGGTCCAATGGAAAAGGAGGAGGAGGATGGGATTGTGCCGTGCAGCGGCAGATGGCGGGACCTCATGGAGGAGGAGGATGGGATTGTGCCGACGCCGGCCGCTACCGGGGCTAGCCATGGCCGCGGCGGCCGGGCTCGTGTTGGCCGCGGAATCGAGCGGCCGTAGCTCCGCGCATTCAAGGTCGGGTGACGAGGGGGTGGCTCCGGTGGGTGTTGTCGGAGGGCGAGGACGGAGTGGCAAGTCGCTGCTCATGATCAGCCCCATTGGCGCAAAGAAGAAGAAGACACAAAAATGGTAGCATGTGTCTATTGATTATTGCTAAATTTGAGGTAATATCTCAACTTCGCATTAAAATTGTGTGATTGTAATGTATGGATGCATTAATGTGATGTGAATTATAATGTTCTTGATTTTAGTTTAGTCGGTCGTTAGAAGTTCGCCCCACCTGGGTTTTTTCCCGGCTACGCCATTGCTTGGATGCAAGCTTGCGTTGACGCGACCACTTTGTTGGCCGCTGCGTGCTTGATCCATCCTCCGCCTTCCACAACGCCCACAACATCCTTCGCACCCTTGAAACACAAGGCCGACGACCCCTCTCACCACGAGTAGACGAGCCGATGAAGTCGGACTCCACCTCCACACGCTCGTCGACGGTGCTAGAGCGAGCACCCCCCGGGCGGGGAGAAGCACGAGAGGACCTTATTCCATGAAGATGTCGCCGCCACCGCCTCGGCCGCCGTCGTCGGACACCAAAACCTAAACCTACTAGGACTACCACCACCGACCGGGGAGAGGCAGCGGTCTCCGCCACCTCACGCAGCCCAAAGGACCATTCGAGGCAAGGAAGACCCCCCCCCCCCCCCCCCCCTCCGCGGCGACCGGTGCACCTGCTCTTGAAACCCCTATATTGTTGTTTGGGCGAAATTCCAATCACCCGGTGTAAGGTCCTAGATGGCTAGAGGGGGTGAATAGCCTATAATTTTTTTACAAGCTCAATTAACAAACCGATTAGTATAACAAAAGGCGTAAACGCGGTTTTGCACTAGCTCTATTGTCTTGCAAGCCTCTAGTGACAATTCTAGCAAAATGCTATGATCTCTATATCAAACAAGGGCTATGTCACTACTCTAACTAGTGAGCAAACCTAATATGATCCTTAGGCTAGCAAGAACAACTACTTAAGCAAGTGCTAGCTCACTACACAAAATAAACTAGGAAAGTAAATGCAAGTGAGAGAGCTAGTTATACCGACTTGTAGAGGCAATGAACCAATCACCAAGAAGAGGATGAATCAAACAACACAACGAGTCGATGAACCAATCACCAAGACAAGAGACACGTCGATGTGTTGACCCGGAGTTCACTTGAACACCGACAAGCTAGTCTCCGGTTGTGCCGACCAACACAAGGATGGTGTTTGATCTAGGCGGTGCACTTGCTAGCCTCAACACACCACTCACAAGTGAGGTACCCAAGACACGAGCAATGTATTCCTTGCACTTTGTCTTCCCGACGAGGAGTGCGTGATCCTCTCACAAATTCGCCCGGAGGTGGCCAAGAACAATCTCCTTCTCTTGCCAACAACTCCACCAAATCACCAAGCCGGCTAGGAGCGGTGTCTCCAAGAGCAAAAGGAAACTAACCGGCTCACAACGATCCCCAAGTGCCTCTAGATGCAAGAACTCGATGCAAATGCACTTGGATCAACTCTTCTCTCAAGAATGAAGCTCACAATCAAGAATGAGAGAGGAGGAGGCTTGTTGCTCAGCTCTAGGATGTTAGGGATGATTCAAATGACCAAGAGAGAGAGCATGAGGCAGCAAAGGGGGTATAAATAGGCCACACCACGAAATGTGGCCATTGGGGTGAAATCCACGATTTCTGCAGCCTGACCGGACGCACTGACCGGACTCACCAGACCCAAAACAGTGCCCGACCCCCTACCTCCGTGCGTCCGGTCACGCATCCGTTTGGAGCGTCCGGTTTCCGGTCGCCCGTCGACCACCGATCAAAAAACATGCTCTCTGCCGACGCATATACCGGAGCGTCCAGTCAGATCTTCCTGCTTCCAGTCAGTGAGTCCGGTCACCGACCGAAGCTGCGAATTTTCGTCGTTGTGTTGTCGTTTCTTCGCCTTTGCTCCAAACCGACTTCCGCCACTTGATTCTTGTTGCCGACACGTCGAAGAACACCCCGACACCATGTGTTAGCATTTCGAAACTATTTTCGACAAGTGCGGAGTTAGCTCTTTAGGTTAGAATGCATGCATATGAATTTTGAACCTAAAGGCACATGAGGACCGATATGCACGATAAGTTTCCCCTCTTAATAGTACGGCTTATCGATCCTATAACCACTCACACCCTCTATGGTGTCTTGAGTGTAAAATCAAAAGCCCTATGGTTATACCTTTGCCTTGGGGACAATTGATCTCCAAACCTCCTCAAGTTGGACGCTTGATCATCTTTTGGATCACCTCGATCCATCAACCATGATCACCATGCTCCAACTTGACACGACCAATCTCCAATCTAATCAAACACTTAGCATCGAGAGATTAGTACTTAGGTGTCACTAATTATCCAAAACCAAACTAGAGATCTTCACCCGGGCTACCAAATCTCCTGCTCTCTATTTTCCTTCTCGGGCTACAACCTCTTTTCTTCACAGGCTAGCCAGGCTAACCTATCCCTTTCCCGGCCCATTCCCTCTTTCTTCTTGATGGGCCTTGACTCGATCAACGATCTGTTCACTTTCGCACAATTAAGATGATATGATCCCTCCCTCTCTATCTATATATATAGTGGAAGATTTAAATTGAGATCCAGTTAGCTCAATGCCTTAACCTCACCACCACATTCTACACAATTAAGATTACATGATCATATTTAGAGGCTAAGTTTCTTGTGGTTTATACCCGGTTTCTACGGTAAGGGCGTCCGCAACGGTGAAGCAAAATTGCCAGCTGACGTGGATAGTGAGAGCTAGGATGGTGCACGGGTTACGAAGAAGAGAGATGCAGAGAGAGGCTATATGCGAAACTGTAGGAGTCTATCTATTCCCCCATTGCTTGCAAGTATATTTTTTTACGCTCTCTTTCTTCCATGTCATATAAACAATATTACCTGCTAGCTATTCGTTATCTTGTTGGGGCGCCCTAAGAGTGCTCTACCTCCGGTTTTAAAAATCGAACAAGACTCCGTTTTCACTTAAAAAGTTGCGATCAACTCATCAACAACTGGCTGCTACTACCAGGGAACACATGACATACATCCGTGGCAGAGTAGCGAAACCACTAGCCTATGCTTCCAAAATGTAGATGGAGATGTTCCATCTGAAATGAGCAAATTAAAAAGAGAGGGAAAAAAATCTCTCGCCACAGTTTGACCTCATCAAAGTCTCTCTGTGGTTAATAACCACGTATTATGGGCTCGATCAACTCATTGAGGGGAGCCAGCTCTGCCCTGTCGATCAGCCGGAATTCCTGCATGCACCACCACAGAAAAACGAGATTAATTGGCAGTAAATACATGTACTATTTCCAGGACTGCATTACGGCATTAGCGGTTAATCAGGGCTAGTGTTATTGTGCGCTATCAAGCATTCAGTGTTCATCCTAGTGTTGGACAGAACATCGTCATCATAAGCAAGGCGTGGGACAAATCGAATGATCTTTCTTTTTTATATATATGTATGTCTCCAAGCAAGTCTTTGCGTGCTGATGATGCATCACAACTGCTAAAGCCACCAGCAGCGAAAACAAGAGGGCAAAGGCGTTTGAATCATTGCACCAAAGGCTTCTTTCGTACATGGAAAGAGGGTTCCTACTCCAACATACTGTTCAGTGGTGCCGGTTGCCATACCGAACCTGGTTTGCTGGCAAGCTAGAGTTCTGAAAATCTTTTAGGTTTGATGAGAGGAATGTCAGCAGGTGTCTTACCTAATTTTTTTGGAATATAGACCCAAGCTAGCTATCTATGAAAACTGAGCTAGATGCATCACAAACAGAGTTAAATGCTAGTACAGTCAACAAAACAAGACTGTCAAAAGAACAAACTTCTTCATAGAAAACAAAAGCAGATTACCAACAGCCACAAAACTAGATACTACACATCACCTATTTTTGGATGTAAAATCGGTAATTCCGCAAATAAGGAGGAAGACAGAAGACTAAAACTCCTATGAGCCAACTATTCTGTTTTCAGGAAAAAAAAAGAAAAGAAACAAAGGGGTGGTCGAAATGTAACAAACAATAGGATCGATAATTATTACCAATGTGAAGAGCGTGAAGTGCTTGAAGCAAGTGTTGAGGTGTGCCTCTTCCTTGAGCTTGACAATCATCTGGAAATGTGAGTGGTATATGTGCGCGTACACCCTGAAGAGGCGCTTGAAGATGGTCTTGACGACATCACGGAAGTTGGGAGGGAAAGGAGCCCCTGTTGGCATCACAATGTCACGTGATCAGACCACCAAAGCAAGTCCCAAATAATCAAAATGCAGTTCTTTCTTATGCTTTGCAACCAAATAAAAAAAAACACACAATTACCGAGCTTTTGAGGGAATATGGTCTCTTCATCGAGCTGGGTTTCTATCCAGTCCATGAGGTACTCCACGTATTTTGGTGCAGACACCTCGATCGGCCTCTTGATCTTGGCTCCATCAGCCCACCTGTACTCGAAACTGTATATGGGGATTTCATTTTCATCAGACAGTTTGCTTGCAACGACGACAGATTCTTAATGATTAACTATATATCTGATTGACTGAATTTGTGGGTAGCGTACTCTGGTCCGGCTGACATGGTCGGGCATGTCGCTGGCGTGCAGAACTCCATCAGGGTGCCGTACAGAATGTTCACCTGGTTGAAGAAGTCAACAGCTGCCATCACAGAAGCACAACAGGTTAATGCACTACAGGCTGGAGTGCCTTCAACACTTGAACTAAAGCACTGAACAAGAGAGCAGTCCAGCACCAGGTAGCATAGTGCTGTACTGCCATAGAAACAAACATTGCCATCAAAGGCTTGTTCAAACTATTTATACTAGCAGGTCTGAATGTGAAGAGAAACACAAACAGGGATCTGAGTCTGAACACGGGAGATTAACGACTGAGACTAAGGATGGAGGATTAATTACGTACTGTTGACAGCGAGCCACTCGTTGAGGTCCTCCCCGATGGGCAGACGGACCGCCTCTCGCAGGTTACCGCTGCCGAGGGTGGCATCGATGTGCCTTTTCAGCTGCATCCCCTTCACCACAACAGTTGCCAAATTTCCAGCATGCTTATTCAGAATAGAGAATGATATGCTGAATTGTTGATATGCATAGGAACGCATATGTATTATCAGCAAAGAGAGAAGAGCAGGATGTGTTGCAGCTAATAAGTTGTTTTGAGTATACTTCAATTCCCATAACGACTGACAGCCTACAATTTGCCCCCCCAACAAACGCAAGTAATCCTACTTTTTGTTAGCTGGCTCCAATTTGAGCCCCTGTAAACAGCTTTGCAAAAAAAAAGAGTTTGGACGGTGAAAGAAAGCTAGGTATATGCGCTCCAAGGAAACAAAGTCTAGAAAAGGGAAATTGAAAAGGTGCATATTTTTTGGTTTGGACTTGGAGGCAAGGGAATGAACAAAATACCACAAAAAAGATAGCTCCAGTGTGTAGATGGAGTTGAGGAGGCAGCTAGACAGCAATAGGATGATAAATAAACCAAAAAGAGGCAATGTTGGCGGAGGTAATTCATTTGGCATCGATCAAAGAAAGGGATCATATATCGCACTATAGCAGATCGAGCTGAAAATTCAAAGTTAAGCAACTGCCAACCCTGATGCAGAATTATTATGTGCAGAGCCAGAGCCCGCATTGGACAATTGATGATGATGATGATGATGATAAGAAAACGAAAAAAGGAAATCGATCGAGTTCAAAAGTCCGGTGTTCCATCCATGCGCGGGCGGCGGGCGTACCTTGTTCCCGGACGGCGCGCTCTTCTTTGGCCTGAAGGTTCTCTGGTTTCTGCAAGCACAAGCACAATCCGGGCGTCAGTCAGACAGACGACATGAGAAATCGATTCGAGGATGAAGAAGAATCGTCGCCGGCTAACCTGCTGCCGCGGCCAAAGAAGCTCATCTTCTTCTCGGACCGACCGACCGACCGATCTCCTCGTCGTCGGCGGCGGCGGCGATGACAACAGCTGGTGTGGTCGGCAGAAGCTGAGTCGCCGACGACGAAGCCTCTCCTCTGTTGGGCGGTTCCTAGCTCTGAGCCCCCCTCCAAACCCTGGCAGAGAGAGTATGTAATGTATACCTCCGGCGCCGTGGAGAAGCAAAGCAAGGGGGTGACGTACACGGATATATATGGCCATCATCATCGACAGCGAGCGAGAGGGAGAAGTATACAGGGGCAAAAGTCCGGCCAGGCTGGCGGTGATGGAGAGCGACGGGTGCGGGCCTGCTGGGCGGCTGCTGGCGCCTGGCTGTGCTGTGCCTGTGGCTGTGCCTGCCTTGCCTGCCAAGCTGCCTGTGCGTTTCCGTCTCCACAACCGCAGTCCGCACCGCCCGCCGCGCGCGTGCCCGGCGCCTGGCTGTTATCCGCTCATCGCCCAGCCGCCTTTACTTCGTTCGACTTGGTGGCCAAATTCCAATAGGAAAAAAAAAAAACTACTTTTCCCTCCCCCAACTTTTGTGGGAGTCTCCTTTTTCTTCTTCATCAGCTGTAAAACCAGGCAAACTTAGGGTCCAGCTCCCTCGACTTTTCAAACCGTGTGTTTTGTCTCCTTAGGGTGGTTATTGAAGGTGATTTTGTCTTTTTTTTTTTAATTTATTTCAGCTAATTTTTTGAAAAATCATAGGAAAATAAAAAAATTTGAAATTCTTGGACTCCACATAAGTAAATTTACGTAGTGGATATATAATACAAGTATACTTTAGTATAATTTTTTGTTGTAAATTTATATCTATGTTCTTTTAAAAATAATTAGAATAATTCATAACTACGAATATACGGTCTAATTGCGGTGAAATTTTTATGGTGCCTTAACTATTGTATGCTTAAATTGTAATAAAACCTTCATACTCATTGGATCATGTATAACTTATTTAGATTTACTTATATTTAACAAACATAACCATTAAATAAATCTATAACTAAGTTGTACTTGATTCAATGAGCATGAATTTTTCTATAGTTTAATCATACAATAGTTAGGCTATCATATAAATTTCACCACAATTGGACAAAAGAAACTAAAATTATAAATTATTCCATTTAATTATAGATTAGTGTAGCACATCTAAATCTACAACAAAATAAATTGTATTAAATTATAAAATATATTCATTGCGTAGATCTACTCTTGTAGAGTCCAACAAAATTTAATTTTATATTTTATGATTTTTATGTGATTTACTATGATTTTTCAAAGATTCAAATTTAAAGAAAGAAAAATACAAAACCACCTTCAAAACCGCTCTAGGGACTTAAAATGTATGATTTGAAAAGTTGAGGAAGGTGGTTTGTGTTTTTAAGCGGTTAAGGGAGGAAAAGTGGACTTTTTCAATTCAATATATAGCTATTTTTAATATATTTATCCCTAGATTATTATCGTAGTGGTATTCTCATTTATCCCACTTATTTATAGATGACGCCGTACAAAAACAACGGTTTAGGTGCTAGGAAATAAAGTAAATATTTTTTTTACAAGTTGAAGATACTCCCTCCGTCCCAAAATAAGTGACGCTTTGGGTTTCCGTGCCACTACTTTGACTCGATTTCTATAAAATATGTGCAACATTTGTATCTCCAAAAAATTTGTTATAAAAACTAGATTCAAATATCTTTCCAATGATACTAATTATGTAGTATAAATGTTAATACTTTTTTAATATATATTTAATTAAAGTGATTTCTCGGGAAACGAGAACGACACTTATTTTAGGACGGAGGGAGTATTGGTTTAGGTCATGTTTGAATCACATGCTTGGTCTCAAATTTAGCCACTAAACTTTATACCACTTTATCTTTTGAGGCTCCAATCAAGAGATGTAAAAAAAAAAATGTTGCCTCAATTAAATTCATCCAACCTTACATTTACTTTAGACCACACAATGTGTTTAGGTGTTCAAAAAAAAGTCCCTTAGTTTTAGCTAACTAAACTTTCGATCAGGAAATCAAATAGACCCCTTAATTATAGATGGGTGACAATTGAATATCCGCGAAACTTGAGGGGTCAAGATTGTTTTTTTTTTTTCCTTGGATGCCCTTTAATTCATGCTCGTCACCAACAGCTATGGATATATGTACCCAATTTCTCCAGCCAGCTACAAGTTACAATCCTACATAATAATATAAAATAAATAGCAACGATAATATAGTACCTCGTCCACATCTCTCATCGGCTGTCCAGTCCAGCTATCATCCACTTAATTCGACGTCGATGCCAGTAGTCCCTTTTCTGTTCCTCTCATTGTGTCGTTTTATATGATCGCCATCTACGTACGTATTCCATGCGTGCTAGCTTTAAGGGGATTTCTAAGGATTTCCAAGTCTTGATCGCCTCCATTGTTTATTTCCACAATCATGCACACAAACGATGCAGTTCTTTGTAAATGACAGACGACATCCTATTCTCAATTTAATTAATGGTGGGGACAAAGTTGGACAAAGAACAATCACAGCTGTTCCATGCATGGGAGGCGTGGCGGAGTAATACAACCTGATATTACCCTAGTGTTAACACGGGTACTAGCAGTATAAGACAACGAGGTTTCGTATCTATTTGTCGAATTTTAGGGGTTCCCAATTATAAGCCTATCACATATCCGCGAAAGGAGGAGGCGGCGGCGATTGCACCGGCGGCGGCGGCGGTTCGCCGGGAGAAGTGGCGCGGCGGGGCTGCCCCTAGGGCAGCGTGGGGGCGGTGGCGTCCAATTTCCGGCAGCTACAAGGGGGAGGAGGGGCGGCACTCGAGCTGAGGGCAAGAGCGGGGAATATTTTCCTTTATTTTCGTGTCCCTAGCTAAAAGATTACATCCTTCTTGCTTATATATAGCCCTCCTATGAGACTTGTATCTCAAGCAATCTCTAAAGGTTTCCTTATATTTCCGTGCTACCTTTTACAAGCAAACTCTTATTCTTTTCTTAATAAGATATTTTCTTATAGATTGGAATATCTCCCAAACACAAAAAGTCCTAGTCCTAATCTGAATCGAAGACGACGTGGCGGAGGGAAGGGGGCGGCGGCCACCCAGGCGGGCGCGCCGCCCCTCTCATGGGACCCCGGCCCCCTTAGCGGGCTGGGCCGGTCTTGTGATGTGACAAAGCCTTTTTTAGATTTCCTATTTTTCAATACACAATTTTTTCTATACATTTAGATATACGACTTGCATACATGATAATAAAACCTCTAGAAAATAAAGCCAGGACGACTTATGGTTAAAACATATGAAGTAGTACCAACTAAGATATAGATAGTTCATATATATTTCACGTCTACATATTGCAAATATATAAAGAAAATAAACATGAGGAAGGAAACATTCATTTGTTCTGTGAATTACACAGTACTAATGTCTGTACGCAAAATTGCCCACCCTGCAAGCTATAACATCATCTTCTGCAAGCACAAGTGATATACATGGGTTCTTTCTTTAATTATCCAATAGCGGCGCGTGGCAAAGGAAGCCACCTATACACCTTGCATTGCAGCACAATGCAACTTTAGGCATCTTCTGCCCGTAAACGAAAAGAAAAAAAAAGAAGAAAAATATACAAAATGGAGGATGCAATCTTGTGAAATTATGATCTATCATTACACTACTAACCACTTCATCAGAATCAGAACCCATCAACTAATAGTATTCAGAAACGGAGTAGCTAGATGGCAACGTCTCCTCATGGCACTACGGCCATTGCTTTCCTTGAGACCTTGATTGATGGGTCATTATATAAACAAATAAACAAATAAATCTAAAGTCTACAATTAATCGGCTATACTTTCTGAAGCAGCAGCCGTGTTTAGAATGTCTATAATCTTTATTAGTTATGTATATATATTGCGCTTTCTGATGATTGGAACCGGTTTCACCAGGCTGTCGCCACAATGATGATTTTCGATCGATCATCGTCCGTCTTTCTTCAGCGACCCAATGATTTAGTTTGAAAGCAAACTCACGGAGATTTCTGTTTGTCGATTAATTGAAAAGAATCAAACACTCATTGGCCATTGGACCGTGAAATTTTATATTGGAAGCTATACGGGTTCAGCTCATCAGATCCGATACAGCACGAACAGAGAAATTATATATTCTGACACCTACGCTCGTGAGTCTTCTTAGAAATCATCCACAATTATCTAAAAATACTAGTCTTACGACTATACTCTTGCACGCCTAATAATAATTTAAAACTATATATCTTTGCTCTAAGTCATTAAATTAGCTTCATGATCTTGACGGAAAATATTAAAGATAGTTCAAACGAAATGGGATAAGAGATGATGATTATATCATTTATATGGAGTGGTGTTGCTTGATTTGTTGCACCAGAAGGGATGTCAGCCTAGCTGGATGGCAGTTGCTAATGGGCCTGCTGCTACCACCTTGTGCGGCGCTCTCTTCTTGGAAGTTTATGTATCCCAGCGATGCGATTTCGTTCTGCTTTTCTGGCCGGGGTGGTTCAAGTGGCAGTGGTTGAGCTATACTCTTCCTTGGGCCACAAAGTTTTGGCCCAGGTAAATTTCTTTATAAATTCTAATTCATGCCTCTGTATATACGGTGGTAGGGTACTTTGTATATGATACTCTTGTAGTCTAAAAAATGCGCCTTGAGAGGGATTTACTTTGTTGCCATTATATATATACTCAGAACAAACACATTAGTATTATCTTATACAATGAATTGTTTTCTAGATTATAATATATAATTCATTATCTCTAGTTTGTGCAATCAACAAAGGAAAATTTAAGTTGCATGGCAACATTAGATCGTACAATGGTGAATACGGTCCTAAAATACTTAACACAATTAGTCCTAAAACACTTGCTCATCCACATCATCGAAAATTCATTGCATGAGACAACATCTAAACCAAATCTCTTTGCCATCAAAGTTTGACTAGGTCTTTTGCTCCTTTATTCTGAACCTGAGGCTCGTCAAAAATTTGTACATACCAACAGACGAAATTTTGGGGCATTTCCGAATTTGTACAAGAGGCTAAATGCATGGTTTTCACTCATGTCTGATGAACAGCGCTGATGCAACCTTGAAATGATCCATCAGAATTCAGAACCATGCAAACTCATGAACAGCATCGTCACCTTCCGGCCCGGCAGCATGGCGGTGCTGGTATACGAATGTGCAGCGCCTTGGTCCGGACCGGCGGTCTTGCCTTCGGCGGCTCTGGTGACCGCCCACGCGCATGAGCCTCGTGGGGCATCGGCAGCGTCGCTGACGCTGCTGCTGCTCTCTCTCTGACAGATAGTAGCAAGAGTCGATACATGGCACATGAAGGTTAGATGGGGATTATGTATGCAATTGCCACTGAGACCTGAATTAAATAAGCTGCAGAGTGTTCCATATTCGATCCGTGCACTTATTTTTCTGGTTAAATTATTTACGGAATGACCCCTCAAAATGTGGGGCACTTATGTTTTACCTGTATAGGCAAAATGCTGATCACTTATGCATCAGCAGATTCTGACTGAACGGCAGCAAGCTTCGATTTGAATTTACAATGGAATGGGATTTTGCCAATGCTGCAAATTTTATTTGAATTAAGACAAAATATCATTTGAACATTTGTTTATCATTAACACACCGATTCCAACCTAACATTTTGATACAAATGCAAATAAGGCATCAATAGCTCAGGCTTCAGACAGAGATAAGAATGATAGTAGACAGAAAATTTTATCAACTCCGATTCTATTTCATTTATGAAGAAATCAGTTCAGACTTATTGCAGTATATAAACAAGAAATATGTTTGGACATTCAACATTTCTACTATAGGAATGACCCCTCAATTAGGAGTACTACCACAGTTCAGTAACTATCGGCACTTCACCTACATAGACAAATCAACCTACCTATTGTACTTTATCCATAGGAAAGTAAACGGGGAAGTTGAATAAGAGTTCTAAAAACCTACCTAGTGCCAGCAACTTATTTGCAAATGCAGCAAATTTAACCTTAGCTAATAAAATCTTTGAGCCTTCTCTTCAAAACGTCCAAAGATTTCTTACGGGCGCTCTGCTGGGCATTACGGTTTGCAAGGCTTCCAAACAGAGTATCTGCAGTATCCTTGTACTTGTCACAAATGATGGACAGCTTCTTGAAGTCCAGTGATCCGTAGTTTCTCTGCCTGATCACCGGATTCATAAAATTCTCAGGCTGGCTACTGAGGAGGAGATTTACGAGCTGCCTAATTTCAACTAAACAATCTCTGAAAGTAGTTTCCTTCCCCAAATCTGACAGCCCCGTGCTGTCAAATTTCTCATCTGCAAATGCTTCCAGCATCTTCAAGTCAATATCAATTCCTAAAACTGCATTGACAGTGAATCTTTTCACACCATCATTTAGAAGTGTGGTCATTATGGAGTCTGAGATGTGGCTCATTGCACCAGAAACCACCTTGTATAGAGCTTCCAATGGTAGAATCTCCTGTGCTGTCGATACTAATGTTTCAAGATAGATCATAACCTCATTCACGTAGTCATTTGAATTGTCTGGGGCTTCTTCTGCTATCCAGTTGACCTCTTCCAGGAGCACCATGAACTCATCAACCTTGAAATTGGTCAGGTTTATTAGTGCATTATACACTGCATTTTGCGAGGCTTTCAGGACTGCTCGAGCAGTCAAACCAGAATGGGACCTCTCAGCAACACGCTTTGGAATGCCGCACAGTTGGGCAGAGTGCAACAGAAACATACCACATGCTTGCTCAAGAACTGATATATTTCCAGCAAGCTGCATCATCTGTGACATGCCCAGCGAACGAGCATATATCATGTTCAAAAGACTGTCATTCAGTACCTCAATCAGCAACCTATCTAGGAATGCTTTCACCACATTGTAGATGTCATTGAGACCACCGTATGACAAGTAGCTAACAGAATCTTCGATGAAGGACCGGACGATGCGACAAACATCTGGAACAGAAGAGGAGAATAATGTCACATATGGGAAATCAGGGATTGCATCATCGTGTTCCAGATGAAATGCTGTCACATTCATGTTATACTCATATTCCTTCTTTATAACCATCTGCTCATACGAGTCATTAGTAAGGATGTCGTCTATCTGCTTCCGGCATTCAAGAAGAAGCAACTGGTGGTATTTGTCCCTACTTTTCTCAAGAACTTCAATCAACTGTGTGATTTGATAACCGTACTTGTTCACAGCTGCGCCCAGAAGAGTGACATAGTCTTTTATGAGAAGGAAGTGGCTGGCTGTACGCATGCGAGCGAACTGTTCCTCAAGTATAGATGTTATCTTGCCAATAGCTGTCTCCCATGTTGTCTCCACTTGACTCTCTGACAACAATCCATCTGCAGTTCGAAGAACACATTTTTCAACTATAAAAAATCCAGCTACCTGAGCAAGGAAGGGTTGATGGGACTCCAAGAAGGGCTGTGAAGTGGAAATTTGCATGTCCAAGTTGAGCTGCATGAGCCTGTTCTTATAGTAATAGTCTCTGAACTTCTCCCCAATACCAAGACATGTGTGCATGTGATGTGCCCGATAAACTGGTGTCATATCAAAATGTAGTGCCGATTCCTCTTCTGTGTTCTCCAGTTCCAAGGTATACAGATGCTCATCTGGTCCAGCATGGCTATGCCCTTCAGCTTCCCTCTGTCGGACGCGCATTTCCTCATCCCTTTGGCGAGCTAACGACGCCTGGCTTATGGAGGCCTGGCCAATCTGTTTGGCCATTCTTCTAATATGAACAAGCCAATCATTGAACTCACTACAGACTTTCTTCTCTATGTGCAGCTTTATCAATGGTATCTGTCTCGCCACCACCTTCTTAAGAAGCTTGAGAGGAATATTTCGCAGGTAGCCTTTCTGAATCAGGTCCAGTGTCTTAAGCGCAGGATGAAACTTAGCTTCAGCAATATAATTGTTGCATGTCATGCACAAGCTGAAGACCTCAACACATATCTTGAGCGTTGTTAAGGCCTCCCCTACATTTTTCTTGACAGAATATAGCTCAAGAAGTTCGTCAAGCTTCAGCAGTTGGTGAGTAGATGCCTCTTGCAGGTGTGAATTCTCGCCAGATAGCATGCCCTTTAACTCATCAGCATCGACTAACACACCACGTAGCTCGTCGACAGCAAGAATGAAATCCTCATAGTGGAGTCTGCACAGCTCTTCGATCTCAACTTCCTTCTTCTTGACAATGCTTCTAAGGTTCTGCATGAGCGCTTCGGGTTTCCCAGAGTCAAACGAGTGACGAATGATGGGTCCCAAATCGTCACCATTTGCAATAAATATAGCAAGGGGACCTCCATCCCCACTTTCCACAATAGCCCTCTTGTTTGGTAATTCAGTCATGGTTCAACTGTAAAAGATAAACAAACCAGTATAATAATTAAATTGGAGATGTAACGACACATTAGTAGATGGCATTGACTGCAATTCATCATTTCAGCCAAAATAAGGACTTAGGTTGGGACAACCTGATAACTACACAAGAGCTTATCATTGTAATTTTTTTTTTTGCGTTTTTGGTGACCATCTATGGCAGCTATAGTGGCAGTGGGAGTATGCTATAGCATTTTGTCAGATGGGCTTGCGAATAACTACAGGGATCGCTAAAGAGAAAGTACAGGTATCGTTTTCGATTCCACTAGAGCACCAAAATGGGAAAGTAGGGGCAGATAATAACACTGATACAGCAGGATGCCACCACCTGCCTTTGCTTCAGGATCCGGTCGCCTTCTTATCTGTTCAGATGATACAGCAGCGACGCGACGAGCCACGCATTGCCACCACCCTGCAAATGCACGCTGAAAGGGGGAAAAAAGCAGCGTCACAACGGCGGATTAGTCACAGGAACCGAACCGATGACCACGGGAAATTCGATTGGGTCCAAGAACCGATATGATTACCGAGATCTAACGTCCGTGCGTGTGGAGATGGCGCCGGCGGCCGGCAGCGTCCGCCGAGGAGGGGCGAGCCGGAAGGAAGTGGAACCGAAATCGATTGTGGGGAAGAGAGGAGAGAGAGGTAGGTTTTCCATTTGTGAGGCTAGAGAAGGCGTGGATGCACGAGGAGATCGCACGCGCTGCTTACCAATTCTGCGGCCTCCTTCCCGACCATAATACCCTGTCACTTTTCATCCATCCATTCTATTATTAGCATGGAGTATTAATCCAAAGCAAGCATGGTTTTTTTAGAATAGATAAAATAAAAAGCAAAGTACGGTTATTGTGGCCGAGTAAACGAGAAGCATGCATGCTAGATATATGAAATAAAATTGCTCACCATCACAGTAGGCAGTAACATTTCGAAACTAGATTCACCGCCACAAGTTGCCATGCCTAACTTTAGCTCGCCACGCATGGAATGGAGGGCGTTTGGTTGTGCATCAAGTGTGGGGCCACACGGTGTAAATTCTCGCCAAAGGTGTGGCAGCCATTTTGAGTTGGCATGGCAATGTTTGGCTGACAACCAAACATCCTCTAAAAGGGCATTCCAATCATATTTGAATTTCAGCTTTATGTCATTATAATAAAACAAATAAATGTTTTAAAACAAGACCCACTAAGATCCAAAGAATACTTTAAAGAGCTGGAGCAAACATCTCTCAAATCTGAGCCTACTGATCAATAATTGCAACAAGGTGATCGGTTTTTTTATTCATTATTAGAGGATAGAAGGGGACTCTTCAATCCTGAAAGTAACCTCAGGAATGCACTCAATCAAGGGTCAATTGCAGAAATGGCCGAGATACAAAAACTTATATTGGAAGAACGTTACACAGCCAATAGAATCAAACTTGGGGATGAATGCATGAAGTTCTTCCATGGAATGGCAACTATTTTATACAGAAGGAATGCAGCATCCCAAATTATGAATGAGAATGGAGTCTGGATAGGACCACGAAAGTAAGGCTGGCCTATTGTGGACTTCCTTCAGAAATCATACGGGTACCACTTCGAATCCTATACCATGCTCCGACCTAAGCAGTATGGTTACACTAGTGGATTTTTTTTTTTAGAGATTATTCTTGCATTTTTCAATGAAAGTTCAAACAAATACAAAAGCAGCGGTAAGCCGTCGAGGTGACCTACATCTACTGGATACAAGTCTGAGGATACAAGCCTAAACGTGTGCCCAGGCCAGGAGCTCAGCAAGGCGTCTGTTGCCCGCACTACACCAAGCGTCCGCCTCGCTCTTCATGCTCGCAGCCAGCTCCAGCAGACTGGTGGCTGCCCGTCAAAAAGTCCGCGCGTTCCTTTCCCTCCAAAGTCGCCAACCCACAAGGAAGAACAATGAATCGAACCCTTTTCAGACCACCTTTGGGGATGCTTTTCCTGACACGAAGCCACCAAATGATGAACTCTTCCTCAGCCACAGACATGGCGGGGTGGAGGTGCAGTCTTGAGAGTAGGATGGTTACACTAGTGGATGGTCTAGACGTTCTTGCAACCCATTTTCTGACGAAGAAATAGACTGGTGGTATGCCAAATGACGTTATGTGTTTATAATATCATAAAATTATCTTAAAAAACGTCTTATTATGATTTTAAAAAGGTAGAAGAGTAATTCTATAAAAAAAAGGTAGAAGAGTACGCAATATTAGTTTTCATAATATCATAAAATTCTCGTTGCACTCTATTAAAACTGTTACAATTACAGCTGACGACAGGATTGTGTGGACTCAAGTGCGTTGGGCCGATCCACTCTCAGATTAGGACAATATAAGCATATATGCCCCACAACTAATCACTTAGGTCCCACGCCGGGGCCGGGAATACCAATCTTATCGTCGTTGATTGAGCAAGACATGTGCTGTTTCCGCCAGACGGAAGAGGATGAAGGGGAAAAAAAAAAAAAAAGGTTAATTGAGATTCTTGCGGGGCCGTCCGTCCTTGAACTGACGGCGGATCGGATCGGATCGCAATAATGACTTATCTTGAGAGTCAACAATCCAATCATCATGCACTGGATCGCAACGGTTTTATATACTCTACTTATTCTCTAGGAAAGGGGCCCTCAATCTTCCCAACATCTCTGTTGTGCATTCAACGCTTTAGATTTATTATATATATAACTGTACATGTTTAAAATGAAGAAAGGTATTTCAGCATTGCAAATTTTGCAGCAGTCATTAGAAGGAAGGAACCAAGCACTGCCAGATTAACTTTGTCGTACTTCTTCAAACAGCCCTGGTTGTTTGTTCGAAACAAAGTTTTACAATCACAAGCTAGTAAACATGCCTATTCGCGTAGACAAAGTCGTGGTGGTTCAAAGAAAAAAGAAAAAAAAAAAGTTGTGGTGGTTCAGAGATCAACAATCACGTTATGTGTTTGAATTCGTCTTGGAATTGAATTCGTTTAACTCATCATGAGGATGAGAGAGAGTAAGCTGACGACTCATTTTGGGGATTCGATAGTATTATGTGAAAGAGAATAAAAAGAAAACAAAAATTTGAGACCGGAGTTCGCACCATGCTTGGACACGTCACTCGGTTCGATCATATTGTATAGTTGTATAACAAGTATATCTGACAAAAAAACTAACTTGTTTTATTGTTAATAGAGATTAATCAAATAATAATTTTTGTGAGCACGGAGCTAGGCAGCCATATGAAGAGAGTGAGATTGAGCAACATCAGTGGGACAGCTCCTCAACACACATGCAAATAAAAGATTAAAAACTACAACATCCCATAATTTCAAACAAAATTAGAATTATCTTGTGAAACTGTTAGAAGGATGCTTGGCAAAATTACCAGAACGATTACTTCAAAACAAACACTGTGGCCTCTTGGTAGTACACAATACTCCTATCTTGGTGTAACCTGCGGACCCTGCGGTTAACTGCATCTCCCAACAACGTTTTCAGATATATCCATACACGCCATGGTTTGGGGGGCCTTTAAAACGCATGAATTGTACAGGAATTTCACGGGAATCAGTTGATTGTTCACAGAAAAAACGTAGAAACCTAAAAAAAAAAATTCCTGCATTCCAAAGAGGCCCGAAGAGAGATGATGCAATCTTTTAAAGGAAGGTAGGGGCATTGAGGATGGACAGGGACACGCACTGGAACAGGAAGATGGCCTGCCTCGTGCTGTCGTGCAGCAAAGCAAAGCAAGCTGGTGCAGTGGGCACAGCACAAGTGATCCATCCAGAGTGGTCAAAAAAAGGCTGGGGTGTTTCCTTCTTTTTTGGTCATGAGATCAGATAATGGTCAAGCGCGGCATGATTGGAACTGAGGCGGCCTGCCACATAAAGATCTCTTTTCTCGCTGATCCTAACTTTTACGTTGTGCTAATGCGATTGGTTGCGCATACTTTCTAGGTATGTTTTAAGAAAAGGACTTTCTAGGTTATGTAGCACAGCACAGCAGTAGAATAGAACTGCCCCTCGAAACCATGCAATTTCATCTATAATCCTAGGTTCTATCTATTTATTTTTTTAAAACTAAAGATGCCATTTTTCTCCCTACTATTAGTGCAAAGCAAGGTTTCTTTGACACAATTTTCACTGGAGCTTATGGACTGTGGCGTTTACATAGAATGGTCACACAATTTTCTTTGTTTGTTTGTTTGTTTATGAAAAACAAAAATGGTGAAACAAAAGTCATTTTTCACAGCAACATGGTTTTTCCTAGTTTTAACCGTGTTTGGAGAAGCACAAATCCTGCAAATGAGGGTCTAAGTTTCTTTAGTCAAGGCTTCCGTAGATCGGCTAGAGCTTATGGACTGTGACGTTTACATAGAAATGCTCTCTCTAGTTGTTACTTATAAATATGCTATATAGCTAATCCACACAAACTCTAGAGCTTGTTTGTTAGTTTTCATAATCTACAAAGCCACCTTCAAACCCAGTATTACTATTCTTTCTTAGTACTATTATCCTACTTTTAGATCCAAACATGGATTTTGTCAATTCCAAAGTACTTGCTGCCTGTGCATGAGGGGAAAAAAAAAGAGAGATCTTTTTCAGTTTTCACAAGCGAATCTTGTGGAAAACCCCACGTCCGTCGACTTTAGCAGCTGGGACTGGGAGGCGCCTGCTACGACAAACATACATGTCGTGGCTATAAAAGGAGCCATGGAAAAGCGCTTTACATTTCCCCCGTCCCTCTCCACTGCAGCTGCCCTGCAAATTTTCTCTTCATTTCTTTCAGGGCCGTCCCAAATTCTTGATAAAAACAGCTGGTGCAATCATCCTCATCCAATCCAATGCCGCCCAGCGTTAACAGATTTTCGCAGAAAGTGCCGCCGCTGCTGCTGCTGAGACTGAGATTGAGGGAAAGTCGAGAGCAGCTGGAAAGAAAGATTGCAAGCGAGCGAGCGAGGATGACGAAAGAAAGGCAAGCAGCAGGACAGCGTGGAAAACAAGGAGAGGAAAAAAAGGCATTTCAGGCAAAGCGGAGCGAGGGCTTGCTGCTTGCTCGCAATCATAGAAAGCGGCAGGCGGCACGGCAGATTCTGCTGTGCATGAGCATGAGCATGAGCATGAGGCTCGGGAGAGATGATTGCTTTCTTTCTCTCTGACAGCGTGTGTAAAGCAGAGATTGATGAAATCAAGGGGAAAAAAAATTTCACCTGTAGGAGTAGTAGTGTGCGTGTCTGACAGCTCAAGAGTTCCCTTGGATTTTGGGGGCCCATCATCGCATCGCGCCCCTGAATTAGGTTATGCGAAAAGGAGTTTGGTTTTGGACTTCTCTGGTGAATGTCTGAATGATGCAGGGTAAAATGAAATACATGCAGTTTGACATCGTATCAAACTTATTATTTGGAATTCAAACAAGTTTGACAATGTATGTTGCGTGGATCATGAATTGCATTGCATTGCATCAAAAATACATACCTCTCATACTAAGTACTATTAGCAACAATAAGATGGTAATTAATTAATTGTAGGAGAGGATTGCTCTTGCTCATATCATACAGTAAGTAACAGTAGCAGTCGTCGATGTCGATACATACGAGAAGAGAGAGAGAGCTCAAGTCAAAGAAGAGAAAATCCCTGACTGCGGTGCGGGGGGAGGCTAGCTACTGTACTACGAGTACTTACTAGCTAACAAGATACTCCAAGGAAGAAGAAGAAGGAGATGCCTGCCTTTGCTGAAAGGAATTCGCCGACGACGACAACAAGAAGTGAGTCATTGATCGAGGCAGTCAGTCGAGGCCGGACCTGATCCTCTTGTGCCCGGCAGCGCCGTTGCCGGCCGCGTGACGGACGACGGTGCCGACGGACCCGCCCTCGGACGCCGCCGCGGCGGCGGCGGCGTGTCCGCCCCGCCGGCGGCGTCGGAGGCGGCGAAGAGCGAGGAGAGGTCGGCGTAGAGGTCGACGACGCGTCGGATGTTGTTGTTGAGCTCCCTGATGAGGCCGACGTTGCGGGACAGGTCGCCGGGGACCTTGGACTCGTGGTTGTGGTTGATCTCGTTGATGAGGAGACGGTTCTGGTCCAGCAGCGTCTGCACCTGCACGAAGCTCGTCTGGAACGCGTGAAGCACCTTGGTGTCCACGCCGGGGCGACCGCGCCGCCCACGCCGAACCCTGACAGCGTCGTCTCGCCGCCCTCCATGGAATCAATCGGAATCAATCGGACGCTGTTGCCTCCTCTGTCGTCTCTTAATTGGTCGGTCGTTGACGGCGGCGGGCGGCGTCAGTTCTTGTCTTGTGGGCTGGCTTGGCTTGTCTGCAGCTTTGGCCGCAGAGTGAGCCTGCAGTGGAGAAATTGGTGAGCACGTAGTACGCGAGACTGAGATTAGGAGGATCATCAAAGATTTGCAATTGAAGAAATGAGCGAATGAATCTGGGTTCATATAAAGCAAGACAAAGGGTGGAAAGAGAGACAGGCTCCTCTTTTTTCACTGTTGAGTTGGGGCAGGGAGGACAGACAGGGTACTATGCTACAAGATGAGATGTACTTGCCGAATCTTTCCAGCTTGGGCCCCGAACGAAAAACACAAATCTCGGAATTAACTGCCCCGATTTCCCCTCTGCCGTTTCCTTCCCTTTCCTCCTTTTGAATAATAAATATACTCCTCGAAGAGAGGGAAGGGAAACAAACAAAGTCGCGATTGATTGATGGATTCAATCGAGACGAAGAAGAAAGGAATGAATTGAGAGAATGAATGAATGATTGATTGAGATCCGGCAGAGTTCCCGAGAGCAAAGCACGTGGTGGAGACGAGGCGAAGAGGGCGGCGGCGGCGGAGACGGAGGAGGGAGGAGGAATCGGGTCGTCCGGCCGGGGAAGGGCGAGCGACGGGCCGTCGAATCCGTCGGGCCGAAATCGCGCAGTCGAGCCTGTCGTCGTCAGCGATTGATTCAGACGGGGGACAGCAAGGGGAGACGGAGACGGGCGGAGAGGAATTGAGGCGCGCGCGGGAGGGCGGATCGGAGCATGGATCCCGTAGCAGAACACGACGAGCGAGAGGAACCAGGGGTGGATGGATGGATGAATCCAGCTGCAGTCAACTCAGCACCAGGAAGATTTTTTTTTTTTCCAGCAACGGAAGGAAGATGAGCAGGCGGCGGCGGGTGACGGTGGTGGTGCTTACCTCGTAGCAGGAGTCCGCTTCCGCCGTAGCACCAGCGCGCAGCTCCGTCCTCCGGGGAGGTGAGCGGCGTCCTCGCTGTCTATGTATGTATCCTTGAGATGCTCGGATGGATGAGCAGAGCAAGCCGGCGGGGTGTCGAGCAAGGAGGAGGTGGATGACGATGGGGAGGGAGATGAGGGATCCTCAGACACACGAAACAGGCAGGGCAGGCAGAGAGAGCTCAGAGGCTCAGAGCTGGACTGGTTTTTTATTGCCCGGCGGCCGGCCGGCGGGGCCGTAGATGAGGATGGAGAATCTTTTGCCTCTAGGGGACGAGATTTGAGGCACGTTCCGACACGTTTCTGCCTGTGTGCGCCGCGCTGCTGGCTCTCGCTGGCTGGATGCGCCGCTCGCTGTACGTACGGTACACGGCTGCCTCTGCCTGCCTGCCGGCCTGATATTTTCTGCCCATGCATTTGCTCTCTGCATTGACCAGCACTATTCAATGCCATCTCTTGAGTTTCGAATGTTTTATTATCTAATCTTTTTATTTGTTTATTTATTATTTATATATATGTGGGCTTTTGCTTGTGCCATGACTCTGATCACTCATTCCCTCCCTCCCTCTTTCTTCTCTGTATAACGTAGCGTAGCGGTTCAGGTTGCTCTGCCAAACTAGTACTACGTAGTACTACTACTACGGACTACAGTACTCTTTTTTTGTTCAAAGTCAAATTTGAACGGCTTTTTTTTCGACTGGAGCGGGTGGAATTCATTGCGAGTCAAATTCCCTTGGGATTGCCGAGTTTTTCCAGACAAGTTAATGTGCCGTCCATCTTCTGGACTAGAGTATACGTTCATAATAACGTTAACATGCATTCGAAATTTCAAACTTTCTCGTGAATTCCTTCTTCTCTATACTCCTTTTTTCTTTTTTTTCCAAGGATGTGCAGGCATTCATAATTCAAACATTTAACCTTTTACGAGCACTTTACGGCTCCGTTCTACTCTCTCTATCTTAAAGTAAAAGTGATGTTTTTAGGTTTTAGTGTCATAAATTTGATTCAATTTGTATAAAACATGTGCAATATTTATATCTCCAAATAAGTTTATTAAAAAAAAACTAAACTTAAAGATCTTTCTAATGATATTAATTACTTAACATAAAATTATAAATATTTATGTATTTTATATATATTTGTCGACAATTGTTTCTTTTTTTTTTTTTTTTTTTTTTTTGAGAAAACAAGAACGTCACTTATTGTTTATCTCATATCTTGAGGGGCCAACAGATATCAAATTTGACTAATCTTATAGAAAATAACAATAACATTTATACATCTAAGTAAGTTGTTTATGAAAATATATATGACATGACTAATCTAATGATGTTTATTTCGTATCATAATCATAAATATTTTAATATGTATATTTGGTCAAACTTAAAAATGTGTTTTGACTCCTTGAAGTGAGAGACGTGCACAACATATTGGGACAAGACAGAGTAGATTATAAGATGCTTAGATTTTTCTAAATTCATAGCTTACGTCTAAATATACAGTAAAATAAATTACATATTTATAAATATCAAAAGATCATTATATTCATATCTAAAATGACTTAAATGTTTCATAGCCATTGACGTTTCAACAATATATACTACTATAACATATTAGCAATGCTCATTAAGACTATACCAAGCACATCAATCAGCTATTGAATGCATTGAGTAACTGTGTCTAGATGCATCAACCTTTAAGAGAAACTCCAACAGAGTTGGTAAAAAATGGATGGCTAAATCCATGATTTAGCTAACCTCTAAAATACAAAACTAGGCCAAAAAAAAACATAAAACTCCAATAGTCTCTATAAGTATTTCCAAGACTCAACAATATGACTAAACTTACAAATATGCAAGCCATTTTGTATTTTTGCATATGAAAATACATGGATAGATGACTTGCTATTTTAACATATCAAAATCACAAATATTTTATTTAGTATATTTGGTCAAACTTAAAATGTTTGAAAAAACGAAGTGTGAGAGCATATATTGTGACAGACAGAGTAGATTATAAGTCATAAGATGCTTACCATTTCTAAATTCATAAAAACGTCTAAATATACAGTATCTATAAATATGTCTAAACGTAATTATATTCATATCTTTGACTTAAACATGGTCATTTCACGTTTCAACAATATATACTACGTATAACAAATTCGCAATGTTCAAAGGAAGTATACTAAGACTTTAGCTATTGAATAAGTTAGTGTCCAGATGCATCAATCAACCTTTAAGGAAACTAGACGTTTCACTGCTGCAAACTAAAATAATGCTCTAGTATAGCATGCTTTTACATATTGGTCAAAACACATTTAGGATGCACAACGTAAAAGTTTTGCACCAGTGAACACATCTTTGATTTTATAAGCCAGCTCTAAATATACTATTTTATACTATAACAAAAGAAAGATAAAAAAAAATATTTTGGAGCAAAATCGAAATTTTATCGACACTAATTCCACATCCACGATGCAAGGAAAAAAACATGACTCATAGGTGTGGTCAGTTTGTGTAAACCACTTGCACGAGTCAGTTTGTGTAAAACACTTGCACGAGTGGCGCAACTATATTTTATTTGTAATTAGTAGCAATGATGAATTCAATCTGAGAAATTGATGGTGTGTGTGCCAGTTTGGGTTCATTTGCAACTAATTCGTTGGTTGGGCTTTCGGAATATCTAATAGCCGGCATCACCAACATCATCAAATCTTCCAACCATGCGACAGACATGAAACAGGTGACGGTGACATGTGCCATCATCATCCATATGAGATTTCTAGATTTCTTAAGTTTCAATTGGATCCGTCATTTTCGCCCATGTTTGTACTTGTGCAGTTAGGCACGGCACGAGAAACTTCAATAAACGTCACGACACGCTTCACTCAGAAATCTCTATGGGGGTACAAGTGCTGATTCCGTGTAGCAGGGGTACATCAGCTAGCTAGGCCACCACCACAAGATCAGATCTCCCCGATCTCTCACTCTTCAATTAGAGGTTGCAAGCCAAATCTGGAAGCAAATTTGCTTCAGCTACAAGGCACCTATACAACAGTACCAGTGTTTGCTTCTCTACTACTGCTTCAGTCCTTGTGTTTTCAGAAGTCTCTCTCAGTTGCAAAATAAAAGACGATGCTTATGCCCTTTTGAAATGCAGATTTTCTGTGTTTTTTCTTATGAAAAAAAATTGAATCTTGTAATTTTTTTTGTGTTCCAAAGGTATCTCGAGGAGGGAGTATAAATGAATAATTTAACTAGTTTGTTCGGTAAAAAAAAAAAAAAAAACTAGTTTGACGCGAAGCATAGAAAAAAAAAGGAATAATAGAATGATGTGAGTACCCCTTTTAAAAGCTAACGCCTAACTTTTGGCAGAAATTCTTGTGTTGCTGATGTTCTAAGTTTGGTACCAGTCTCCGTCAATACACTTAAATTTTCTGTCTTTATAATTACAGCTGTGTACATTAACTGCGAAACCATGTGCCATTGACTTTCCTTTTTACTATAATACTGTATAATATATGTGGCATTTAATTATGCTAAAGTCAACCATAGTGCCCTATTCTTCAAATTGAGCAACCAGTCATCTAGGTAGATTTGGAATTTGGAAACATACAGAGTACTACACAGATTTTCTGGATACAGACGACAGCAGCTTAACATGTTGCTGCAGAAATCCAGTGCCATGTGACACTGACTTGAGACTTCTCTTGCCCGTCCGTAAGTAATAATTTGATGGCCTAATCTTCAAATTGACCAACAAATCATAATTGCGGAAACGCTAGATGATGCATGTGTACAGGCTACAGAGATTCTTGTAGATTTTTTTTTCAAAATCACGCATTTGCGTGTATTGCTTCGTAGAAATTGTAACACAATTTGTACTACAGTTTCATAGTACATGATAATGAATTGATAAACTGTAAGGGAACAAAGCTTCAGCCCATATGAACAGCGCAGAGTTCATAGCCTCCTTGGAGGCTGAGAGGTACGTGCCTCACTTTTCCACACATTTTTATTTTTTTTTCATCAGATATACTAGTATGATTCAATTGCCAGGCAGGCCAGAGTTTCAAAAAGTAAACTTCTGCTTTTTTCCTTTATAAGTCTTTAACCCCAACTTCCTTTTTTCGTCTCTGTGGTCTGACAGTATCAAACGAAAAACACTTCCAATTTGTTTGTTTCTTTACTGTATCTCTTCTTTATTTATCTGCTCTGCAAACCATGCTTTCCAGTCTCTCACCTTCTTATCACCATTTGCGACCTGCACAAAGGAATATACAGTTTTGGTTCTGTTGTACTCCTTCTAACGGCAATGGTTCCATAAAAATGAAAAGAAATGCCCCCAAAAAAGGACCAGGGTCACATGACCTGATGCCTGATTGAGCTAGCTAGTGCATACCTCAAAAATGAGTGCCTTTCGGGGTATGCTATCCAGAGCTTCCACACATATAGTAGCAGCATCCTCTTTGCTTATTCTTCCCTTGGTTGCTATGCCCTACACATTTCATGCACAATGCCAAAGAGTGATACATCACAACAATTAATAGTATAGGTATTCCACGATGATAATATTCC
Source organism: Hyparrhenia diplandra (assembly GCA_015847255.1). Taxonomy (NCBI): domain Eukaryota; kingdom Viridiplantae; phylum Streptophyta; class Magnoliopsida; order Poales; family Poaceae; genus Hyparrhenia; species Hyparrhenia diplandra. Next base: position 68,239 of record JADLZK010012025.1, on the reverse strand, counting down.
TTTCAGTTTCCTATGTCTAGAAATGCAGGTATAATATTCAATTTGTTGACTACAGATTATTTTGGACATCTGTGAAGTATGAAAACAATAGTGTCTCAAATCTCAATGTGTGTCCTTCTAATTGCATGATATCCATATAGTTCAATTAAGCAATGCTGGGAAAAGAAACTGCATGATAATTAATATGCACTGGGGGTAAGCTGGGTTTTTCGCACTGAGACCTCAGTAAAATCAAAACCTCTCTCGCCACCAGGGGTGCTTTGCAGAGAACCAGTTCTGATTATTGTACATGGGATGCCAGATGCAAGAACAACTTCTTCATCCCTCTCTGCTAGCTTCTTCAGTTTGCTGTTCATAATAGCTTGCAAACCACCACTATTTCTGTAGACAGCCAGCTGCAACCTTATCAAGATCTCATTGGGGTCAATGACTGATGCTAGAGCCAGCTGGATAACAGGGAATTACAAGAGCGTTGCAAACCTGTGATAGCAGAACAATGTGTTGAACACCCTTGAGATCGGTCGGTTCAGAGAAGAAACCATCCTGTAAAATATCAAGTTCAAAGGTAAATCATGCAATTGAAGAGGAATGACACTTATCTTCTCATATAAGGCACATAACTAACTTAAACATCATAGATCTGTCTAAAGATTAAAATAAAAGCGAGGTGGTTAATAAAAAGCGCAATAGGTTGACCCATAAGTAGTTCCAAATATGTGGCGCATATATGGATAGTACTAATATCTGGTTGACTCATACCATGAAATTGATTTCCTATACAAAGAGCTTTTAACATGAAAGCCAAAAGGAGGGACTCAATTACTCAACTAAATATGTTAGTTGTCTTTTCTACATAAAAAATCAAGCAATGCGGTAAACATCAGGTCATCAGCTAGAGGGCCTAAACAATTATCCAGATAATGAAAACAGTACACCTCATGCTTATGTTTTGGGCAGATGATACACCTCATGCTTTGGGACTACTAATAAATGAACAGAAACATCAAAGTTTTAACATACATCAGCTGGACAAATTACAGCACGAACGCCCCTTAGTGCTTTCTTTGTGAAGGACTTATCTTCCATACCGCCAACCATGCACTAGAAATAAACCAAAATGTGATTATTTGAGTGATACTCTATAGTTATCAATAAAATATTACTGTACAAGATGGAACAGTAAAAATGCATACATTGTTTCTTTTATAGCTAATTTCAAATCTTAAATATAGCAGTAATGCAGAATGTTAAATATCTTAGAAACATATAGAATGTTCAAGTACAGTCAGAGCATTGAAGCCTCCACGTAAGTTCCAAAAGCTTCTTCAGTGGTTCGTTTGTCCTTAACAAGTGCTTTTGTTCTAGCCCTTTTCAGAATTAGTGCCAATATCACCATCTGAAAATACAAAGGAAACCAACTTGAGTCGTTTGTCATTATTTTGTAGTTAAGGCAAACAGGTAAAAGTTCAGTTTTTATTTAATGAACTGAACTGTTAGGTGTTTCCTTAATGAGGACTTTATGCTCAAACAACTGGTTGTGTTAGTCTGATTATTCTTACTAATATATAGTGTCCAGTTAGGATTACTGGGGAAAACAAAATGCAGAGAGACAAACTACAGGATGACTGTAACAATAAACTCGGTACAATCTACAATGGCAGTTCCGCGGCAGAAGGAAAAAAAGAAAACATGGAGATAAAAGGACACCTGTCCAATCTCACTGTCGCCATTAGTGACTAGCACAGCATCCCGAGGCTCCTCAATATCTATTGTCACCCCAAATCTGACAACAAATAAGAAAACATAGCCAGAGAGTTTAAGTTTAGAGTGCTTTCTTATGTACTGACCTTGAGGCTCATCCTCCTCATCCTCGGCACCCCCAACCCCATCCTTGGGGAGCAGATCAGGTGCTCCATACCATCTCCTTAACTTTGGCCCCTAGCAAGATTTGAAACAAACAACTCAGGGTTAGGGCCTTCTAGGTTAGCTAGTAGTCCGACAATGTAACCAGGACCCAATCTATATGTATGTCCACTAGCAATTTATCTTGCCATGCAAAGTGTCTACATCAGCATCCACTAAAACATTCCACTAACACATTCAACTATCTCGCCATTTAAAGTGTCCACACCAGCATCACTAACACGTTCAACTAACACATGTCATTATGTCTTCAGTCAAGCTATTCATATTAGCAAACCACATCATTTACTAACATATATTTAGTTGTCCACATCATAGTGCTAAAAATCATTTACTAACATGTATCATCATATTTATTCAATCATTATAAATATAAGAGGTAACAACAAAGCGGGGCGTTCTCCTAGTTAGATAAGATAAACAACTACAGAAAGGTGGTTGCATAATAAGAGCGAAAACTCATTTCTTTTCAAGAATTTTAATTTAAATCCCACAATGCTGATTCAGGTAAATATTCAGGCGCACAGCACAAAACCAACATCGGCTCCACATCAACGAGCCACCTTCTAAGAAGAATGGCCCAGTCTGAGCCGGTATAACTCAAATACCCTCGATGTAGTCGAGGATGCGGTCGGTGAAGCTTGCCTCGTCCTTTCTCTTGGCCCGGACGACGGCGAGAAGCGCCGGCCTCCTCCTTCTTCTTCCCGGAGCGAGCAGCGCGGCGTTTCCCCTGTCCCCGGCGCCAAGTGGAGGCGGCGTGGGGAAAGCCGCGGGAGCAGGTGAGGCAAGGGCATTGGAGTCTCGGCAAGGAGGCGCACGAGAGCAGAGAGAGAGGTTTGCCTGCGCTCGAGCTCTCCGGCGGATTTCGCGTGCGTGACCGTGGTTGCCCGCTGCCGGATAACGCTTCAACGGCCTGGCGCAGCTACCTTTTCTTGTCTACTAACCGTTACTATATGGGCCTGGTTTCTAATTGGGGCCGGCCCGGGGAGCCGAGCTTCCGTGCACTAAGCCCATCTACAGAGCCCGATCCTTTATCATGGGCTGCAAATTCCAGTAGCTGGTTCACGGCCCATGAACGAACCTGCCTGAGGCCCCAACGCATCGCGCTAGGGTTTTGCGGCGGCGGCGGCGTGTCCTCCCTCTTTAAAGCTGGACTGCTCGATTCCGCCTAGCCTCCTCCCCTCGGCTGCTGTCTCTGTCTGCTAGGGTTTCGTTTCGTCCGGGCGGAGCTCCTAAAAATCCCTCGTCTCTCGCGTTCGAGGCTAGGTAGCCGCCACCATGAGCCGCTCGGGGCAGCCTCCGGATCTCAAGAAGTAAGCGCCTGCATCTGTCTCCCCCTTCATACTATATCCCGGTTTGCTCCGTTCCGTCGTGCTGATTTGGGTTTGTTTCCTGTGACGTTGCAGGTACATGGACAAGAAGCTTCAGAGTAAGTGATACTCTCTCGATCCCATAATCCAGGCCCCAATAGTTCACCTGTTAGTAGTTTTTCTTTGATGTTAAGGGTGGAACATGCTTGTGTGTGCCCATTATGTTTAATCTTAGCGGCGATATGCTCACAGTAATGATTAGTGCGGCACCCAAACTTCTGTCTTTGTTAGGCCTGTTTTCTATTAGATATATGGATCGAGTTCTGTGCAATCTCTCCTGTTGTGAACTTGCATCAATTGCTTTTGCGCCAAAATAAATTGTTTCAAAATGATTTTTGTGGCAATTTGAACATCCTTTTTCCATGTTCTAGTTTGTTCTTCAACCTGACCATGCAATATTATAAAAATATTTATGGAGATGTGATATATGTATACATATCAAAGTATTTTTAAAGACAAATTTCATATAATTTTTATATTTACAAACTCTGTTTGTGATTTTGGTTTGATTTGAAAGCGACTTGATACCATCCTCTGTTTGTGATTTTGGTATTTGATTGAATTGCCTAAATGATGAACATAATATGAAGGCTATGGATTTATCTCCAGATGAAGCTTTATGTCATAGTTACTCTGATAGGGCATTCACTAGTATTTTCATTTCATCTATCATGTTGTACTTTATCAAATTACAAGTGTCCTGACTGCCACAGTGCCATGTTTCTTGTGGTGTATCATAGCCATCGCTATGATAGTGTGGTGACTACTCTTTAGGATCTTCTGTCTTGATTTCTTCCTCATTTTTGTAGTTACTCTGACAATGCAAAAGTTATTCTGTTCATAATCTGTGTTGGATGGCTGCTCTACATGATGATGATTTTCTAAAGCTATGGATTAATTTCCAAATGAGGCTTTTTTGTCATAGTTACTCTGATAGGCTGCCATATCACCTTTTCGAATGTACTTTCTTGTTTAAATCAGCTAAGTTGTACTATCGAGTCAAGCTGTTACCCAGTAGAGGTCTATACTTATAATGATGTCTCTGAGGTCTCATTGTATATGCAGCCACAAGGCTTCCTTTTATATATTTTTCTACCTGAAAATTTTGAAAGACTGAAGTGTATTTTTTTATGGAAGACTGTAAAGTGTTTTAATGAATCAAGCATGGGGCATTAGAATTTTGAGGCCTGGTCCATGATTATATTTATACTGAGGTTGAGGTTTCATATAAACATGCAGCCACAAGGTTTTTTTTTTCCTATTTTTTTTTCCAATCGTTGCAATATCATTCTGTTTTGTCATTTTAATTTTTGTTATCTCTTGGTGGTGCTGAATTAGATTAATATTTTGCCATTGAAATTATGAGTTGCTTATGTGTTTACTGTTTGTCTATTTCTTTAGTTAAACTGAATGCAAACCGTGTTGTTATTGGCACACTTCGGGGATTTGACCAGTTTATGAATCTGGTGATTGACAACACTGTGGAGGTCAATGGAAATGACAGGACAGATATTGGAATGGTGGTACGTTTTTTTTACTGAAGGTTATTTGAAACTTGTTCCCCATGTACTTGTGGTCAAGCAGTTTTTAATGACGTTTTGAGAATGCTTACAAAAAAATACAGCCTTTTCTCAAGTCTTGCTTTGTAACACGCATAATATGCTGACGGCCTACAATTATCTGCAGGTTATCAGAGGAAACAGTGTTGTCATGATTGAGGCATTGGAGCCAGTTGCCAAGGCGCAGTGAATCATTGTCCTTAAGCTGATATGGCACTAGCAGCGTGAAAACTGATGTAAATGTTATCAGTGAACCCTGTTGTACTTTGACAACTGCTTTTGCACAGCAACATAACTTGTAGGTGGAATGTATCCTTTTTAAATGTGGTGCTTGTGGCTATGCTCTGCAATCATCCCCCCTTGTTACTCGATCTAACTCAAATTCATCTACATGGTTTTTCTCAAGGACCATGTCACCTTAACAGCAGGCCTGGCTACCTGTGCTGGCTCCTGGTTCAACCGTGACTACATTTACTGCATTCTTGGCGCTAACACAGGCAATGCTACATTTCTTTTTGTTCACATTCCCCTTTGCCTTGTGAGGAACATGTGATTTTTTATCAATTCATCTCGTAGCAGAATCAGAATCTTAATACTTCTACTATTGTGCTATACAATGGCCGTTGCTTTTTGAGGAACATGTTTTCTGGTTCATCTGTTTTGCCATTCTCATGCAATCGGATTGTTCTAGAGCGAGGGTAATTATAGTCGGCTGTTAGATATAAGGTTCAACCTTCTAGAGCGAGTAGTTAGGCCCACTCACTAATAATGATGGTAAAGTATTAGGTGTAAACTAGCTTCCCCATGCAAACCATGTAAACTTTTAATACGAGCCATGATATTGATCCGCTGGACATGAAGGGCGCCCGAGCCAATTAGGCGCTCAGCGTCCATGGATTCATTGTTCTATGTAGCTCTGTTCCTGAAGCTGATTGGCAGGTCCATGTCAAGCAGTGGCCAGGGGTTCTCACGGAATGGCCGTTCCAGTGGTGCCGTGCTGCCACTGTGACTTTGAGTTGGTATGTTTTTACTGTCAATGGGTTGCAGCCTACGCAAAAAGCTGGGAGCTGGTAGTGTGTCATTGTCTGTTGATAGAAAGTGCAGAGAGCTGAAGTTGCTCTCAGAGAAAATCTCCATGAGGTATGAATTATTAATGAGAGCAATTGTATCCAATAAGGATTGGTCGAGTGATATGGCTGTGTTAGCTTGGAAGTCCCAAGTTTCCTGTATGATAACTTCAATCTTGGCTTGAGTGAATTTAGGCCTTGGGGAAACTGATGTTTGCTTAAAGTTTCCTGTATATTAACTTCTCCATATATACTTGTTATGTACTACAGTAGCAATCATGCAAGAAGGAATGGATTTTCGCCTATATCAAGTTAATTATCAACTCGTTTTTCCTTATTAAAAAAAAGGAATGGAGCAAACATACTAAATTAAGAATCTGTAGCTGGGGAAACCAGCACTTCCTTCTGCTGGTGTATGATATTATTAGATGTCTTCTTTGTATGGATAGATTGAGCATGTATTGAATGCACACTTAAATTTAGTAATTTAGCATGTGGTTGTCTTATTTATCATGTGGATGTTAAGATCCAGTTAAAATCAAAATGACCACACAACAAACATCCTATTAGGACACATCGACTCGTTTGCTGTTGGCATGAGTATCAACAGTAAACTGAATGTCCCGATCGTGGACATAACCGTCCACTCCGTGCAACGCAGCGAAAGCGTGTTTTTCTTAATATTACTATACCACTTATATGTATATTGATGGTGATATATAATATGATGGTCATGTTTATCTTATTTATGTTTGCATTGATCTGTTTTGTATTGACAACAAACACAATAGTATATAGAAAATTATATTCATGTTTGCTCATGGATCCATTAAAGCGTTAAACAATTTACACAAGCAGTCTATGTGAAGACTGAGGTGGAGAAAACTTGCACACAACAAGTTGTCTATTACGGATTGTATATATCCTATTTTATTTTTTGACCGAAGTCACAAACCCCGACCTATTTTTTTTTCATTTTTAAATAGTACAGACCTGTTTAAATTCACTCCTCTGGGAGTTGAACCCAGACCTTGATGCATAGGAATAGGAATGGTGGCGCACACACCACTTGGAAGTTGGTGCGGGTTGTTTACATTCAGATGACGAGGCTGTCAACGAACCGGTTCCATTGGGCCAATCCTGTGACGCTGCCAATGGTGTAGTCGGGTTTTGTGATGGACCTGTAGCGTGCCTGCTGTGCGAGGAGAAGCTCCGGGAGCGGCGTCACCATCCCTTGAAGACATGCATCCTGGACAATGGCGACGGTGATTCGGTCTCTCTCGGCGTCCGGGACCACCCTGTGCTCGGGGCTGACGTAGTTGCCGTTGCTGAGGACGTCGAGGATGTCGGCCACGATGACGACGAGCGCGCCCGGCAGCTGCTGCATGGGGAACCACCTGCCGTCCTTCTTAAACTGGAGTCCCGGCGTGTCGTCGACGGGCAGCAGGATGCTGAGGCCCAGGGTGTCGGTGTGCGGCGGGAACCCCACCACCTTGTCCGGGTGCGGGCACGGAGGGTAGTGGTTGATCACCGCCGTCTGCCCCTTGTCGACGCCGTCGGCGAAGAAGGCGCCTAGGAGCACCTCTTGGCTGACACCAAGGTCGGTCGCCATGAAGCTCAGCAGGCGCTTTATAAGTTCCCTTGTCTCCACGGAGTACCTGTCGAGCGCTTGCCTAGAGGAAGATCGAGGAGGCAAATTAAGCTACTAGTTCATGTTCATGCATGTATAATCTAGTTTAATTTACCTGAACATGGGTGGATTTGGCGGCCAAAAATCCATGGTCCTGCGTTGGACTGGCTGGGTGACGAGGAGCAGGCACTCGGCCCACCCCAGCTTCTCACTGGAACCCCTGCTAAAGTGGTGTCCGTATCCTTCCAATCCGTCTCGGACAGCCACCGTGCTCTTGCTCTCAAGTGGCGAGCTGAAGAACTGTGCAACGCTCTCCTTCACCTGCTGTATCGCGGCTTCGTCCACCCCATGGTTTTTGAGCTACAGAAAATGGTTATATATATATATATATAGCCAGCCTTCAATTCATCGGCTCGACATGAAAATAATAGATGTGATTAGATGTGATATGTGATCCTCCTCACCTGAAAGAAACCCCACTCCCTGCACGCAGAGCCCATCTTTGCCATCTCCAACGCCGACGACTTAGGATCGACGAGGCGTGCCATGTCTACCACCGGCAGCTCCGGCAGCTCATCCTCACCGACGACGGCACCGGCTGCCTGGACCTCCTCGGGTCGGATGAACCTCTCGTCGGGGATGATCTTATTGGTGGGCTCGGTGAACAGCTCGGTGAACAAGGCCGCGGTGGCGCCCGTGATCTTTTCCCTGGCCCTGGGCATTGTTGATTCTGATCTTCTGCGTGCCTACCCTGCTGCGGCTATGCTAGGTGCACGGCACAAGCTCATATAAAGAGGGCCCAATATCATTACTTCCTTAATATATGGAATCATTTATATAAACATCAATCAGCTGTAGTGTCCCTATATATGATAGTATAGTCACCACGTTCATCACATTATTTTGGCTCCTTTCAATTCATAATTGCTTCTACTATGCTCTGGCTTTTCTCCTAGAGCCATCACCGTCATAGAGCCGAAGGTGTTAGGTACAACGGCTCCGTCAGATGTGACGTTTTTTTTCCTTTTCTTTTCCATTATGGCTGTGTTTAGACTTTAGATCCAAAATTTGGAGTCTAAACTTTGGCAAATCCTAAAGATTCCCGCCAAATCAAATCTTTTGTCTCATCCATCGAGCATCAAATGTAGGTAAACGAAATAATTAATTGCACGGTTTAGATATACTTTACGAGACAAATCTTGAGTCTAGTTAGCCCATAATAAGACAATAATTACCATAAACAAACGAAAAAAATGTTACGTTGCATTTTTCAGCCACTTGCCAAATTTTGGTAGCCAATAAACACAGCCCATATAGTGCCAAAATAGATATCGACATTATATTAGGTGCAAAGCAGCTTTCTGGTGGATGTTAGTAGTGACTACTACTTGTCAATGAGGACTACAAAAAACGAAAGATTTTGTTTGCAAAACACGTCACAAAATATGGTTTTACTTTTACAAAAATAAAAATGATGCGTGTTATAGACACATGAAAATACCATTTCATGAGAATTCACACCACAATTATTTTCATGAATGATGGGAGTTCGTGACAGGTGCCCTCATGAAAATCACGCTCTCTGCACGTGGAGCCTAGCTTTGCCATCATTGACAATGACGAGTCTGAATCGAGAAGGTTTGCCATGTCAACCACCGGCAGCTCTATCTACTCTCCCGGTCCCGTTTTTCTAGTCGTTCAAGCCACAGTACCCTGTCCCCAAAAATGTGGTCGTTCGACGCCAATAGCACTCATCCATAAACTGGTGATGGAAAAGCCCAAATGACTTCTTCTAGTTAGGTCTCGGCGTCTAGGGTTTCCTAGACGACTCGAAAGTTAGGTCTCGGCGGCGAGTCCTGTCCGGCCTTCTCCTTCCGTTTGTTCCACGTTAATTGTTCTTTGATCGCCTGCATCCTCCATCAGGAAGACGATCACCCACGCCCTATCCCCCGAGTCCACATACCTTCTCCGGTGATCGGAGCCAAAAACTAATCATAGCCTGAAACCCTTACGCTCTTTGATGGAGAGTGTGGAGGATCTGTTGGGGAAGATGAAGCCGACGGAGGTGGAACGAGGTGGAGTCAAGATCGGTGGAGTAGGGGAGGAGTCTCGCGCTCGACGGATCTGCGAGCCGTCGGGAAGGTCTTGGCGGAAAAATCGGTGTCGGCAGAAACCCTAGAACGCACTCTGGGGCGTGTCTGGTGCCCGATCAAGGGCATCAAGTGCAAGGATCTGGGTGAGAACTACTTTCTATTTACATTCCTGCAAGAATCGGGGAAGAGGAAGGCTTTGGAGGATGATCCATGGATGATCTCCAAGGATCCGGTGGTGGTAGCGAATTTGATGAAGAAAAAAAAGGGAGGAGACGAAGTTCAATCTCGATCCCAATTTGGGTGAGGGTTTCCAACCTACCATTTGGGATGATGAATAAGGATCTTGGAGAGATCCTGGGGAGAAGATCGGCCGGGTGCAAGAGGTGGAGGTGGGGGAAGATGGTATGGCGATTGGACGAGTTCTTAGGATCAAAGTCAGGCTGGATATCCGTAACCCGCTAATGCGTGGGATTATGGTGAAAGTTGGTGCTGATGAGAAGGAAAAATGGTGCTCCTTTGCCTATGAATTCCTCCCAGATTTTTGCTTCATATGTGGTCACATTGGCCATATCGATAAGAGCTGCACAATCAAGGTGAAGAGGGGGGAACCACAACCATTCCAAAGGGGTCTCCGCTTCATTCCAGAGAAGAGGAGGGGGGAGTCATCGGATGATAAGAAATCTTGGAAAGTGAGAGGCCCATGGAGTGGTGGGGTTCGGGTAGTCGGAGTTCCTATGAGTCACGTGGAGATCGTTGGGGTGCTATAGGCACAAAGGCGGTGATGGTGTGTCCTGGAAAAAGAAACAGGAGAACACAGAAACGGAGAAGGGAGAAGAGGTTACGAGCCCCCTGAAAACAACGAAGCCACCCCCATCGGTGGACGGTGGTGCTACGAAGAAGGCCCTCCTACCCTCGCCGGCCGGTCCCGAGGACGTTGGTGGATTTGTGCCGGCTGCAATGGGCGACGGTGGGGAGAAGCAGGCACCTGGGAATAGTGCCATGCACGTCGACAAAGGGATCGGGGTGGCTGATGTCGAAGGTGGAGGGAAGGACCCTAAGAAAAAGAGCTCGAAGGGATTTAAAAGAATCCAGAGAGCTGCGGTTGCTAGCAAAGGTGAGGTGACGAACGAGGAGGCAGATGGCAGAAAGAGGGGCCGTGGGGAAGAGGCAGATATGGAGGTTGAGGAGGGTAGAGTCATGAAGCAAGGAAGGAGCACTCGGGAGCCACAACAAAATGACGTTGAAGCGGGGTCGGCGGATCGGCTCATGCGAGAACCAATTAAGCTCGTGGCGTGGAACTGCCGGGGGTTGGGAAACGCCCCGGCAGTTCGTGGACTCCTGAAGTGTCAGGAGTTGGAGAAGGCGGACGTGATGTTCTTGTCGAAACAAAATCGATGAGAAGAAGATGCGAGTGTTGCATCTGAAGCTTGGGTTGGAAAACATGGAGGTGGTGCCTGGTGAAGGCAAAGGAGGGGGGTTGCTTTGTGTTGTGGAGGGAAGGAGTTGATGTGGTTCTGAAAAATAAATCACAGAACCATATTGACATGGAAGTTTCGGAGAATGGAGGGGTTCCGTGGCGGCTTACTGGCATCTATGGTGAGCCGCATGCGGATTTAAAGCACAAGACATGGAGTCTCTTGGAGGACCCGGCGCAACAACACAATAATAGCCAAGCTTGGCTATGCGCGCTAGGGGACTTCAACGAGATCCTGTTCCAACATGAGAAGGAAGGAGGGGTGCCTAGACCGCAGGCATGCATGGATCGGTTCAGAGAAGCATTGGAGAAAGGTCAGTTACATGACCTAGGTTTTGAGGGTGATGTCTTTACATGGAGAAATAAACAGACAACGGGTCATACTCACATCCGAGAGAGGCTTGACAGAGCGGTCTCAAATCTTGAATGGCTCTCTCGTTTTCCCATGGTCCACGTAAAAAATGGGGATCCGTTTCACAGTGATCACAGGCCGGTTGTCATTACAACTGAGCCAGAGCAGTGGGGTGTTGGAGCAGAAAGGCCAAGTCGAACTTTTAAGTTTGAGGCGGCGTGGGTTAAGGAGGAGGGTTTTAGGGACATAGTGAAGAATGGATGGGAGGCTACAGGAGATGATGGAAGCCTTAGTTCCAAGGTGAAAGGGGTGGCAGCTAGCCTGGGGGAATGGAGTATGAATGTGCTTGGCGATTTGGAGAAAAGATTGAGGAAGGCGAAGAAGGAGTTGGAGAAGTGGAGAAGAGCACCTTTAGATGATCTCTCGGTGGGGAGAGAAGCTATGTGGAGCTTCAAAGTAGATAGGTTGGAGGAGCAAATGGATACGTACTGGAAGCAGCGTGCTCATGTCAACTAGCTGCAATTTGGAGATAGAAATTCTAGTTACTTCCATAAAGTTTGCTCGGAGAAAAAAAGGAAAAATAGAATAGGGAAGCTTCAAAAGGAGAACGGGGACTGGGTGGAAGAGGAGAAGGAGAAAAAGGAGTTTATTACTAACCATTTTGTGCAGCTTTTCAGGTCTAGCCAATGTGAGGAGGGAATGACTCAGCAACTCCTTGATGCTGTAAATCCTCGAGTCACGGCTGGAATGAACGAGTTCCTCATGAAAGAGTTCTCGAGGGAGGAGGTGAAGGATGCACTCATGTCCATTGGCGATCTCAAGGCGCCGGACCGGATGGGATGCCATCGGTTTTTTATAAGGAGCTGTGGGATTTAATTGGTCGGAAACGACGAAGAAGTGATGCAAGTGTTGAGGGGCGGCAAATTGCCGGTCGGGTGGAATGACCGCGCTTATTTCTCCGATTCCAAAAACAATAAACCAGAGAAAGTTACTGACCTACGACCAATAAGTCTGTAACGTGACCTACAAGGTGGTGTCGAAGGTACATGCACGAAGGTTGAGGGAGATTCTTGATGAAATTATTGATCCATCTCGAGTGCTTTCGTGCGTGGAGGCTGATCTCGGACAACATCCTTGTTGCATACGAGATTACAGATTTTCTGTTGAATAAAAGAGAAGGAGAGTTGGGGTATGCAGCACTGAAACTCGACATGAGCAAGGCCTACGATAGGGTCGAGTGGACGTTCTTGGAGGCAATGATGAATCGGATGGGTTTCGATGCAGATTGGACTGCACTGGTCATGGAGTGTGTGACTACTGTCTCATACCAAGTTAAGGTAAACGGAGTTCTTTGAAAACTTTCAAACCCGAGCGTGGGTTGAGACAAGGGGATCCCCTCTCCCCTTACTTATTCTTGCTATGTGCGGAAGGTTTTTCAGCCCTCTTGAATAAAGCTGAACGAGGCGGGAACATTGTTGGAGTTCGAGTTTGTCGAGAGCACCTAGTGTGTCACACTTACTATTCGCCGATGACTCATTGATACCTGATTCGTGCGGATGGAGGGGATGCACAACACCTGCAGGATATCCTGGAGATGTATGAACAATGTTCGGGGCAGACGATAAACAAGGCAAAGTCGAATGTTTTGTTTAGCAAAAACACAAGTGAGGCTAACCGGGCAACTGTCCGGTCCACTCTTCGAATCAATAGAGAGACTATGAATGAGAGGTACTTGGGGTTACCAGTACATGTGGGTAGATCGAAGGGAGAGACATTTGGCTACTTGAAAGAAAGGATATGGAAGAGAATTCAAGGTTGGAAGGAAAAATTCCTTTCATGGGCAGGAAAGGAAATTCTTATCAAAGCGGTGGCACAAGCAATCCCGGTGTTTGCTATGGGTTGTTTTGATCTAACCAAAGCACTATGTGATGATATCAGCCGGATGATTTGTCGATTCTGGTGGAATGCTCAAGATGGGAAACATAAGATCCATTGGATTAGTAAGGAATCATTGCAAAAATCAAAAAAGGAGGGAGGTTTGGGGTTCAGGGACATTCATGCCTTTAATATGGCCATGCTGGCAAAACAGTGTTGGAGATTATGGCAAAGTCCAGACTCGCTGTGTGCACGAATCTTGAAGGCAAAATATTACCCAAATTCTTCTATATTGGAAGCCACACCAAAGAGCACAATGTCATACTCATGGCGCAGCATTCTGAAAGGCTTGGAGGTGATGAAGTTGGGTGCCATCTAGAGAATTGGAGATGGAGCTAATATCAGAATTTGGACTGATCCGTGGCTGCCAAGGTGTTTTTCGAGGCGGCCAATTACTCCCAGGGGAGGTAATGTGTTAACATATGTTGAGGATCTAATTAATCCAATCACTGGCTCATGGGATACTGATCTAGTTAAGGAGACATTCTGGGAAGAAGATGCTGCTCTTATTTTGGCAATGACAGTCCTGGAGGGGAGGGAAAATTTCCTAGCCTGGCATTATGATGATAAAGGCAGGTTCAGTGTTAGGAGCGCTTATAAAGTATATAAAGACCATGTGGGGCGGCAAAAAGATGGACGTAGTGTGCAGGGAAGCAGCAGTTTAGAAACTAATTCAATATGGGGGAAGATCTGGAAGATAGATTGTCCAAACAAAGTGAAGCATTTCATATGGCGCCTTGCTCATAACAGCCACCCTTTAAGAAAGAATTTAATGAGAAGAGGTATGAAAGTTGATACGATCTGTCCGGTTTGTGATAGATTGGATGAGGATGGGGGCCATCTATTTCTGAAGTGCAAGCTAGCTAAACATGTGTGGCGAGAATTGAATCTTGAAAGAGAGATAGAGAAATTAGCTGCACTCGGGTCTGCAATGGATGTGGTAGATGCAATTCTGAAACAAAAAAGAAGGATGATCAGCAAATTATCTTCATCACATTGTATGAGATTTGGAGGGAAAGAAATTGCATAAGAGAAGAGGGGAAGAGACGTCCAGCAAGCCTGGTGGCAAGAGCTGCAAAAGCGTATGCAGGAGAGATAGCTGCGCTTGAAAAGCCACGATCGGCAATGAAAAAGACAATTTGTCCAAGTGGACAAAACCACCAGAAGGCGTGCTCAAAATGAATTGTGATGCCTCCTTTCTCCCTGAACATAGAAGCGGGGGTTGGGGCTTTGTAATCAGAGACTCTGATGGAGATCTTGTCCAAGCCGGCTGGGGAGAGTGAATCACTTGCTGAATGCACATCAGGCAGAGGTGATCGCTGGCTTGCATGGCATCCAAGCTGCTTGTAATCTGGGAATTGGGCACCTGATCCTGGAAACAGATGCTTTGAACGTCAAGAATGCAATGACTGCTCGGGAACCGGATCTGTCAGTGGCGGGTGGACTGCTGGAAGAACTGAAATTCTTAGTCTCTACGAGTTTTATTAGCTTTGAGTGTGTTTATGTTCCAAGAATTTGTAACAGGGTTGCCCATGCTTTAGCATCCCTGGGGGTGAGTTGCGTGGAAGGGGAGGAACATGTGTCAAATGTCGTCCCTGAAAACGTTCATGTAATCGTTGTTGACGAGTCGTCAACCCGTATGCAATGAAAATCACCCAAGTTCAAAAAAAAAAATGTGGTCGTTCGTATAGGGTCTAGCTCTGCCATGCAGCAGCGAGCACTACCCACTCGCAGGCACAACAGCCACACAAAATTGAGCAAGTATTGTACTGCATGTTTTCCTATGTGAAGAGAACACTAAGAAAAATAAAGTATCGATGACATGACACAGTATAATAATGATTATATTAGGGGCTACAGGGTCTTTTTCCACTCACCTTAATACCTGTGCCACTCCCCCAACGACAAGAAAATAGGGACAGAGGGAGTATGCTGACTCACTTACTACCATCAACTTTAGCTGCACACGTCAGTTCCTTCAACTCTTTATGGGAGCTTCGGGACTCGCCATCAATCTAGATAACTACACCCTCACTGCCATCCGCTGCTCTAATGGCGACATCGACATCATGCGGCAAGTCTTCCCCTACAAGATCTACGAATTTCCCACCAAAAACCTTGGGATGCCCCTGTTGCTCTTGAGGCTCAACCGCACCAATGAATAGACGCTCGTCGACAAGGTGGCTATACGCGCTCACCTGGAAGACCGGCCTCCTGACTAACACGGTGAAGGCTACTTTGACGCAAATAACTCTATCGGCAATCCCGATTCACATTTCGATTTGCTGCACTTTCCTCTTGGGCGATCGAGGAAATTGATAAGAGATGGTGTGCCTTCCTCTAGGCTGACACTAACTTGGTCATCAAACGGAAATGCAAGCTCGTGTGGCCTGTTGTCTGTTTGCCAAGGTACCTTGGTGGTCTGGGTTTGCCTAACCTTAATGTCTTTGGCTAGGAGCATCGCCTGCGCTAGGATTGGATGTGGCAAACCCAACCGGATGCGGTGTGGGCGCTACTAGCTTCCAGGACTATTGAGTGGTCAACAACATGTTTCGCGACGTTGCAGCGTCGGTCGTAGTCAAGTCGTGATGGCACAATGGCGCTTCTGGGACCGATGCTTGGCTGCAGGGCGAACCCACTTGTGGCCTTGTTTAGTTCGCGAAAAGTGAACCAAAAAATGTTACGATACCCCCCAACGAATCTCTTGCATGGAACATTAAATGTAGGTAAACCAAAAAACTAATAGAACAGTTTGGCTGAAAAGTGCAAGACGAATCTTTTGAGCTTAGTTAGTCCACGGTGGGACAATAATTACCAAATACAAACGAAAAGTACAACAATAGCGAACCCAAAATATTTCACCAACTAAACACACCTGTGTCTTTGCTCCCAACCTGTTCCCACTACAAAAAAAAGTACTACAGTAGCGAACCCAAAATATTTCACCAACTAAACACACCCTGTATCTTTGCTCCCAACCTGTTCCCTGTTGTTGGATGTCGCAGACACCGACGACAATCACTTAAGGACGCGTTGGCCAATCGGCGGTGGGAAAGAGAAATCATCAGCTCCCCAACCGTTGTGGTTCTAATCGAGTATGTCCTGCTCTGGGACAAAGTTGACGGCATCCAGTTACAACCACATGCTTTAGACCAAATCATTTGGAAATGGACTACTAGCGGTAAGTACACCAGTCACTCAGCGTACGTACCAGGGCTTCTTCATTGGGAGGTTGCCCATGCTTGACACCAAGGAAGTCAGTAGGGCGCAAGCATCGTTGTGGACGGTAGTTAACATCAATTATAGACCGTCAATTGATCCTGCATAAGTATGCACTTAATTCCATCACCAACATAGATACATGAGTTTAAACTAATGAATTCCGTAAGTTTTGGTGTTCTTACTTGTTTTGCAGGTTATTTAACTTTTCACAGTACAAAGCTATCTCAAATGACGAACTGGAGCACACGATTACGAAAACCTCATCAAGACGGTCGAAACGGACTATTGTTTGCTATATTTGGAGCCTAGAATAAAAGATATCAATTCCGCATTAGAACCAACACTAGAATTGATAGTTATACAATGTATGGGAAGAAAGCAGATAGGGAAGCAAGTAGAAGTGTACGGTGCCATGCATGCAAGGTGAAGCTAGAGAAAATTAGAGAGGGGATGCCTTCCGCTTATAGATACGAAAATTTAATTCAAAACCATGGTGAAAATCTGTTTCTAACAGTGATTTTTTGAATTTTTGTGGGCGCACAACCCACTACCTAGCTCCACTCATGGAGTCTGTACGTGTGCAAAGTATACTTGCACAAGTCACATGCTAATTCAACATTATTATTTGGTCCATTCGTGATGGCCCAGTATTGATCTTTCGACCCATCCAAGATACGGCTCCAACAGGCCTGGAACCCGATTTGTGCACATGATAATTCAACATTATTATCTAGGCCATTCATGATGACCCAATATTGATCTCTCGACCCATCAAAGATACGGGCTATGACAGGCCCGGATCCCGACTACAACACATGTAAATGATTCTGTGCGTTGAAGCTGGACATGAGGAAAGCTTATGATAGGTTGGAGTGGGAGTACCTACAAAAGATTATGATCAAGTTAGGTTTTCATCGTTTGTGGGTTAATATGATCATGAGGCTAGTCAAGTCGGTCTCGTTTTCAGTGATTTTGAATGAGAATAAACTGGAAGGGTTTAAACCATCTAGAGGTATTCGTCAAAGGGGATCCAATCTCTCCGCACCTGTTCTTATTGGCAGCAGAGGGCCTTTCATGCCTCTTAAAATCTAATTCTCGGTCATCAGGACTCATGGGTATTAAAGTGGCCCCGTCAGCCCCGACGGTTAGTCACTTACTCTTTGCGAGATGACACTGCTGCTTTTCGGGGCAAATAGGGAGAATGCGGAAACCGTGGAAGAATGTTGCGGATCTTTATTGTCGTGCATCCGGGGCAGCGAGATAAATTTGGATAAATCATCTATACATTTTTCAAAGGGATGCAGGGCAGGTGTCAGGACTGAATTAAAGGAAATTTTACAAGTATCCAATGAGGCTTTAAGCGAGAGATATTTGGGAATGCCGACTGATGTCGGGCAGTCAACCATTGGAGCTTTCTCGTACCTCAAGGACAGGGTTTGGCAAAGGGTGCAGGGGTGGATGGAGAAGTGTCTCTCAGCTGGCGGCAAGGAGGTGCTGATCAAATTTGTTGCCCAAGCAATACCTACGTACTCGATGGCATGCTTTCGGTTGCCACGAGGTCTGTGCAAACATATTGATGGTCTACTACGTGACTTTTGGTGGGGTAGTAAAGAAGGCAAACGCAAAAATCTGGCTTTGTCGCGTGGGGCGACATGGTGATGCCAAAATGTGCCGGCGGATTGGGGTTTAGAATACTGAGATGTTCAACCTCGCTCTATTAGCTCGGCAAGCTTGGAGACTTCTAAAGGATCCAGAGTCGTTGAGTGCAAGAGTTCTCAAGTCGGGCTTATTATCCCGCAACCCGACATACTTTGGAGGCGGACGTGGGCTCTTCGCCCTCGCGTATTTGGAGAGCCATCATGGATGGTGTTGGAGTGCTTCGCCTAGGACTCATACGGCGAATTGGATCAGGCACGACAACGAAGATATGGGAGTCGCCATGGCTACCCAGAGACGGCCTACTCTACCCATTGCAACCGGTGAAGCCAAATCCGCCGGATGTGGGTTTCAGATATCATTGATCAAACATCGAGGAGCTGGGACAGAACGAGTCTACGTGAGTTCTTTTCACCCCTTGATTGGGAGATCATTGAGAATATTCCGTTATGCACAATGCCGATGGAAGATTTCTGGGCGTGGCATTACGAGAAGACTGGGAGTTTCTCGGTACGATCGGCTTATCGCATGCTCGTTCGGCTACGGGAAACAGCTACGGCCTGGCAAGGAAACAAGCCGAGCAGGTCGGACACGAAGGCCAAGGAGAGGGAGTGGACTGATTTGTGGAAGATCAAGGTACCGTCGAAGATCCGGCTCTTTCTATGGCGACTGGTATGGCGACTGGTAAGGCATTCTATGCCAACCGGGGACATTCGACATCGCAGGAACATGGCTCCTAATGCAGGATGCTCGTTGTGTGGTGCTATGGATTCATGGAGGCACTCCTGCTTGAGTGCAACTTAGCAAAGTGCATGTGGGCGCCGGACGAGAAGAGATAGTAGAATTCATTTGCCGATAGAAACCCCGCACGCCAAAGCTTGGCTATCCGAAGTGATCAAGGGCTTGAAGCAAAGAGGAGCTCACGTGGGTGGTGGTCCGCCTTTGGGCCATCTGGTATGCGCGTCCGCTGGCGTGCACCAGGATCAATTTCGGAGGCCGTTCTCGACATTAATCGCTTTGTCGAAGCGCTTTATCGATGAACTCCGCGAGCTCGACGAGGCGGTCGAAGGGCGCCGCGAATCCGGTGGTCGTGTGCGACCTTCGGTTGCACCGCAGCCAGCCAGTCGCGATGGATCGCTCCTCCCAGGGCGTTGACAAGATCGATGCTGCAATTTCAAAGAATGTGAGAAGAGCCTCTGTTGCTGCTGTGGCTCGAGATGATTCGAGCAGATTCTTGGGGCGTCGGCATTGGTACTGGATGGATACTCGGATGCGAGAGACGGCGAGGTAATCGGCATGCCGAGAAGGATTGGCACCGCCCGATCTAAATGTCCGCACATTGCGGGTAGCAAGTGACTGCATCAATGCAGTTCGAAGTATCAAGGCCAAGGCTTCGGAGTACATGGCCCTGTCGTTCGGGAGATCAAGCATATAGTGGGTAATTTCACTAGAGTGGAGTTCATCCACGAAGGGAGGAATGCCAATCATGATGCTCATTGTTTAGCTAGAAGTTGTGTCAATTTCTTAGTCGGTCGTTATGTTTGGTTTGGTGAGGCTCCTGAGGGAGTTTGTAATTCCTATGACATAATATAATAAAGGGTGGCTCGTTATGCTAAAAAAAAAAATGATTCTAAGTCATGACATATAGCACTTGAATTAATGCGCATATGTTGCTGACTAAGTGTCACACCAATGATATAAAGAAACTCACGTCTGGAGAAATCTTCGGAGCATCTCATGAGCACATTATTATTAACCAACATCATCCATTCGTACCAGTTTTTATATTTTTACACAAGGAACAATAAGTCTACACAGGAACCCAGGCATGAAGTATTAAAAGTTGTGGCTGCCCTTGTGATGACAACTCTAAAAGATACTTTATCCAGGACGATAGAGAGTATTTCATTCCTCACATATATGAATATGAACGGTCGCCACATTTCAAATTTAGAAAAAATGAAGAAAAAGAAGATCCAGGGCAGCAAGACCACAGACACCCGGTGTCAAGAACTTGGTGCGCGCGGTCGTTTACATTCTGAGGCTGTCAAGGAAGCGCCTCCCTTGGGCCAATGCTTGGATGCAGCCATTGTTGTAGTCGAGCTTTGCGATGGATCTGTAGCGTGCCTGTGCCTGTTCGTCGAGGAGCTCCGGGAGCGTCGTCACCATCCCTTGGACACATGCGTCGTGGAACATGGCGACGGTGGTCCGGCCCTCTCGGTGTCCGGGACCACCCGGTGCTCGACGCTGACGTAGGCGCCGTTGGTGAGTGCGTCGAGGGTGTCGCCCACGTTGACGACGAGGGCGCCCGGCAGTGGCCGCACGGGGAGCCACCTGCCGCCCCTCTTGACCTGGAGCCCCGGCGTGTCGTCGACGTGCAGCAGGAAGGTGAGGCCCTGGGTGTCGGTGTGCGGCGCGATGCCCAGCACCTTGTCCGGGTGCCGGCATGGAGGGTAGTGGTGCATGGACATGCTCTGCCCCTTGTCGTCGTCGTCGTTCTCGAAGAAGGCCCCTAGGAGCGCCGCTTGGCTCACACCGAGGTCGGTCGCAATGAAGCTCAGCAGTCGCCTCGCAAGATTTCTTATCTCCACGGAGTACCTGTCAAGCGCATGCCTAGGAGGCCGGCAGCGAGGGATCGATGTGTCCAGCATATCCTCCATGGAACAGTTCATAATAATGGAACTGAAACAGCAAAGCAAGCGGTACCTGAAGTTGGGAGTCGGCGGCCACACATCCATGTTCCTGTCTTGGACTGGCTGCGTGATGAGAAGTAGGCACTCCGCCCAGTCCAGCTTCTCGTTGGAACCCCCGTTGAAGTGGTGGCCGAATCCTTGGAATCCGTCTCGGACGGCCACCGTGTTCTTGCTCTTAAGTGACGAGCTGAAGAACTCTGCCGCGCTCTCCTTCATCTGCTGTATCGCTGCTTCCTCGACCCCATGGTTGGTGAGCTTCGTACAAGAAATCCATGGATCGTACACGAGTGTCGATGGATCAGAGAAAGGAAAGGAACGGGGAATGGATGATCGATCAGGTCACAGTATGATCCTTGTTAGAATATAAACCATGACATGTTGCTGTGCATCCATGGTAGTGTCTGCGTTACGTCACAGTTGGACATGCCATGGTCAAGATGGAACGACTGCTGCGCATAGAGGTTGCCAGGAATGCTCCATCTTGGTTGTCCGTGGTGTGTGCATGGCTGTTTTAGTCATGGGTTGCTAGGAGTGAGTAGAGTGTGCAAGTGTTTTGGATATCGCTTCTGTTGACTTGACGCTCAAAATTGGCTTGACCTAAGGCACCGTAAATTTTCAGAGATGGCCAAATTTATGTTGCACTAAGGTACCGCAAATTTCCAGAGACGAAAAAGATCAAAAGGTCAAGAAATACGACGAAAAAGACGGCGAACCACGGTGTAACAAGCGCTGGACGCCGCAACTCGCATCAGGCGCGTCCGGCGCTCAAGCGTCGGACGCGTCCAGCGGCCCTCTCGCGGCGCAGTCCTCTCTGGATTGCATCCGGCGTCGGCGCCGGACGCTGAGCCCTAGCATCCAGCGCCCCTCTGTCCCAGCGTCCGACGGCCCCCTCGGTTGAAGGGTGCTCTGACTGCGTCCGGTAGAGCCGACGCGTCTGGGCGCGTCTATTTCGGCGTCGGCGCCCTTCATGAGCGCCGCATGAAGAGATCGTGTCCGAACTGATTCGATTTTAGATCAGTTTTTGAAAGGTCCTGGTGCTTGGAAACGCATCTAAGGCGGTTCCTAAGGGGATAAGACCCCCCCCCCTATATAATGAGAAGTTCATAGCCGATTTGATCCCATCTACATCCAATCATCAAAACACAAACCCTATCTCTACTTTTACCTCTTCCAAACCCTATTTCATTGTTCGACGACGTTCTCGACGAATTTCGTCGGCGTTCTAGGTGGCTTTGCTGATCCTAGAAGAACCTTCGCGTGCGTTCCTCTCGACGGATCCTTCCGGAGGACGTTCCGAAGTCCGATTTGGCCGAGATCGAGCTCTACATCGCCTCTACTGCTCTCTAGATCGGTTTGGGTGGTCAAGCTGCGAGTCTTGCCGATCGTTTCAGGTTGATCGCAACCTCGTGGGCGCGTCCAAGGCTCTCCGGTGTGTTGGTCTAACCTTAGTTTGTGTCAACGGCCGGTAAAAAAATTCGTTGCCTAGGGATAGAAACGAAAATCAGAATTTTCGGCGATTATCAGGTTTCTCGGTGCAAAAATCTGACAAAAATTTGAATGAAATCTATGAAATTTTTAAAAACAATAAAAAAATGAATTTCGCCGATTATCGGGAATTTCGGGTCAAAATTCTGAACATAGGTATGCATGTCTATTTTGAGAGAGTGAGTGGCGTGTGTGGTTGCCGGTTCGCATGGAGAAGCCGTGATGTGCGAACGAGCTAGAGGCTCTCGACATCACTGAGCGTGTCATGCGGATCATGGCATGAGGGTCCTGGTGAATCCGTGGCCTATATGTAGCCCCTCTATTCCTTCTCTACAAATGTTGGCTTTTGCCCAGGAACACACACGAACGCGAGGTGGAACAAGATTTTCCTCACCTGAAAAGAAACCCCAGTCTCTGCAAGCCGAGCCCAGCTTTGCCGTCTCCGACACCGATGAGTCCGGATCGACGAGGCTCGCCATGTCTACCACCGGCAGCTCCGGCATCTCATCGTCACCGACGACCGCACCGGCTGACTGGACTTCCTTGGTTCGGATGAACCTCTCATCAGGGATCTTGTTGGCGGACTCCGTGAACAAGGCCGCGGTGGTGTCCGTGATCTTTTCCTCCCGAAGAGCTTGCTGGCAGTAGCATCATCCGCCGTTGTCGTTGATCGATTCTTCTGCGTGCCTGCCTACGAGCAGCTATGCTTTGGGCTTGGCACGGCACAAGTTTATTGTCAAAGGATACGGTCCAATCACTATGCATACTCTATTATATATGTATATGTATAGAAAATATCTATACACAACTGCCCTCAAAGTTACTAACCGATCCCATCCATGCCCAGTCAAAGTCAACACCGGCTGCGAACTGGTTGGATTCCTTGTGGTGGAACCTGCCTACCGGGGTTTAAATCCTCGATTTGGAGCTGGTGCTCGTATTTTATTTATTTCATTCAGAATTTTTCGGGCGATATGCATTAAGCCGTTGGCGGCGTCCCCTCGACAAATGAGACACACCCTGTAGTGACTTTGTGAATTTCAAGATTTACCGGCACAGTCCTCGGGGAAGGTGCTCATAGGGTAGAGTTTAGTACGTGTTTTTCATTGGGGTGAGTGTACGTGCATGTTAGGTGTCAGCATCGTATTGTGTAATTAGAAAAAAAAAAAAAGTCAAAACACCGGCCTACGTGGAATCATAAAAAAAATAAAACACCTATGTGGAAGTTTCAAATTCCCTAAGCAGGTGGCTTATAGAGCTTTTGGTTTTATTTTTAATCATAAAAAATAAAACACCTATGTGGAAGTTTCAGATTCCCTAAGCAGGTGGCTTATAGAGCTTTTGGTTTATTTTTTAAAATTAAAACAGTGGATCAAGCTCTCGAAGACGGAGGACCGTAGGAGGACACGATATGCTGACGATGAAGGAAGGACTATCAGCATGTTTTCATGAAAAAAGGGGCTGTCCCTGTCAGCATGGCGGACTTGCGTTTTCTGAAGATCCTGGAGCTTCGTGGGGTATCTTCTTCGTTTAGATTTTTTGGATCTTGTGTTGCCCTATGTTTTTTTATTTGCAAAGTCTAGCCGTCATGAGTCTTGAGTTGTAAGCTGGTACCTTTTAAGTTTTCAATAGGAATATGAACCATAAGAGTGTTGAAGGAGATCTTGCATTGCAATAGAGATGGAAGAGTGTAACTGCATGCAACAAGGTTAGGTGCGTGAACTACCCCACCGTCCCTAAATACTTATCGTTTACGCTTTCTAAGAAACAACTTTGAATGTAGTTTTTTAATAAATTTATTTGAAGATACAAATTGTAAGGACCGCGATGTCGCTTTGGGGGGTTGAATAGGCGTTTCTAAAAATTAATAGCTTTAAAAGCGGAAACGATTTAGTGATGGAATTTCCGAAGACTTCGAAAACTCCTTATCGAGAGTAAACAACCCCCAAAAGGTCAATACAAATAATATACGCAATATAATCATGCACCACGGAGGTTAGAGCCACGAGATCAATAAGATTTGGCACTGGCTACCAATACCGGACACGTCGGGTATGGATACCGGACACGTCGGGTATGGATACGGGCGTGTCGGTATGATCGGGGTTTGCTGCCCCACCTCCTCCTTTTCTCTCTCAACCTTCCAGAGCCAAGTGTATATATGCATGCAATATAAACACTACCCCCTGCAGAAGATCACAACAGTTACAAATATCACGGGAGAGACAAGAGACACGATATTTGTTTATCGGAGTTCAGTTCTCTACCGAGAGCCTACGTCTCCGTTGGGGAGGCTACGGGTAGCCAAGCCGGCGAGCCCTTCTCGACCACGAAGGCCACTCTAGCCGAAGTCTTTTTCCAACTCCTTTCCCTCGTCGTAGTAGATGAATTCTTGCGGTGAAGTCGGACCGGTAAAAACTTCGAGGCAACCACAAACACTTGGGTGCTCTCCGGTGATGCCTAGCCATCTAGGACCAAAGAGTCCAAGAGAAACAAATGCGAATCATAAGAATAGGCAATATGCACAAGTGCTCAAGGTGGCTTGCTCTCTTGTTTTGAATCCCACACAACCCACACTTTGATTTTACAAATCGGATCAAGCACTCACTTAGAGAGGGTTTGGGAGGGTTAGAGAAGCTTAGAAAGTCGCCACAAAGTCAAGAGAATCGGTAGCCTCCGAAAGTGGAGGCTTGTGGCTATTATAGCCACTTTGAAAAACTAGCCATTGGGATCCGGCAAAGATGGCCCAACGGTCACAACTTGAATTTTGAGCACACGGATAACACTTCTCTAAATTAGTTTATTTTAATTGCAAAAGATTTATATTAGGTTAAAACACATTTTCATGTTCGAGAAAAAGAATTTGCGAAGAAGTCCAAAATACCGGACACGTCCGGTATGGCCTAACCAAAAGAGCACTTTGTTAGCAAATTTGATTTGTCGCTCAAACTCTCTCGAATTCTCATGGGTTGGCTTGAGCACTTATGTATGATCATCTATTGACATGATGCATCCCTCTTAATAGCACGGCATACCGATAACTCAAGATTCAAATAAAATTTGTCGATTGATTCACTTGAGTTGATTTTCTCAACCTTCAATGCCATGTGTTTGATCTCCAACACTTTGAGGGCGTCTATCATGTCTTCTTCCTTTTCCTTTGAGCAAAGCCTTCTTGAGCAAGTGACTTGATCATATTCATGTAATTGAGTTGTTTCCAAATATATCAAGTCACGCTCCAAATGCCATCTAGCTAGGTTTTAATGCATCACCTCATGACCAATGGCTTGAATAGCTTCGACTAAATGCAAGTACTTCCTTTTTCACTTTTAGCAAGGTCCCTCGGTCGAGTCATCACTTGGCCTTCACCCTTGCTTAATACCTCGAAGTCTTTCCTGCTATCTTCACTATCTCAATCCAAATCATCACTTGATGTTGAACCCAATGAATAGCTTTATCTTCTTATGAAGGATGATGGAACTCCCACACATGAATGAGCCTTTGCATGAAATCCATTTTGCATTGTTGTTTTGTGCTTGAACTAGATTGTTTCTACAACAACACATCATTTTGGCTCTTTTACAATATATGACAAGTACCTGTGAGATAACCATCTTCATGTCCACACTTAGCAAACTCATTAGCTCTTTAATATTGTTGTCATTAATCATTCAAAAGCCACTTAGGGCCTAGATGTCCCTTCACAAAATGTTGCACGTATTTGTATAAATCAAATTAAACTTGTGGCACGCACACCAAAAAACAAAATAAAAAAGGGACGGAGGGGGTACGCTTGATTTATAAATAAAGGATATATTTGCACTACTCTTTTTGAGATTACATAGTACAATGCAGGCGCTTACAACATGCACACACACTTACCCTATGAACACAAGTATGCAAACCCTACCCCTAGCCGTGAGCACGTTCAAAGGATCGAGCGAGAAAATCTTGAAGTTCACGAAGTCACCACGAGACGCCTCATTTGTCGATGGGGGCGTCGCCTACTACTTAATGCATAGCGCCGGAAAATCATGGATAAATCCAAGATAAAGTGTTGCACCTAGGATTTAAAATCGGGTGAGAGCCCCCCCCCAACCAAAACATAGTTGTAACAGCCTGACGGACTCCGGCGACTATTACGGCGATCGGCGGCGTAGATTGGCGAAAGACGACAAGGTAGAGGCGGTGGTGATGACGGCCGGGGTGTGGCGGCAAAAGCGCGCAGAGCGCGCGAGGCGCGGGCGGCGGCGTGGGCAGCAGCGGCAGCCCGGTGATTGCGGCGGCGCGTGCACGAGTGGGGAAGGAGAGAGAGAGAGAGAGAGACGTGAGCTGAAAGCTTAGGGTTTTACCCCTTGATTATTTTCTCGATTGATCCAACTGATTACAAGCCCCTTGTATTTATAATCCAGGGAAGACTTGCATCTAAAGAAATCCTTGATTCGATTTCTTATTTTATTTTCTAAATATCTACTACTTATTGGCGAAGCAGATGACGATGATGTGATGGCGGCGGCGGCCACCACCTGCGTCTTGGCGCCGGGGGTTCGTGGTCCTTCCTTGACATGCTGTCATAGATTTCTCCCGCCTTATCGAGACAGCGCGTCCTCGCGCTGTGGTGTTGCACGGCTGTCGTAGTTGATGGGGTAGTCGAAGCAGCAAGTCTCGAAGAATGTCGCATCCACTTGTATAGAGTGAATGAGCTTGGATGAAGACGAGGATGCTGACCTTTTCTGATGATGATTTGATGAATGGAAGTCCATTACTCTCCTGGCTCATTGGGACGTCGTAGATGCTAGCGGGTTGAAGACCGTGGTCGCCAAAGAAGAAGAGCAGCACCAATGTCAAGAAGAGATGTGGTAGCTCCCCTATCATGATGATGTTCGCTTGGAGGTCGTGCGTCAGTGGCGAGGACGACGAAAGGTGGACATGGCGGTATAACACCTTTTTAGTACCTTGTTCTTACATTGATATTTGTATTGTGCTTGCTAAAATTGTGTAGTGTAATTTAGCTAGCTTACCTAGTTGGTTAAGTAGTGACATAGCATTTGTGTGAAAGTGATTGTAAATTCTAGAATTGCTATTAGGTGGTTTGCCGACAAGTAGAGCTAGTGCAACAACAATTATCGCCATTTGTTATTCTAACAAGTTGCTCTAGTGTTTTGTAGAAATTTTTACAAGCCTATTGACCCCCTTTAGCCATTTAGGACCTTCGGGGGGCGGGGCGGACCTCCATCACCCCGCTTGCCACCTCGAACCCGTCGACTCGCACGCCGCGCTGATCTCCGTCACGTTGACGAACATGTGGTCGTCTTGCGCGGTGGATCGATAGCGGCCGCGGCCGTGTCCGCCGTTAGGACCGCCGGCGGGCGTAGCGCGGCAGCGTCGTCTTCTTGGCGCAGGAATGCCGTGAAGAAGTCGAGCATGGTTAGATGGCCGCCGGTGCCGCCGGGTCCACCACTGTCCAGCGAAGCCGCCGGCGCGCGTGGCTATGCCACCTACGACCGCCTAGGGGCGACCATGGCCGGCGCCTAGCAACTGTTCGATAGAATGTTGCAAAGAGAAAGAGGATCAAACACAATCCCAATAAGACCTGGCTCACTTTGGGACCAAATTCATCAAACAAGAGTTGTGGCCCAAAGCAACCAGGCCATGGTTGGCCGGGGCACGGCTCGCCGACCAGGCCACCCTCGCCGGGTTTGGAGCCACGAAATCAAACATGCCCCAAGGTACCTTGGTGGTGCAGGTTTTCCTAAACCTTAATTGCTTTGGCTAGGAGCATCGCTGCGCTAGGAGTGGCTGCGGCAAACCCAACCGGATGTGGCGTGGGCGCTACTAGCTTCCAGGACTGATTGAGTGGTCAACCACATGTTTCGCCGCGTCGCCGCGTCGGTCATAGTCCAGGTCATGATGGCGCAACGGCGTACTTCTAGACCGATGTCTGGCTGCGAATTCGAACCCACCTGTGTCTTTGCTCCCAACCTGTTCCCCGCTATTGGATTGATGTCGTAGACACCGGCGACAATCAGTTAAGGACGTGTTGGCCAATCGGCGGTGTGCAAGAGAAATCATCAGTTCCCTAACCGTTGTGGTTCTAATCTAGTATGTCCTACTCTAGGACAAAGTTGACGGCATCCAGTTACAACCACATGCTTCAGACCAAATCATTTGGAAATGGACTACCGGCGGTAAGTACACCAGCCACTCAGCGTACCAGGGCTTCTTCATTGGGAGGTTGCCCATGCTTGACGCCAAGGAAGTCTGGAGGGCGCAAGCATCGCTGTAGACGGTAGTTAACATCAATTATAGACCATCAATTGATCCTGCATAAGTATGCACTTAATTCCATCACCAAACATAGATACATGAGTTTAAACTAATGAATTCCATAAGTTTTGGTGTTCTCACTTGTTTTGTAGGTTATTTAACTTTTCACGGTACAAAGCTATCTCAAATGATGAACTGGAGCACACCATTTCAAAACCTCGTCGGGACGGTCGAAATGGACTATTGTTTGCTATATTTGGAGTCTAGACTAACTGCTATATTTGGAGCCTAGAATAAAAGATATCAATTCCGCATTAGAACCAACACGGGAATTGATAGTTATACAATATACATGTACTTATACAAGGTATGGAAAGAAAGCGGATAGAGAAGTAAGTAGAAGTGTATGGTGCCATGCATGTCGGTGAGAAGCTAGAGCAAATTAGAGAGGAGGTGCCTTCCTCTTATAGATACAAAAATTTAATCCAAAATCATGTTAAAATCTGTTTCTAACCGTGATTTTTTGAACTTTTAATGGGTACCTTGGTACCCACAACCCACTACATATCTCCACTCATGGAGTTTGTACGTGTGCAAAGTATACGTGGTATACGTGCACAAGTCACATGCTAATTCAACATTATTATTTGGCCCATTCGTGATGGCTCAATATTGATCTCTTGACCCATTCAAGATACGGCTCTGACAGGCCTGGAACCCGACTTGTGCACATGCTAATTCAACATTATTATCTGGCCCATTCGTGATGGTCCAATATTGATCTCTCGACCCATCGAAGATACGGGCTCTGACAGGCCTGGAACCCGACTACAACACACCTGACTACAACGTAAATGATTCTAAGTCATGACATATAGCGCATTCACGTCTGGAGAAATCTTCTGTGCATCTCATGAGCACATTATTATTAATCAACATCATCCATTCATACCAGTCTTTATGTTTTTACACAAGGAACAATATGTCTACATAGGAACCAGGCATGAAGAGAAGTATTAAAAGTTGTGGCTGCCCTTGTGATGACAACTCTAAAAGATACTTTATCCAGGACGAAAAAGAGTTTCATTCCTCACATATATGAATATGAACGGTGGCTACATTTCAAATTTAGAGAAAAAATGGAGAAAAAGAAGATCCAGGGCAGCAAGACACAGACACCCGGTGTGAAGAACTTGGTGCGCTAGTCGGTCGTTTTCTTTCTGAGGCTGTCAAGGAAGCGCCTCCCTTGGGCCAATGCTTCGACGCAGCCATTCCTGTAGTCGAGCTTTGCGATGGATCTGTAGCGTGCCTGTGCCTGTGCGTCGCCTCCCACGAGGAGGAGCTCCGGGAGCGTCGTCACCATCCCTTGGACACATGCGTCGTGGAACATGGCGACGGTGGTCCGGCCCCTCTCGGTGTCCGGGACCACCCGGTGCTCGACGCTGACGTAGGCGCCGTTGGTGAGCGCGTCGAGGGTGTCGCCCACGTTGACGACGAGGGCGCCCGGCAGTGGCCGCACGGGGAACCACCTGCCGCCCCTCTTGACCTGGAGCCCCGGCGTGTCGTCGACGTGCAGTAGGAAGGTGAGGGCCGGGGTGTCGGTGTGCGGCGCGATGCCCAGCACCTTGTCCGGGTGCCGGCATGGAGGGTAGTGGTGCATGGACATGCTCTGCATCTTGTCGTCGTCGTTCTCGGTCCCGGCGGCGGCGAAGAAGGCGCCTAGGAGCGCCGCTTGGCTCACACCGAGGTCGGTCGCCATGAAGCTCAGCAGGCGCCTCGCAAGATTTCTTATCTCCACGGAGTACCTGTCAAACGCATGCCTAGGAGGCCGGCAGCGAGCAGCGAGAGGGATCCATATCACCAAGCTTATCCAGGAAGCACACATAGGAACAAAAAAACCTAGCATCAGTTTACAGGCCATGAAGACTACAAGAATGTGAGCACACTCATTTTAGGTGATGCAAGGTAAAGAAACCAGAATCTGAGCACACTCATTTTAGGAGAAATATAAGACATGCAAATAGAGCAAGTACAATCCTTTTGGTCGGCAGACAGATGTGCTAACCTTGATGAAGTTGTTGTCCCAGGTGATGGCCTCCTACCCTTGTCGCAGCACCCACTTCATCATGGTCTCCGGCAGTTGGCTTGTTCAGATCTAAGAGGTGGTCTTCTTCCTCACCTGGTGTATTTAAGTCTATGGCCATGGAGGTGAATGGCTCAAGTGATGGGAAATGGTGGAGTAGAAGCTAACTACCGCAGGAGTGGAGAGGGCGCTGAGTGGAAAGGGCGGTTGATTCAAAACTGTTTAAATTTTGGCGCCCTGTTTTTTTAGAAGGAAAATGTATTGATCTTATCGCATTACACCGGCCCTTTTACAAACAGGATTCTCAAGAAAAGGAAAAGCTTCATAGATCCGTTCGTCACCGCCGCTGGCCGCTTCCCAATCGTTGTCGGACACCAGGGGCCAAACTCCACAAGGTGGAGGCCGCGAGAGGAGGGCTTACTTCTAGGCGAATCAGCCGAGTACACTGCCTCCCAAAGCGCATTGGCCAACTCCGGTACCCACGACGCATCCTTCCGATTCCACCGCCCGGCAACCCGAGCAAAGCTCGATTTTCACCAAAGATCATTTTCCTCGAGATTAACAGGGGTCAACAACATCATCACCGAAGAAGACGACGATGCATCGGCCCTCGACTCCTAGACGTCTCTCCCCGGCCTCTCCGCTGACATCGGAGAAGATCGCCATCGAGAACGGAAGAAGCTGGGAGAATTTAATCCACTCGCGCCGCCGTCGCTTCCTCATCGCCGGCGTCGCCAAGAAAAAGCAAACCGCGCGAGGGAGCCACGCTCCTCCGCAAAACCTAACTCCACCACCGAACATCGACGGCGAGCAAACCCTAGACCTAGGTGGACTCGACCAAGACTCTACGATGACAAGAGGCGGACCCCGCTCCTCATCACCACCGATAGCGAGGCCGGGGCGAGGCAACCTGGGGCCGCACACGGTTGGCAGCGGTGGCGTGCCCGCTTTTTTTTTCGCGGAAAGCATAGGTCCCTTGGTTCCACCTCGCAAGCGAAGGTCACGTGTTGTCGACATCGACCGGGTACCCCGCGCCCGCGGCGACCGGGGTTGGCGCCAAATCTGCTTTCCGCAATCACCGCCTGGTGAAGCGGTAGCGGCGTGTCCAGTCCAACAAGTGGGCCAAGCGACCTATGCAGACGGTGCCTGCGCCAGACCCCTCGGTCGCCGTGAGGTTTCATGCGACCCTCGGGGATGATGAGCCGTCCTCTAGGCGGGAGAACGTGCGCAAGATCCTTCCCCTGCTCGGCGTCCGCTTCAAGGGAAGAGTTGGGAGTGCCGGACACTGGAGCCTCTCGGTGCTACTCGCCGCCTCTGGTCCACAACAGCCCCCGGAATTACCAGTCGCCACCGGGGGACTTGTTGGGGACCACGCAGTCGTGCCTACTTTGCTTCGGGTCCGGGAATTCCCGGCGTCGCTCACCCTCCCGCTCGTCGAGCCCATCCTCGCCGCCAGCCCACCCCTCCGCTCCTCCAAGATACCGGATGAAGAATGGACCGCCGCGGCGTGCCCGTCTCATGGCGAAGCATGAGAAGCACGATCCTCTTCCGGAGCGGACGACGTTGATGGTGCTGCTCGGCAAGCGAGGATGCCCGGTCGAGGCGGTGCCGGTCCCCCGAGCTAGCGAGCAAGTTCCGGGAGCACTTCCGAGGCGTCGGATCATCCGGCAAGCAACATCGTCTGCGTGAGATCTTCCCTATGATGCGGCCTGGTGCGTGGGCGGCACCGGTGGAAGATTCCGAGCTGGATCCATAGCCGCGGTCGCTTTCTTCACCCACCCTCGTCGCACATTAGTTTATTTTTAGTACAATCGTACCGCACCACCGTTTGAGCCGGTGATTCTTGTCTCGTGTGCTTTCATGCGCTTCGGGTAATTGTTTTGGCTAAAGTGTGCGATGTGTAAAAACTCTATTTTCCCTTAATGCAACACGTGCCAATGGTACACTTTCGAAAAAAAAAAGATAATATTTACCACAAACAAACGAAATATGGTACAATGCTTGTAAGTTCGATACAGTACCAAATTTACCAAATTTACCAAATTTGGCACAAAAAGTTGGGCCTCTAGACTAGGTGCAAAACTTTTATAGTGATCGTACAAGCTTCTCGCTACTTCCGGCTAGTATTTCTATGTTTAGGGATTAGGGACCAAACTGTTGGAAATGCTAACAACAGGAAAATTTTGATACACACGACACTCATACGTACCTGAACTTGGGAGTCGGCGGCCACACATCCATGTTCCTGTCTTGGACTGGCTGCGTGATGAGGAGTAGGCACTCCGCCCAGTCCAGCTTCTCGCTGGAACCCCCGTTGAAGTGGTGGCCGAATCCTTGGAATCCGTCTCGGACGGCCACCGTGTTCTTGGCTTCAAGTGGCGAGCTGAAGAACTCTGCTGCGCTCTCCTTCATCTGCTGTATCGCTCCTTCCTCGACCCCATGGTTTATGAGCTACGTACAAGAAATCGATGGTTCGTACACGAATGTCGATCGATCAGAGAAAGGAAGGAACGGGGAATCGATCAGGTCTCAATATGATCCTCACCTGAAAGAAACCCCAGTCTCTGCACGCCGAGCCCAGCTTTGCCGTCTCCGACACCGACGAGTCCGGATCGACGAGGCTCGCCAAGTCTACCACCGGCAGCTCCAGCATCTCATCCGCACCGACGACGGCACCGGCTGCCTGGACCTCCTTGGTTCGGATGAACCTCTCATCAGGGATCTTGTTATTGGCGGACTCCGTGAACAAGGCCGCGGTGGCGTCCGTGATCTTTTCCCTGCCGAAGAGCTTGCTGGCAGTGGCAGTAGCATCATCCGCCATTGTTGATCGATTCTTCTGCGCGCCTGCCTACCGGCCTGCAGCTATGCTTGGGGCTTGGCAGGTTTATCAAGGGTATACGGTCCAATCACTATGCATACTCTATTATACATGTATATGTATAGAAAATCCTATCCTCAAAGTTACTAACCGATCCCGTCCATGCCCAGTCAAAGTCCAAACACCGGCCTATGTGGAATCAGAAAGAAAAAAACAATCATATGGAAGTTTCAAATTAATTCCCTAGTTAAAGGGGGCAGCATGGTGACTTGCGTTTTCTGAAGATCCTGGAGCTTCGTGGGGTATCTTCTTCGTTTAGATTTTTTGGATCTTGTGTTGCCTTATGTTTTTTATTTGCAAAGTATAGCCGCCATGAGTCTTGAGTTGTAGTGGGTGAGAAGGATCTGATGGATGTCAGGTACTCCCTCCGTCCTGAAAATAGTGTCGTTTTTAGGTTTTTCAAACATCGTGTTTGACCGTTTGTCTTATTCAAAAATTTATGTAAATTAGAAAATAAATAAATCATTATTAAAGTATCTCTAGTGATAAAAATATGTCATAACAAAATAAATAATATTTATACAGAATTTTGAATAAGACTGATGGTCAAACGAGATTGTTGAAAAACCTAAAAAAGATGCTGCTCTTTTTGTGACTGAGGGAATACTCGATTTGTAAGCTGGTAACCCAACAATGTTACTCAAGACTTTTTTTTTTCTTTGTATCAAGATGATTGGATTGAAAAGTTGAGGGTAGGGCCTGAGTTTGCTTGAGCAATGCTAGATGATTGAGGCCTTTTGAAGGACAAATATGTTTACTTGACAGGGCAAAACATCATGAGTTGTTGCCGTGGGTGGAATCCAACTTTGCCCTCTATTTATATTCTTTTCGGTTTTGTAATCCTAGTGGGCGGTCTTGTGCCAAGTGTAGTTCGTTGAGCTTTGTGTTGCTAGAGAAAATTAATTAGTCGGGTCGGTTCTGGAGTAGTTAGGAGTGGGAGTTGTTAGAGCATATGCAACCAACCCTGGTTTTATAGGGTGATGTGACTTTAATAGTTAACTAGTTGTTTAATGGATCCAAATATGCCACAATGTGTAGAACCATGTTTGAGTCTACAGATGGGCCCACATCCTTTAAAAAATACATGGCAGAGGCAGAGTGAGTTGATCATTGTGAAGGAGAGAGAAGACAAGTGGTCATTATGAAGGAGCGGGTCTCCATCGAGTCGGAGTTCACAATGTATCGTACCGGTTCCATCCGGCTCATTTATTGCATCGACCCAACTCCAAGCCGCACACTTGTTGGCGCTCTTAGTTTTAGTGGTTGTTTCATAGTTAGCTTGTGTTTTTTTTTTTTTTTTTTTTTTACAACAGGCTTAGGTATGTTGGTCTTTATGTATGAGGAATTTATGATTTTTTTTGTTGGTTTCTACTAAGAAAATGGACCATCACTTTATGGTAAAGCTTTAAGAATCCTTTCGGAAAAAATATGTTATGTTATATACTTGTTTGTTTGGTCCCGTGAGCTATAAGGTATGCATTACTTCTTTCATAGTAAATTATAACACGTTTGACTTTTTTTTTTGACATCATGTTTGACCACTTATATTATTCAAAATCTATGCAAAGTATCACTTCTTTCGACAGATCTTGAGGTTCACAACGTCGTCTACCACTTTTGCATAGCGGTAAATTCTGAAATAAGTCAAAAAAAATGCGTGCAGATCATTTCCGGCCCAACCAAGTTCAATATAATATTGCATTTGGGCCTTCAAGTGTCTGGGCTCATGGCCCAATCACGACACTTCCCTTCATCAAGTCTGATTATCGTATTCGCACACGCCATCGTCATCCAAGGGCCAAGGCGAAACCCCACCACTCCAGCCATCCCTCTGCCTCCCGCGCCGCCGAAGGCAGAACCCCTCCCTCCTCGCGCCGCCTCCTCCTCCCCTGCCCGCCGCCTCCCTCCAGCGGGACCACACACGCCGGACTCGGCTTTGTCGTCGTCGCCCTCTCCCCCTCCTCTCGTCTCCTGTAATGGCGTCGAGGGGAGGCCCCTCGGGCTTCGTCGGTGAGCCCTAGCCTTCCTCTGATTGCGCGCTCTAATCTGTTGATTGAATTCTCTTTCTCGAACCAATAGCGATCGGAACCTAACCCTACGTCCTGCGAGGGATGGATGGATACTCCGATCCATCTGTTTAGTTACCGCGAATTCGCCTTGTTGGCTTGTGGCCCTGTGGCCTGTGTGATATAAGAAACTCCATTGTGATTCGGTTCTCCTGATTGTGCTTGTGCGTCAAATTGGTCTCCGTGTGTTGCAGTCGGCCGATACTGTCCTTCCTGTGGCATAATTAACCTGAAATGCCATTCACTAGTATTGTCACCTTATTCTGAATTTTCAGAGTGAACTGCACCTCGGTGCCCTGTGTTACCCACACCACTGGAGCTGGGGATAGAGTCAGGAATAGGAATTGTTAATTAATGCTAGGACCTACAAATTTACTCTATGCATTGGAGCACTGGTGTTTAGGGGATATATGTTTTCTTTTGTTCTACAACCATGAGCACATTAGGTGTTTTGGAATGGCACAAATGCTAACTATTGCTCTCTCCAAAAAAAAAAAAAAAAAAAAAAAAAAGTGCTAACTATTGCTTGATGCCTCATGCAGATTATTTTCATAATGGCACAAAGCGTCATGACAGCAATAAAGAGGTATGGTTTATTTTCCCTGTTACTGCTGTTCTGTCTGGGCATTTGTCTTTTATTGAAATATCATTGAATGAGTTGTAACTACTGTTACCATGTCTCACTCATGCTTAGTTTGTTCTTCCATTGCAGAACACAAGTCAGCAAGGCTCGAATGCTACCAGGGTGCAAAGAGAAAGGAAAACAGAATGGGAAAGACCTGGAAGAGTTTTCAATAGAAATAATATGAGAGGCGGCTACTCTCGAAGTTCATTGCCTGGTAAACCTTCCTATCCAACATGCTACAAAATAAAATGCCATGTTTTAGTTTCATAAAGAACAGCAGAGTATATTTTCTGTAGTTCTTCTTGGATGCATATTATTATGTGAAAATTTTGACCTAGCCAGAAGATTGCCTCCCTTTTTTTTGTGTACACCATAGTTTGTATTTGTACTAGCAAATTTGCCCACGTGCGTTGCTACGGGAAAAAATTGTACATATCAAGCTCCATCGTGCTCTAACTCCGGCGTCGTCGTTGCAGCCCGCGCTGCATCATCTTCTCCGAGATTCAAGTCTCAAATGGCGGTGCCGTTAGCTAGCTCTCATGGCCGAGCTCCACCTTTGCCGCCATCCTAGCAAGCGGTCGGTGGCCCGCACCAAAGATAAGAGATCTCAGATCGACATCGCGGCTGGAGCTCCACCTCGTTGTTGCAATTTCGAATTTTAGAAATTTCGGTGTCATACTAAACATGTGTGTTGCACCTCAAGGGAATCCTAAATTCAAAATCTAAAGAATATATACTTGACATACCACGATACAAACACAATCATGGGGCTTAGCCGCTTGACAATTTCTTATTACCTCCGAGTACTTATGCGGACCCGGGAACGGTGGGCCGCACATAGGCCGCTGGCGTTTCGGACGCCCGGGCCGTCGTCGGGCTGCGACAGTACACCATCGTCTTGGCCGGTCCCCATCCGGCAAAGACGTCTCCCTCGCGTTCGCGAAGCCTACATAAACGACAACGGCGACAATATCAATGATCATATGCATATATATGCTCGCCGCTCATACCACTATGACATGTTCGATCACGGCATTATTGAACACGTGCGCATGTACCATAAGTTGTCGGGTCTTGTGCGAGGTTTGCGGAGCTGCGTGTAGATGTCGAAGATGGCGAGCTTGAGGTCGGCGTGCGCCGCTGAGCGCCTTGACGGTGGCATTCGGCTTCTGTTAAAGGTCTTAGCGTCCACGGTTGAGCCTCGGCACGTGTACTTGCCTTCGCTCTACAGCTGATTGACGCCGTGCAGCGGCCTAGGATTGATGAATCGTATATATGTATGTGGAGAGTTTTATTTGCCCTCCGTTAGACCCGTTTGGTATTGGATAAGAAATCGTATATATGTATATGAGTTTGTGGAGAGTTTTTTCCCGGATTTAGAGCTCTTTTTAAATCTACACCCAAGGAAGTATCTATTCCATATTCTATACTGAACCGCGTATCCCGGGCAGGAAACCGAATCGGTTGGGAAGAAAAGGCGGGCATGCAGAGCTAGCTTTTCTCTTCAGTATCCGTATGCAACTCGTTTTGTTTATTACGCATAACCAGCGGACGGACTACAGCGTCGTGCGACATGATAACCAGGCGGACAAATACTACATGGAAGCGGGGCGCCAAGGCTGGACAAAAATTTTAGGCGGGAAACTTCCTGGTCGGATGGAGGGTAGGGAGAGGGTCTTGGGACGAAGGGTAGGAGAGGGGCGACGAAATTTTTGGGTGGACCATTGTCTTCTAATTTTCTATTCTAATCAAGACTTCATGAGGCGTGTAATGGGAGTCCGAGGCGTATTCGGTGGGACATGTTAGACATAGTAGTGTTCTAGTCATATTCCTATTGTAATCTGTTAGAGTCCTAGTCATATTAGAAGTCCTAGTGTAGTTAGGACACATAGAGTTCTAGAAGGTTACGGAGATGTGCACTGAGACCTTCCCGAACCCGTGTCCAAGTCGGAGTCCTTCCCCGTTGCATGTAGGTTTGCATGTTTTATGGTAAATCCTAGAAGGATTGCCATAGGGACTTCATAACAACGGGGGGGGAGGTCAAGGCCCCGCCTATATATAATGTAGACAGAGAAGGTGGAACCAAAGATAGGGAGACCACGGGAAATTTTCTCTCTTTATTAGTAGGTATAGATTTATACTTTATAGGTTATGTAAATCCAAGATCAAGCTGATATTTTCTCAGACTTGAATGGTACCATCTTAGGCCTTGCTTGTCAAGCCGAGCTCACATTTCCACCCATGTTTTCATAAAACACATTAAACACATGGAACATTATTTACTTAGATAAAGCATTGACATATGTGGATACTATGGCAAGATGGAAGCTCAACCTCTTCTACTTGCATAGCATTCTTTTGTAAC
This sequence comes from Hyparrhenia diplandra, assembly GCA_015847255.1. Classification (NCBI taxonomy): domain Eukaryota; kingdom Viridiplantae; phylum Streptophyta; class Magnoliopsida; order Poales; family Poaceae; genus Hyparrhenia; species Hyparrhenia diplandra. The sequence continues at coordinate 29,496 of JADLZK010012025.1, read as the reverse complement.
ATCTACTAACTTTTTACAGTGGTTATGGCTATATATTCTGAGGCAGCAGTAGATGCTTCATTCTTATGTTGTATAATATCAGTTACTAGCACTTACGTTATATGCTTAAAACATTGGAGTACACAAGTTATTATGATTTGTAAATTGTATCTATGGGTTAATCCAGCATTTTGGAATAAGCTTCTTTTAACCTTTTGACCTTGGGCACTTTCAGGAGTCACACAGGAATTTCGTATTGTCAAAGATAACAGAATTAAACTGAAAGAAGTTAGTGAGACTTTGCCAGAAGCATCTCAGAATGGCGATTCTAGTAATGAATGTGCTGTTTCAAATGTTAGAGATAAAAGGTAGTGTGTGAGCTGCCCTCTATGGCCCTCTGTATTCTCCTTTCTATATAAAAATGAAACATTGTGGCGGTTCTCACGATCAGAACATATTGCATTATTATTTTAAGATAATTATAGAACACAAAACTATGGATATAGCTGTGGATTTTTAATCTTACGCACTATTTTCTTCCGTGTGTTATTTGTATTTTTTTATATGACTAGTATATGTGAACCTGCGCACCTCCCCTGAGTCCCTCCCACCCAAAGTGTCATTGGTTCATGTTGTTAGTGGTTTTATATCCACATTTTTCTATTAACTGCTTGCGTTGCTAAAGTATATGTTTACTAGCATTATTGGCTTCTCTGCTTTATGATCTGATAGCTGCTTTATTTCTTTGCTGCATCATTTTCACCAGTATCACATCTGTTCATATATGTCGTTATCCTGTTTCTGAAGCTCAACTGAAAAGCTAGCTGCCCAACACCGCTTGGTTACTTGCAATTCTAATGGGCTTGGAGCAGCTCATGCTGACAATGGTAGCAAAAGTGCTACCCATGATAAGGAAGTCGAGCCTTCTATTGTCTTAAAGTTGGAACAGTCTGAAGGTGGACAAGCATCATTGGTTGGTTCTGATGCAGTTTCTGGAAAGGGTAACCAGAATACAGTGGACACTGCAGCATCAGGGAAAAATAATTTTGGTGGTGAACTTTGCTGTTCTTCATCAGACCCAATCCATGTACCCTCTCCTGGTTCTAAATCAGCTGGAACTTTTGGAGCCATAAAGCGTGAAGTTGGCGTAGTTGGTGCTAGGCAAAGGCCATCTAATAGTGCAGCAACAAACACATCGGCTTCTAATGGCTTAGTCAAAGTGGTATCAGCACCAAAGGGTAATAATCCTTCAAAAGAGCAATAATCTGAACATTCTAGTCTCTCTCTGAGAAATATCCGTTTTAATTTGCCTGTACCTTTGAGCAATAAGCAATCTCATCATGTTAGTCATACAAAAGGTTAGCATTTTGATGAGAACTTCATACGTTGACAAATCCTGATATTTTGATAAATAAATAAATTGCTTGATTATGATGCCTATATCCAACTTTTTTGTCACACATAATTATTTTTTCCATAAGAGTAAGACATCATGATTGAATATGCATGTTCATATTATACTTTTATGCAGAAGGTTATTAGTGATTTATTTAATAAGGCATTCACTGAGTAAAACTTCGTTTTTCTGGAACTCCCCATCCATTAGACCCATATTTTCTCTTTATCAATGTCACGCTGAAAGGGATTACATTGTAGATTTTGTTGAACTTTTGACCAGCCTTTAATAAATCAGAAAAATGTTTAACTATCATCAAGGAACCATGTGGCATTTTTTTATATGCATTTCTCAAGGGATAGGCTGTGTTTTTTCCATCTTTATTATTGGTTTACCTTGGTATAGCAAATTGATGTTTAAAAAATACTACTCACTTGTATACAGTTAGCCCACATTTGGAGTGGAAGCCCAAATCAGTAAGCCCCAGCTCTATCAGTCATGGAGTTACTGCTGCACCTCCTGCTGCTCCATCACCTGTTGATGATGGAAGAAAAACAGAAGTGTCTTCTTTGTCTAAGAAGCTTTCACATGCTAATTTATCACATGAACATGTCATTATACCAGAGCACATCAGGATACCAGATTCGAAAGAACTCATTTCATCTTCGGTTCTTTTGAATCTGAAATTGATCCAAAGGCTTCTTTAACAGCCTCTTATGATATTGTGGCCAAAGAAGACTTGAATGATCACTCTCCTTCAAGGTCAGCATTTTCGACTAATACTTTGTAATATGTTTCAAGATGCAATTGTACCAGCTCCAGTGTTTCGATTACATTTTTTTTCTTGACTGTCTACTTAAAACTATTTCATCTTTAAATTGAGACGTTTGTTTGTTTGTTGCCTAGGCTGTCAGCATTGGATTCCACATCGACTGATGGAACTCCTAATGTTAGGATGGATAATGTTGTTTCCTGCAGTCCACTTCCACAGTCAGAGTCTGCTGTTTCAGTTTCTGAACATCAGCAGTCATTGACGGAGTGTGTAGAGGTTCGAGTCCTGGTGTTGTCGGTGAATATGGAACAAATGAGATGATTTCAAGCAAGGTCACACATTCTCAACCTCAACTCCAGCATCAAGAAGCTACACAGAATTTTAAGGTAACTCACTTCAAAACATATGGCAACATTTTATTTGCTTTCTGTGTACTACTCATTTATATTCTTTTGATTTTTCCCTTAAACTTGCACTTTATGATGTACTAGGCATACGAGCCAGATTCTGGTTATGGGATGTCATTTATTACTAAAGTTGTTGATGATGAAGCAGCCCAAAGTATAGCTTATTCATCTGAGGTAAGATACTAAGATCAACATTCTGTTTCCTGGTTGATATGTTTAGAAACAGTAATTTTATCTGGATTTTTTTCATACTTTTCAAGTGTGGGAGTTTTAAGGTTGAATTTGACAGTCTCCTTTTTGCTTGCTTTTGCATTCACGGGATTTTCCTTTTGTAGGTTTGTTATAGTTGTGAATCTTGTGATTAATAAAATTTGCATTGTTTAGCATTATGAAGATTTATTCGAGAACCTTCCTATAAGAACCTATCAGCATCTAATTGCGTCAGGGACTTTGCACTCCCATTACTATTACTATTAATTAATACATATTTGGACCTTCAGTAACCTTTACGAACATCAAGTGCACGTAAGCAACTAAGTTTTTGCAATGAAGTGCCAGATGGGATGTGTATTTAGTTGCCTTATTTCCCTTACTTTACACTTGAGGCTAGTATATCTTTTCAGAGGTTGTATGATGCATGGCTGTTGGCTCCTAGCCTTGCTTGAGCAATAATCATGCTAGTATCTGGATTCTGTTGCTAGTGCTTATCTGTTGCCCCAGGCCTATGTTCATTGGCAATGCTTTACGACAACTTATGTGAGATTATGTTGGCAGGCCATGGTTTTACATTCTGTAAATGCCTATCAATTGCCTGCATCTACAGCAACTCAACAACCAGTGCCCCATATGTTTTCTCAACAATTCCAAGTACCTCAGTATCCAAACTTTTTGCCATATCGGCATGTTTTCTCACCACAGTTTGGTGGGTCTCCAATGGTTGTCCCAAACTATTCAAGCAACCCTGCATTTCCTCAGTTGCCGCACGCCAGCAGCTATCTGGTGATGCCAAATGGAGCTTCGCAACTAGCTGCCAATGGCATGAAATATGGATCAAACCATCAGTATAAGCAAGTGTTTCAAGGAGCCCCTGCTGGATATGGCTATGCAAATCATAATGGTTACCCTGTCAGTAACGGTGTCATTGGCGGCACAGGTGCTATTGACGATACCAATTTAAGTAAATACAAGGACAATAGCCTCTATGCACCCAATCCACAGGTATTGTGAACTCTTTTCTGGATCATTAACTGTTTCTTAAGGTTCTTTGATTCCTGTTGTAATAACCTTTTATTTTCCGTGACTGTCAGGTGGAAACAGCAGATGTATGGGTTCAAAGTCATAGAGAGAGTCCCAATATGCCATCTGCACCGTTCTACAATATGGTGGGGCAACCAGTGTCCCCTCATGCAGCATACTTACCACCACACAGTGGCCACACCGCGTTCAATCCTGCCCCTTCTCATCCTGCTCACTTGCAGTACCCGGGCTTTGCGCATGCACTGCACCCAACATCAATGACCATGGTGCAGAACCCGCAGGCCATGGTACATCAACCAGGTGCACCGCCATTGGCAGGAAATCTAGGCCTGGACATGGCTGCCATGGTTCCTGGTAGTCAAGTAGGCGCATTTCAACAGAACCAGCTTGGCCATCTTGGCTGGACCACCCAATCATTTTGAGATTTTGGCGTGGTGTGCTTCTGTGATTGGATAAGTGAAATTTCGGTTCCGTGTTGAGGGAGAACCTAATTTAAGTGTCATGGGATAGACATGATGGATACCAGGTTTTTGTTTTTTAGTGATAAAAGGGAAACCATTTTATAGTGCCGTTGTGATTTTCAAGAATATCTGGTTTAGTGTTTACTTTTTTTACTTCCAGTTTCCTGTTCCAAAAGTTTTGTTAGAAAATTAATGAAACTGAACTGCCATTTGATTGCTGGTAGGCGCAGAAACCTAAGCTCACCTAAAAAAAGTCTTAAACTCAAACAAAAGCAAAATCTGGCGTAGTATACTGCTAAATATCTTTGCTGTCAAAGTGATCCGGAATGTGAATTTAGCTGCTTCTCAAAAGTAGAAGACACAACTATTGACCAAAAAGATAGGAAAAAATCTACGTAAGGGTGGATTACTTCATCCAGACTATAAGCCTGGATTTTCTATACCCTAACTTTCCAAAACCGGTTGTAGCAGTTCTAAGCATACGCATGTCCTGAATCACCTACTCCCTCCGTCCCTTTATGTGTGTCGCCCGGGAAGCGTGTCTGTGAGGGAAACACGGTTTTCTAGAGACAAACATTTAGGGACAGCGGTGTGCTTGGTTTGCAACACCTCCGCACCGTGTGCAAACGTATCAGTTGGCGTGAAGATGCTGATGAGTGGATGATCCAACACTGTAGCTGGACAGCTGAAAAGGCATGTGACAAGATGCCGTTGACGAGGGTTTCCCAAAAAAAAAAAAAAAAAAAAAAAAATCCAATGAGTGTGCACATGCACTAGGCGATCTTATCCATCTCCTTACTAAAGCATAGAGACCAACAAATGGTTTCAACAACTCATTAACTGACTGACATTGTTTTGTTGTGAGAGTAAAACATTATATCATAACCGATAAGTTCAAGATGCCATGGCATGGAGACACTTTTGCATCTTTAGTGTTTGATTTATCAACAGCCCGGCATGAAAGCCTAGTAAAGGTAAGCCCATCGTCGGGCGCCGGGGCTGGTGGGTACTCACCGCTGCTTCTGGCGTGGCGCCGATGGGGAACGAGGTAGTCCGCGGGGGCTCCCGGTGAGAGCGACCATTGTCGGTTCGTGCTCCGATGGTAGAGCGCTGCTTGGAGGCCGACCATGATCAAGACGAAGGCGAAGAGGCGCCGCCGCGCGGCCGTGGACACGCGGGCAGCAAAGGCGATGGTCGGTTTTTCGGCATGTCGCTTTGGCGGTGGGGGTGGTAGCGCGAGCTTGCGGCCGTGATGTCAAACGGCGCGGCTCGATGCCCCTCCGGCGGGGCCCGGCGGGGCGGCCGCGGCGGCGGCGGTGTCGACTTCCTAAGTCAGGGATCCACGGTGATGTCGAACTCGGGTCCCTTGGGCGGCCCGCGCGGCGGCGCTGCGGGCGCCGTTTCCCCTGTGGGGCGTCGCGTCCTAGTTTTTCTCCGCGGGTGAAAACCTCGGTCTGTCTTTGACGAGCAACGGCGTTACGGCGTCGTAACCTTCTTGAAGGCGTTGTTGTGGAGTTAGGGTGGCTTGGTTTCTCTCGGACTTGGTTCCTTATTTGGGTTGTCGTTTCACTCTATTGTTTGGCGTAAAGGTGCTTTGCCTGGCCAGTGATGTTGCTACATGTGGGTGGGTATTCTTGTAAACTCTATTCTTTTAATATAACCAAAGCCGGAAGCGAATCTTTAAAAAAAAAAGAAAGAAAGAAAAGAAAGAAAGAAAAACCGTGGCGATGTTCACTTCTGCACATGTGTTGTAGCGTGTTTTTATTATAGCAAATCACTTTTACACGAATGAATATTAATAAGGCAGCACTGAGGCATATATAATTCAAATTTGTGCATCTTTAAATTTAACAGTCTTTTTCCCCGGTGCGTCCGGTGGTAGTGCCCTCCCACCATAGCAGCGTTGGTCTACGACTTGTTGTCCCTACCATTACGTGTGTTTTTTTTTCGAAAGATACCTACCATTACGCGTGGTGCCTTAACAAATTGGTGTCGCTTTCGATAATGACCCCCAACCTGCCTGCCCACGTCTTGTGCTTTTGCTTAGGGGTATTTGATTCCAGCTTTGCCCCTCCGATCCAACGATAGAGAGCAGAAAATTCTCATCCGCCCCTCACCTTCCGACCTAAAATTGTGAGTTTATTTTTTTTTAATAAAGGAAATTATATTCCGGCTTCAGTCATCCGGATGCATCAGGCCAACAAAATTACAAGCGAAAAAACATGTTACGGGTAAGACAAAAATCACCGAAAACAACGATGCACTTTTAAAAATAAAAACAACTAAAACTCATCCACCATTGGAGACTCGGATCCTGTAACCCGGCTTAGCGGCATAAGGCCACATAAGCGTGGCGATGAGCGCCACCTTGATGCCGGGTCGTCGTAGACATCCGCGGATCTTCCACCGACGCCGTCTCCAACGAAAAATGCCATCCGAAGACGCCATCGTCACCCCGATCGATGTAGGTTTCCGCACAGAGATCCACTTGAACAAGACGGGCGCCTCCGGCGAGGAAAGTGGCGCCCTCGGGTGTCACCGCCCGTCGTAGTAGTGAGCGGCCAATGCCCAAGTCCCCTAGGGCCACGCCGTTCACGCCCGCGCCGACGGCGTGCACCATCGTCGAAATATAGATCCGGGAAACAAATGCGGCGTCCACCGCCATCCTTGCCGTCCCTTTCCGACTCCTCTACCTTGACAAAAGCGTGGAAGCCGGCATGGCCGCCATCGGGTTCATCCCGATCTGACCAACCCAATTTCTTCACCGTCGCCCGCCGTCCGAGTACCACCACCACCATGGTCAGCGTCTTTGCGGCGCCCATCGATCTGGGGTCGCGGATCAACCCGCCTTGGGTTCTCCGGTAGCCCGGATATGGGCGGTCGGCGTACCACCATGAAGCGAACCTCTTAACTGCTCCGTCAAAGCCTGCGCTCCGCTTTGCCACCGCCAGCGGCGTCGCGCATCGCCTCAAAATCATCGCCTCCGAAGACCCGCCGCCCGACGCACCTCCACCGCAGCGGCCCTGAGCGGACCCGCCGCCGCGCATGAAGATGCGGGACCTCGCCCGATCTGCCGTGTCGTTGCCCAGCGTGGAGCGATCCGGCCACCAAGCCATGGATCCGATCGCAAAGCCCCCACCGCCGCCGCGGCTTGGTTACCACGCGAACTCCCCAACCGCTCGGTCGCGAGAGGGAACGGATCGCCGCCATCGCCCGCCGCCGCCTTCTTCCGGCCGGCCGTCCGACCTTGCCGGCGACCAGGCCTCAGCGGCGGCCAGCGGCCGAAGATGGAGATGGAGAGTGTAGGCGCTAGGGTTTTCGTGGGGGCTCCAGCGTCGCCCGATGGGGAGGGGCCGGAGAGAGAATAATTAACCCTAGTCTTTGGGGTTCAATACCACTATATTCTACGCATACACAACAGCTCTAGTAAAGCCATCACGACGATTGGATCTAGCCATCAAATTGTGAGTTTATTACATTGGAGCTCAGTGATGATAAGATGTGGTTCGTATAATGGCGACAATCTCTTATGGTTTAGCAAAAAAAAAAGGACACCTTTTATGGTTTTGGTCAATGTTATGTGCAGTGGTTTAGCAGTTGTTATAACTCAAACCATATTAAGTATGATCATATTTATAGAGAACTCTACCACACAAAAAGATAAATTATAAAAATACATTTCATATTATATCTAATAAAACTTATATTATTCATTTTTTTTATAAACTTGATCGTATAGTTTGACTTAGGACAACCGAATATTCATCATATTCCAAATCAGATTAGGTATATATTAGAACAAGTGCATATTGTTGTACAGTAGTTTTGGAAGCTTCGTTTACCAATTTTTAGATTGTCTACTCCCTCTATTCCAATTCCAATTCCAATTATAAAACGTTTTCCCTTTGCTAGATACAAAGCTTTTGCTATTGCACTTAAACATACAATATATCTAGATACATAGTAAAAATGATTTATCTAGAAAAGACAAAACCTCTTTTGAAACAGAGGAAGTAACTTGCATCCTATCAAAATAATGGCCCATTTTGAATTTAAAAGGTATTTTGTTGGGATTAGCGTTGGCTCCAAAACACCTTCATCACAAAACCCGAACCTCTTAAAGTTTCGATCCATACCCAATGTTTTTGTATTACAATATTTAATTACTTTTTTTTTATTGTATGCGCTTTTAATAGTCAATCTAAAATTTAATAATAAGCTTTACATAAGATTTGAACACAACACTTATAACACATTTACATTTATAGTTCTTAAAGCATGGCATTACAAAATCTTTAGCTAGAAAAAGGACCTGCGTCATGTTTAGTACTGGTTAAAACGGTTAACTAAATACTTTGCATCAAACCTCCATTTTGGATTAGCGGACAGTCAAGTTTAGGTACATGATGAAAATATTCATCTGTCCAAAATAAGACAGCATAACTACAACCAACAACTCTTCTAACCATGATAATATTATTATCAATATTTACATAGTTTAAGGGAAAAAAATCTAGTCTAAAAAATCCATAGCTACGAGTACTACTAACCATGATAATATTATTATCAATATATGGAGTACTAAACTAGTGAACTGAAGTGTTGACAATTTGTAGTGTAAAAGAACGTTCATAACATGTTGCTCCTATGCTCTGTGTGTCTAGCAATTTTGCTGGCGGGTGGACGGGTGGTGTATGATAGTGATGAGAGTGTGACAGATCATATTTGTTTAACCCAAAAACAGAAAAAAAAAAAAAAAAAAAAAAGCAGAGAAGAACACAGACTACGATATACAACGAATGCATATTTGGCTGCGGGGAGGCCCTTTCCGGTGTAGTACCTGCCTCCGTTTAGTCTTTCCAGGAGGGTACTTGTACTGGGGTGGAGAGAGAGGGGGGGAGGGAGGAGAGAGAAAGAAGGGGACTAAGATTCAGGCGAGGACGGAGAGGTACTTCCTGCTGCTTCGTCTTCAGTCACGTCAAATTTGCTCTTTCTAGCCGTTGAATCTTTCCTATAGTGGATTCTTGCCTTGGTCTCAAGCAGTCAAGCTTCCTGAATTGTCTGGTGCCTTGTTCAGCTCCTCTGCAGTTTTGTGTGATTTGGTTCTTGCCTATACTCTTGCTTCCGCATCGATCTACCCATTTGATCCTTCAGATGGATCTTTGGAAACTGTTTCTTTGAATTATGGGTGGGGAAGTAAGGTCTTGTTTTTGGGTCTACTCTTTCTTGGTTCGGCAATAGAACAAGAACAGGAGTATTCCTTGGTGTTAGAACTTGGTTGGGACTTCACTTTTGCTGATTTGGTATTATTTTTTTAAGATATTTTCGTTAGGCTAAACTTGGGTGGGCTGTATGTGTCGTTTTTCATATTTTGTTGCATTATGCTCCATTACCAGCATGGTTTGTTTCATCTGTGTCAAATATGTTCTGCTTGGAATTTCAGTTGTTATTCCCCTGGTTAATGATAGTCACCAAAACATGGACGACTACAGATTGGGTATTACTTCAAATTAATAATTCAAAAAGAATCTTATGGTGATCTGAAAATAGACATGTAGGAAGTGTAGTGCGTTGTCAGTTGTAGAATAGATAAATTGTTGTCATGTTGAATATACTGAATTATCAGTTTATCACTAATAGCAAATTCATGTGTTCGACTCTAGAGCTGCAGTTGCAGGCACTGTTATACTCTTCTTCTTTTGTAGCCTGGCACTTATTGCCAGTCAGAAGCTATGTTAACTGCTTATCCTGGAGTAAGTATAGCTAGTAGCTTGGTTAAATAATTTCAAAGATGACCTGTGTGTTAATGAGATGGCTTATGCCTCACAATGTTCCTTCAATTTATTTTATTTTTTTTTTATATTTAGCCATGTTGTTAGAGAATGAATAACCAAAATTCAATCTTACACAATTTTACCTATTACTTTCACATTGTTGTGTGCCTGAGTGGCATTTCAGCTGATCTATAATTGTGTCGGCAATTTGTTCTGAATATCTTTTCTATTGTTAAAAAGCAGCACAAAGCAAAATGTTTCTGGAGATTGAGTGATGCGATCTGATAGCGAAAATGCTTCTGCGAGAAATGGATGGTGATCATCCATTCCATCCCATGGCCAACTATGTGAGTAGAAGTTTGGTACAGTACTGAATTGGGTTATGAATTACAGGGTTTTTAGTAATGGATAACAACAACCCACTTCTGTGAATCAGGATTTCTTGTCTGGGAATGGTTATTCGTTAAAGCAGTTAGTTCGCAGCAACTCTGATATAGACTCTTCGTCATCAAATCTGAGCAGTCTTTGCAAGACTTATCTGACAGCAGCCTCAATGCACAACGCACACCAACACAATCTGGTAAAACATTTCCGCAAGCATCATTACATCTTTTATGAACCTATTTATGATTTTTAATTTCAGATTTTTTTACAGAGAACATATTCGAGATTTTACCTAGGTTTGCAGATTATTACAGATATGGCTGCTGTAGTATAATTATACATTGTACATATAAAGTATTAAAACTTGTCCTCAAACTAGATTGGATTTAAGTCCTGACTACTCTTTTTTAACATAAAATAGTTCTGACTACTCGCAGTAGTGTTTGAGTTGTCTGATATGCTTGTATTGCCTATCAATTTGTGTAGCTATGCTAAATCGAATATGCACTCCTTGTTTCAGTTATGAAAAATCATTTATTAATTTTTATCACTACAGATGGATAGCAAGACTGTCCATGTAGCCCTACTGCTTTGCCTATTGTATAACAGGTTTGTTCTCCCTCTCAGATAAGAATGGTATTTGTGGAAAGCGGGACCAGGGCATGGTGAAGTCTGTATTGTCCTTTGGTAGCCCGGAACCTGCCTTTTCCCCTCACAAGATTGACTACAGCCAGTCTTTTCGTAAGCTAATTGACCTTTTCAATCTTCAGTGCTTCAGCCATTCTTGAATTTTTTTTTCCATTTTACCCACTATTTTTTTCTAGGCTTGTGCTTCTTATACTGCTGATCCATATCATGGTGGGGTGTTGGCAGGATACACTTCAAATGGAATTGTGAGTCTCTATGGTTTATAGTTCTACAATATTTTCAATGTTTATACGAGTTAGCATGGTAAAGTTACATAACAAACAGTATTTTTGCTTGATTTATTAACATTTCAGTTATGAAACCTTTTGTTCTAATTCCTACCTTTCATTTATGCTTTGTTATTTTATTTCTGAAATGTTGTGGACAGCATAGACATTGTTTCGGGATTCAAATCAAAATAGGTGGGAAAAATAGTTAGATCTTTAAGTTTTACATGGAAAACAATTATCCTGGTTAGTTTATTTATGGAATTTAATAAAAGCCTGCCCAATTTAATAGCGACAACCATGAATAGGAGCTTTTTTTCTTCATATTTAGAAACAAACGGAAATGTGTGAATTTGCTGTGTGGAATTTTTATGTATTATATCATGCAGGTTCATCCCCAAATTAATGGTGCAGCAAACACTAGGGTACTGTTGCCTGTTGGTCCTGCAGCAGAGGAACCCATATTTGTCAATGCAAAAGCAATACAATGCTATCCTCGGAGGAGGCAAATACGTGCAAAATTGGAGGCTCAAAATAAACTGGTGAAAAGGTCGGAAGGTAAGTCTAAAGCACTTCACACTTGCCTATAACGGTTTCTCTTGTAAGTTTCATAATTTTGCACACCTAGGCATGCTTTATACTACTAAACTGTTTAGTACACCTTTCATGATCATTTAGATGGTTATCAGAGTCAGTCAGTGCAACTAATAGACTACTAGTACATTTTTGGCATACAAAAATCTATTGCGCTTTGCAGTGTGTGTGGAAATTGTTGTATCCAATAATCCCTCTGGTCATAAAAACATATAGTTTAGGACAATTTGGTACCTTAAAAACTACAAACATCAAAAAATAACTGTTGAGTTTAGAAACATGCAAGTTATATATAGATTTGTATTCAAAAAAACATTTGTTAAATCTCATAAATTTGAAGTAATTCAAGAATGTATTCTAGAAGAAATTAGTGGTCAATGATATGCATCAACTACAATGCAAAGTCAAATGTGACAACTGTTTTTGACCAGATGGGGGTATTTTGTAGAAAAAATCATTTCGCGAAATAATAGTAGTTTCCATACCTTAACACATCACTCTTTACATCCATTTTCCTTGTGTAGAATTTTTTTTCCTCGAATATGAAGGAGAGTTATGTATCATTGCATTAATAAGTATGAACAAACACATAGATTACAATTATGTTTTGTCTGCTTAAACATCACTCATTGTTACCTTGTAAACAACCATCTAAGCTTTCTTTGCTCCACTGCTTTCCCTTGACTGCATGTTAAAGGTTCCTCTCACAGCATAGTTATGTGTCTACCTCTTATATTCTTCTATGGTTCTACCCATGCTTTCTCACTAGGATCTTTTTGTACTGAAATGATTCTATTCAATTATGCCTGACGCATTCAGCTATTGAATAACATTTAGCATAGTGCTTCTTTCCTGAAAGCATCAGTCAGCATTTTTCTTGTATTCTTTATATTAGTTTCTAGATATACTTTTTTTTTCTTTCACTTCAATTGTGCCAACTTTGTTTCTTCCATGCACGATTATCCTTGTTCAGCTCTGTTTATCCATCCGTTATACATACAGTTTGGACATTTTTCCTGTGATATATCAACCAGTGTGAAAAACGTCTTCCCTTCTCTTCTCAGCCATATCTCCATGAATCTCGGCATCGTCATGCATTGAAGCGAGTCCGTGGACCAGGAGGCCGTTTCCTCAACAAAAAGGAGCTCCAGGATCTGCAGCAGAAGGCTCTGCCTTCACTTCAGACTCAACAGGCGGGGTCAGCAAAATGGCCTTCGGCAGGAACCTATGCACCGAAAAAGCAGCACGTCTCACTCGCCTTCGACGAGCTCTGGGATCTCAAGTGTGTCAAACGGGGTGGCATGCTGGCTCATCAAGAGCACATCAGCTTCGCATCTGCTAACTTCCTCCCCAGCATGAACTTCCGCACGGAGAACGAGGTGAAAAGATGGCCGTCAATGGCGTCCGCCACCACACCCCTGTCGTGAGGTGAACAGCCTCGACTGTGGGGGTGCTGGTATATTCACTGGCACGCTTGGGTGTGCCCGTGGCAATTCATCCTTGGCTTATGATGTATCTTATAATAGTTTGCTTTCACATTTGGAGCTTGTCACAGATTAACTCGGTGATATTTATTGCAACTGAATCACTGAACTCTAAGAAGGGATATGTTGTGGATACAGAAATAATCTCATGTTTCTTGTACCAAGTAATGTAATCATGGTTTTGAAGAATCTGGTAGACTGCTACTGTACCTGTTACGCCACTGGACTATCTACGATCGAACTGTCAATCCATTGTTCAGTGCTGTGCTTCAAATGCTTATCTGGTTTCATCCCACAATGCCGTAGTTCGGCTTGGCAAAAACGGAAAATTTTGATTAACCTCACCTACTGTTTTGAAGCCAAAAACTCGTTGAACTTGACAGACAATGTGAAGCCTAAGTTGGCCAAAAAAACATTACCAACCAGTTTGAGGGTTTGTTTGAATATCAAAAGATTATGAGAATCTTAGATAGTGATTAACAAATTTAGATTCTAGATAAAAAAAAAATGAGGTCTATTTAGATCCGTAGATCTAGACACAGGTTATAGGTGGTCTCTAAATAGATTTACACAAGTGTTTGTATTTTCTAGATTTATTTAAGCGTCTCCTTGAAAGCTACAACTAGAAAATATATTCTTATTTTTGCCGGTGTGAACCCTTCTTTTGAATAACCATTGGCAAAAAACCAACAAAGTCCGAAAAATCTAATCCGAGGAAAGCCCATCCCTACTTCAAAATGTTGTAGTTCCTCGCAATCCTCTACTAGTCATTGGCAAGACGATGTTTCTTACATGCCCGTCGATTGTGAGGTGTTTATGATGACTTTACCATCCTTAATATGCTGAATTAAAAGATGCTCTTAAGGATAGGATGTGTTGCACAAATTCATGTATGTGAATGCGTGCATGTAACAAAAATAGTATATAGTTGAATTCTCAATGTTAGATTGTAAGAATCTCCTATTATATCATATCTGTTTGGATCTCACTCTCCTATTTCTTAGGAGACCCAAGCATGACAGAAGACCTAAAAAGCATCAATTTTGGGATTGACAGAATTTTGGCTTCATATATTCTGTCTTGGTATAATCCAAACACAATCGTAGCTTACCAAACACATGGAAGGTATAAAAGCAAAATAAACAATCATGTGGACCTACTAGTAATTGGTTTGCCCCATTGAGGCCCAGACAAACCTCATTACTGGCTTATAGGTGAGGAAAAGAACAAAACATCCCAGGCCTATGCATGGAACTACAACCTCATTAATTGCGTCTGATCTACTCCCTCTGTCCCATGTAGTTAAGGCGTCGTTTTTTGACTTTTTGAACTTCATGTTTGACCATCCATCTTATTCAAAATATTTATGCAAATTATAAAATAAATTAATCAATATTTAAGTATCTTCATTGATAAAATAAGTCGCACTTTAAAATAAATTTTATTTGTGCAAAAATTTGAATAAGACGAAGTCGAATAAGATGGCGGGAATCCCGGGTGACAAACTCGAATAAGACGGACAGAGTACTGGCTTAGGTGAGAAAAAACACACACACCCATCCTAGGCCTATGTATGGAACAACTTCTGTAACTCTGGAAGTCAAGAACCCACAATTATCCGCAAGCTCTTACTCACATCCTTCTGCCATCAGCATGCTGCCATCTCTGACAATCATAATGTGCTAATTAATCTGCGTAAGAAATAGCTACCTCCGGAGTTGTATGCTTGCACGGAACTACTGGCGCAACTTACCATAAAACTGGCACACACACTCGTTAGCAGGCAGGGGCTAGAATTCGAGCATACTGAGTTATTCCACACCCAGGAGATACACCACTCGCTGCAAACATTAACATCAAGACCAAGACAGAAAGTACTCTACCCAAAGGGTGATCATACAACGTAGCATACACAACTGCAAGTCAAGAACTTCCTTTCCTCCTATTCTTATCCTAATTTTAACCCCAGTAACAAAGATCTAGATGTTTGCCACCAACAGACAATATTCACAGGGGAGTTTGTGGCTGCTGTTCACACAAGTGAGTTTGTCACTGTCACTTTGGTGAGATTTCATATCTTCACCTCCCTAACGTCATTTTGTCCAAATGGGGTTCCACAACCAGGACATTTCCGTGGCGATCTCAAGGTTCCTCTGGATGCATGGCGAGCAGAATAGGTGGAAACATTTGGTGATCACAACCTGTTAATGAATATGCAGAGAAATACAACCCTCGTCAGTTTAGGCAGCAAAACAGATCATACAACAATCAGAGATACAAAGAGGTAAGAATGGTGTAATCCTCTGAAATCATGACTCAGAAACAGGTTCAGATCATTCAAAAGATAAGCTGCATAATACATATGTACCTCTTTAGGCGGTCAAAGCAGACACCACACTTGAGAATAGCCTTGCATTCTTTTTATTTCATCCTGAAGTTTCTGGATAGTAGTCTCTTCAGTCTCAGAGGTCAGCTCCATAACTTCATTTTTCACCTCTTCATATTGTTCTTCAAGCCGCCGCCTCATTCCTGGACGGTAAAGGTAGCGAGCAAATGGCGAAAGCCAGTGGCATTGCATGATCAACTTGCAACAGAAGCCTAACCTCTCATGCTCCAGCAATGCTCTCCAGCTCAGATATCTTTTGCTGAGTTTGCTCATATTCTTTCTCAGAGGATCCAACAGAGGACCGAAGCCACTTGAGTTCCTTATCCGTGTTGGATACCTCCAGCGCAGTCCTTTCAGGCTAATAGTAAGATGCCTGTTTTCAGCTGAAGTTTTTATAGCTTGCGCTATGCAAGTGTTCATCTGTAACAATCATCAAAGGAAACCACTATTAAAGTTTGCTCACTTCCGAGTGTAAGCACTAAAACGACTCTGTTGGCACAAATAAATTCAGTGACTGCAACTTGCCAACAAATGATACTATATAAAAGAAGTGTTACAACAGAAGTGAAGACAATACCTGCTCTTCACCACGGGCAATTTTTCAGTTTAGAGGACTCCAGTGAATTGTTAACTTGCTGGAGTTGCTTCTCCAACATAAGCTTGTCAGAGAGAAGGGAACTACAAGCTTGTTTCATCTTCACACTATCTGATACTAACTGTTAGATGAGATTTAGGTTAAGTTACTGATAGCATCCAATAAGAAAATCAAAGATTATATTGCTTTTGCCAATGCAAAACTGCAGAAAGAGTTTTGTAAACTTGATTAATGTGCATAATTTCCAGCAATGACTAGCTAATAGACATCATGAGGTGTCCAATCAGACGTAAGTGATCTTTGTCTCAGCCACCACAATATCACAAAAAATATACCATAAAAATCCAAAATACTGGTACATTTTTTTTTTTTGAATGGAAAATACTGGTACATTATGTTTCTTGTTAGACCCTTTTTCTTTGTTTGCCAGAAATTGACACTTCATTGCACATCAAAATATGGTTGATCACTTTACATGCCTATTATGCTCCCTAACAAGGCAGAATCAATAAGATTGTCTTTAATTTTACAGCTTTTCATGACTTTATAAAGTAGGTAGTGTCGTGTCAAGATTGGCATAAAAACTCCATGGATGTCGCCAATCTGTATGTCATGACTTTCATATCTGACGTGAAAGTGAAAGGGAGATAACTAATAAATACCTTTATGTTAAAGTCATCTCTATCAGTAAGCTGTTGAAGAAGATGCTGATTTTGTGTTTGCATGTCTTCATATGCTTGACCAATTGTCTGTATGCAAATATTATACATTTTACTCATACCCAAAAACAGTACTGATAAAACAAAAAAAACAACCTCGATATCGAAATATAGGCATCTCCTTCAGCTTCTTTTATTCTTATCGCCTCCTTAAGTTCCACAACATCTCTGATAAAACAGATCACAGAGGTGACAGTATGCCTTTGACATAAAAAATCAAATCTTAACAAAACAAATCTAAATGTTTATTGGATTCACAGATATAACATATAATACCTGCCACTTTACATCACATGCACCCAGCATATATACTAGTTCATATAGCTAAAGAACACTATATTGAGTATTGCATACAACTTAAGATTAGACAAATTGAATTATAAGGACCAACAGCTATCAATTGTCCAAGCCTGTAAATATATCATTGTCCCCAGGAGAGAAAGCCAACCTTTCAGATGCATCTACTTTGGTTCTTAACTCTTCTAGTTCCACTTCAGCAATGGAAAAGCCTTTTTGCTGGCATGCAGCTTCAGCTTCATATGCTGCTTTTAACCCGAAGCTCAAGACTATGCTCCTCTAGATTGCTTCTCAAATATTCAGCTTGTTTTGCGAGCTCGGGTTTCTGATTCTTCAATATCAGCAATTGTCCTAGATGCAGCACAATGTACAGAACATGATGTGATATAATATAATGAATCAAATGTAATATGTGTTGTTCAACAAAAAATGAAATATACATATATATGTGTTGTTCAATTCACATCCACTGTTCACCCCAGAAGAAGTATCATCACGGGTCCATGGCTATCCTTCCTGTTTTTTAAAACATTTAAATTTTAAATTGTCTGAACTATTTGTCTCTGTAATTAGCAACAACATTTCGAGTCCTATATCAAATAGTCCACTTAATTGGAAACTTCAGGTAAAATTAACAGTTATAGTATCCCAAGAGCTTGATAGATGTTAGACCAGGTCATGATTATTCAAAGATAAAGTTTAGATAGCTAAGATTGGCAGATACATACATGAAACCCGCATGCACATAAGAAATTTAAAAATTAACAAAGTGCATAGAACCATGATATAGGCTCAGTCCCCTTTACATTTACCTTCTGTTATTTACTTTTATTTGAAATGCCTCTTTTTTAATCATTTAGCCCTTTTTTTCAAGTTTAAGTTTCATCTCCAGCCTACCCCTAACTTAAGCTTTGAGAATAAATTAACTTAAGAACATGAGCAACTATAGCAATTAGAAACCATTGCTTTGAAGAAGCCTAAGAATCATAGGATCAATTTACGTAGTATCAGCAAATATAACTATAAATCTATTTATTTCAAAAATATCACTTTGGAAGTTCTAACAGAATCAAAAGAGCCTAATAATCTTGAGGTATTGTACATCTAATTTTAAAGCAGATAGTCATCCTGACTCCTGAGAGAACAGAAATACCATCAAATAACCAGAAAAAATGAATATAATATAACGATGAGGACAGTTCAACAGTACAATTACAAACCATTTTAAAAAGTGGCATACCTTTTAGGCATTAAAATAAAAAATTGATGTAAAAAATAATGGCCAAGTTTTACCTTGACTCAGAACTTTGTTTACAAGACATATCTGCCAATAAACTCCAGCTCCTGCTTTTCCTGCTCTAACTCCTCAACCTGAATGAAATTTCATTGACAAAATATGAATGAAAACCCTGCAGCCTACTCCCTCCTTCCTGTAAATACAATGCATTCAAAAATTTTAAGACAGCTAAGGGAATGCTCCAATGATGCATGCACCCATGGAGTAAACCCAATTAAGGAGTTTCTTCCCAAATTATGGTTCCTTTTAACAAACTTTGTCAAGTCTGAGCATGGCACTGCCTTATATTTCTGTACAAATTTTAGAAGTCATAATACGCATTTCAGGACCGGAGGGAGTATCATTTGACCGTGAATTTGCACTCGGGTGCAGCCATTGAATGCTAATTAAGATATGTAGTTACAAGAACAGAAAAAAAGAATATAATTCATGATCAAGCTACCTGACAGTAAATAGATGGTCAAACCTTATTTCATTACAACATACACAGCTCATGTGTGATTCTACACTTGAATATGTTCATGCAGGCTCATTGAGGAACATTTTTTTACAAGCTAACTGCAAAGCTGATTACATATTGATACATGAAATTGAAAGACCGAATGCTATGTTAGTCAACAATATACTAGTGTATTTACAGAAGTTAGAAATCAAGTATATTGATATATTATTAAAATGTTGTACTAATCAATCAAGCTCTTCACCATTATAACGTCAAATGTCCTTGTTTAGATTTGTGATTTTCCATTACTTGGGCTAACCCTGTGAAGGGTAGCAATATAGTTCTCTCCATACATGGTACTCCAGCACCAAGCAGTCAAGCGGAGTTCTGCGGCTGACACGAAAAGAAGTACAACACAGGAGGGAGGCCCCACAGGGCCTTACGAACTAGCCAATCGTGATGTTGGGCCGGAGCTAAAACTCGGGCGAAGGTCGAGGGGCGGGAGACCCTTAGTGAAGATGTCGGCGGGCGGAGAGGTACCAAAAAAGGAGGGCGGAGGGAGGGAGGAAAACGAGAAGGGTGTAAAGGGGCCCCGAGCTGTCGATCGAGAAGACACCGGTAGCCGTCCTTCACGTAAGACCGGAAGGTCAAACTTGACGGAACAAGAGTTGTCGGCGTCAACCAGACGAGATAGAAAGGAGAGGTTGTGAACCATAGAGGGCAACAAGAACATCGGAAGACGAAGGAACCATGGCGCGGCGCACCTAATGGACGCGGGAGGGAAGACACGAACCATTGAAGGTAACCGCCATGATAGACGAAGGATGAGAAGGAAGGGAGTGAACGGAGGAGAGTATACGGGTCGGAGTGGTGTGTAAGTGGCCCTCGAAGTCGGCGATCAAAGCTGGACCCGACGGAGGTGGCGAGGAGCCGCCAGGCCGGCGGGTCCCAACCGACATGCACGGGAGAAGTGCGGAGGTGGCCGCGGAGACGCGTGGTGTGCGATCCCGGTGGACCACCGGCGAGCATGGGCTGGCTGGGCAAAGGCTCACGCCGAGGAGCTTTGGAAGGGCCACACGGGTCTCACCACGGGGGTGGTGGAAGGGGGCCCCGAGGCAGCCCGAGTCCAAGCGCCCAGGAGGAGGAGCCGCGGAGACCAGTGGTGAGTCTCGACGAACACCGGCGGAGTCCGACCGCCATCACCGCCACCGCGTCGGCACGGGCGCTACAATTTCACGCCCCACCCCACCCCACCCCCAGTTTCGTCCGGGGAGGAACAGGAGGAGACAAAGGGCGGCGAATAGTAGTAGTAGCGGGCGTATCTCGGGCGGAGGTCCCTAAACCGCGCCTGTGGGACGGCTCGGTCGGAGGGCGTAGGGATGCGGGGCGCCGCTGCATTCGGGAGCTGTGGCAGCACTGCGATGCCGCCGCGACGCCAAGGAAAGGCGGCCGGAGGGGGTAGAAGTGGGCACCCGCCAAGCATGGTTGCAAAGCATAAGATCATCAAGGGCCCCCAGCGAGAGTGGCCGGACGAAGATGGCCTCGGCGGAAAGTAAGAGCGCCCGGGCCAAGGGCGGCGCCGGAGCCATGAGGCAGCTGCAACGGTTGCGCGATCCCCGGGCATGCTAGGCCGGGCTAGCCGCCATGTGCGCCAACCGCAAGCTTCACTTTGGCAGCCGGGCGGGCGCAAAGAAGCCACGCTAGTCCAGAGCCGCCGAGGAGGATCCCCGTGGCCGCCGAGCTGCCGCTGTGGAGGGGCACATCCACCGTGGGCATGCTCAGCCCTCAGCAGCAATCAACACCCTAACGATAGTGCAAAGACTTCCAGAGTGATGCCAAGACCATCGCCAGAGAGTCCAAGTACGCTAAAGAAGTGCGGCGCCCTCAAAGAAGCAGGCTGTGGCTCTTCGTCCGCCTTAATCCGGCAGGATTGATGGCCGGAGGGGCGCCACCTACGTGGGAGGACAGCCGAGGTCCGCTAGGCCACAGTTCCCCTCGCGCCAAGCAAAGAAGCTCTCGCGGCGCCAAGACACGCCGCGCGCCGCAGCTGGGCTGCGGTGACGAGGGGTGCAGGAGCGGGTCCGAGAGGAGGGAGGCGGTGAGCCCAGGCCGTAAGCATCCGCGACGGTGACGGGCAGGTGATCCCGCGCGCCGCTAGCCAGCGTAAGCCTGACCCCGCTGGCCCAAGGCCGACGCTGTACTGCCAGCGCTGGAGTTTCCGCCGCAGCGCAGCAGTAGACGCGCGAAGCAGGAGGGAAAACGACGCCGCCGCCCAGGCGGCGTACGTGCCGCCTGGGCGGCGGCCGGGAAGGGAAGAGGTGTCGGGAGACCTGCATTAGCTCGACGCCGTGTAACGCTCTCGACGCTGGCGCAAAGGTGCCTGCACCCCGCGCTGGCCAGCCGGCGCGTGTCGACCAAAGACCGCTCCAGCGGGTCCGCGGCTACCTCCGCCACTGGGTGGCCTCGCCGCTACGTCAAGGTCACCATCGGTGGTGTTCTTCACCGACGACACCGACACCACCGGCGGGCCTTCCTTCTCCGCTACTTACTTCCACCGCCACGGCCCACCGCGCAGCTCGCGGTTGTGTCAGCTGTGTACCACCCGCCGCCTTCACCGCTACTCCGCGCCATGTTCACCGATGGTGACGCTGCACGCTGGCGGGAACTCTCCGCTGCCCTTGTGGTAATGCTCGGGACTCTCGCCGTCTTCCTGTACTTCTTCCGCTTCAGCGCTGCCTTGTCGGACCTCACCGCCGTAATGGAAGAGGAGTACGCTGCTTCCTCGCCAACCGGATTTGGGATTCGTTGCCCGCTCGACCGGGCCAACATCATCACCGTGTGGATCTCGACACGCGACGGGCGGATGGTACTCGGAGCGTATGCGCTCGGGCTGGGTTCTTCGCGTTTCACCAAATGGGTGGATCTGGTGACGACCTTCACCGTGGTGAAGCCGCCACCGTCCCACATGGTACTCTCTATCGGCTTTGCTCGCTTCCCCGCCGTGCATCACCGATGTCAAGAATGCCTTCCCCGCATGGGAGCCTTACCGAGACGCCTTACCGCAGCCACCGGGCGGGTTCGCTGACTCTTCTCGCCCCGACATGGTTTGCCGCTCAACAAGTTCTCTACGCTCAAGCAGGCCCCTCGGCGCGGCACTCTGATTGCGCCTCTTGGTCTCACTCGTTTTGTGGAGGCCAAGTCGATACGCCTCGCTTATCTACCACCATGGAGCCAGATCGGTGACCTCGTACTCTATGTGGATGACATTGTCCTCACAGCCTTCCAGCTTCTTCACTACTACGCCGATCATCGCCGCCTTTCTCAGAGTTTCCTCGTGGAAGGATCCGGGTCTCGCCCACCACTGGGTCACCGTTGAGCCTCGCCCCACCGACTTCTTTCACCAGCCGCGCACTCTTGATATCCGGAGCGCCGTGGATGACGAGTCAAGCCTTGCCCCACTCCAAGTGACAACAAGTAAGTAAGCCGTCGTGAGGCGGAGGGTAGTCCAAAGGCGTAATCTCTACCGAGTACCGGAGTCTCACCGTACACTTCAAGACTTCACTTTCACCGAGCCGTACATCACCTACTGCCAGATTTGTCTCCACATGCATGATCCCCGAGCCCCACCTCCAACGCTCAAGCGCCTCCCTTCGCTACCTCCGGGCACCGCTGGACTACGGGTTGGTGCTCCACCGCCCTCAGACACCGAATCGGCCGCCTACATCGACGCCGACTGGCCGTGTCCGCATACCTCGGACGCCATACCATGTTAGATTTGTGATTTTCCATTACTTGGGCTAACCTTAGAAGGATAGCAATATAGTTCTCCATACATGGCCTCATGGGCCTAGCCTCATGGGCCTAATACACATACTCAAAGTCCTTGCTAGCACAAAGACAAAAAAACTTGATATAGTCAAGCATCGGGTGTCTTTGATCTCCACAACTTGAAGAAGAACAAAATACAATAACTTTTTCAGGGGGGGTGAATAGATGTATCAACTTTTCGAGGCCCTTAGCACCACCTTTTAAGGAAACAGAGAGAGTTTTAGAATAACATACCAATGCCTTGAGGGACTTGATCTCAAGGTACTTGTGAGTTGTATTTATCGGACATCTTCTTGTGTTCCTCAATCCTGAAAATTCAACATATTTTCATCACATGTGCTAGTCATTTTCCTAGCTCTTTACAATGTTCTGAGCTCTACTGATTTTTTTTAAAAAAAAAATAACATAACACCATCTTACATTTATGCAAGATGGCATCAAAGTATGCATGTCTATTGACTCTATCCCACGATGATCGTCCTAGTCCTGCTTTACATGAGCAGTAATGATAGAATGCAGTGAATTAACCAAATGAACTCTACTAAATCCAAAAATCTAAAAATTCCGCATCCATTGCTGTGCATTGCTTTATGCTCACAGATATCCAATCCCTAGAGTATTAAGTATTAACTCATTCAACAACCATAGTGCATCATAACCTAAGCATATACTGTATTTACAGTCCCTACTCCAAAAACAGTGTATGGGACCTGAAGGTCCAGGGGTTCGAGCTCGGCCTCCGCACATTGCACGATTATTGGGAAGGCTTGGCGCTAAACACCCTTTCGAGACCCAGCGTAGTGCGGAGCCTACAAAGACTGGTACACGCTTTTTATGTGGAGAATCAACAGTGATAACAAACAAAATAAGGTCAATCGTCCGAAGGAATTAGGAGGTTTGGAGTATTTTGGACCTACAGAAATTTGGTTGGGCTCTCAGGGTTCGTTGGCTGTGGCTGAATAAAACTGAACCTGATAAGCCATGGGCAGCTTTCCCTGTCACAATTCATGGTAACGTCCAAGCTCTTTTGGCCTTGGCCATGACCACAGCGGTTGGCAATGGAGCTCACGCCAAGTTTTGGACAGACAAATGGCTAAATGGGTCTTCTATTGAGCTACTGGCCCCTCATCTATTTGCATTGTTAGGGGAAGCGCTAATGGATAATAGTTGGGTGCAAGATATCCACTATTAGCAGTCCATAGGTATACTATACCCCTCCATATTGAAAAAGAAGTCGTTTAGCATTATCGACACGGTCTTCAAAGGTGGCTTTGACTTCTCTTTTCTATCCAAAATATTTATTAAAAATTATATATGTATACTTTTATGAAAGTATTTTTCAAGAGCAATCTATTGATATGATTTTCCACGTTTCAAAACTCAGCGACTTAAAAGTTATTAATCATTTATGTTCCCAATGTTTGACCTAAGCCTTTCCCAAAAACTTCCTTTTCAATACATGGGAGGGAGTATATGTTGTGACAGATGAATACCAAATGAGTAGAGTAGTACATCAAGAGAACCAGGGAAATCTAAACTTATAAACTGAAGGACTTGATGAAGAATAGCATGCAACCACAACTCCACAAGAATGTACTTTCAGTCGCTATGGCGTGAACTGGCACCACCACCCAGGTTCAGTCCCAAGTGTGGCAGGGTGGGGATTACCAACCATCACTTTGAAATTATGGGAGAAAAAGAATTGAGTGCATGAATGTTTTCATGAGTGCATGAGAAGCTAACTTCTGACAGGCTAAGCGTTAAAACAATGTTAGGTTACATGAATTATAGTAGAAAACAACTTGACATGGGCAAAATAAAGGAAATGGTATGCAAGGAATGGTTAACCTGATCAAAGACAAACCTTTTAGCTACCAATGATCTTAATGATTGTGCTTGCTCACGCAATGTAAGTGCCTCCAGAAGCTGCATCCTTTGACCGACTCAACTGATTCTCCATCATACCCAGTTCATTGGAGAGTGTCATGCCATAACATGGATCTCATCCTGAAGTCTTTCTTACCTAAAAGGATAAATGGAAACAATCAGAAGAGATGAGCAACTGACACCCCCTCTTTCCTTAAATAAGGTGCATGTGACAGGTCCTCTCTACCTGAATCTTTTAAAGTCTCCTCAACCTTGGTTTAAGATCATTCTTTTCAGAAAAGAGTATCTGAATTTGAGTTTTCCAGTTCTTCAATTTTTGGTTTCATATGTGGTAATGGTTTGTTTAATACTGTCGACTGATTCTGATTTTGCACAAATTTCTTTCTCCCTTTGCATGAGCTGGTCCTTGTCATTCTAAATTCACATAAAAAAAAAAAAAAAGCTGGGAAAAAACCAAAACAAATGCAATACAAAACAGTATAACAGAGGACAGGCACCAAACCCTGTAAAACTTCAACCAACCCTCTATAACGCTCTATCTCAGCATTCAGATGCTGTAGTTTATCATTAAGAATCATGTACGGTTTAGATACCAAGACATACGCCTCATCTTTCAATTGCCCCTGCATGCATAGCACAGTGAAATAAGAAAAAAAAAAAGGATCCAACTTAAAAATACAAAAATGTTAACCCTGCACTACAAATCAAGGTAACAACCTCAAGATCTCCCAGCTCCTTGGATAGTATCAGATTATCCTCTTGAGTCTGATGGAGTTCACAATAAGACGGTTTTTCCTGCGGTCTGCACTCAGTTGGAAAAATTCCACAAATTAGCATTGAAAGATCAAAACATATCACTAAAAGATGAAAAAACGAGAAGATAGGACTTCCAAAGAGGATCCAAAGAAATTTGAAGATTAACATGATTACAGTTTCACAATTACCTTAGCTCGTCAGCAGCATCTTTGAGCTCTGCCAGCTCATACTTTTATCTGAAGATTTATGAGTAGAAATACCACCATTCACAGAATTTGCTCCCGGATGGCATCCATTACAGAACCATGCCTCTGCAACTGGAGCACAACCAACTTCCTACGACTTTCCTCAAGCTCTGCAGTGCCCTCTAGCTCACCTGCAATCCAATGAAAGCATTTGCATTATGAGTTTGTTTATTTTATAGACCATGTTAGCCAAACCACAATGTTCAGACTCATGGGTGGATCCTAATCCTATATGGATATGGATGTTGAGGTGTTCCTGGGAATACCTTACTGTCTTGCTAAAAAAATGAGTATATATGTATACACAATTATACATACATGTATTTTAGCTGGGTCACGTTCTTGTTTTTATGTCATGCATTCTCAGCCCGAAAAAACCAAAAGGCCCACCTGCTATACAGGTAAACTAACCACAGCAGGCCCATTAAGGGGTTGATCGCTCCCCTCAGCACTTCACAGTTCACACTCAGTGCTTGTTGCCACCCCCTCTCGTGACTCTGTCTCTCTTCTCTCCTTTTTTTCTTAAACACACTACAAAGCTGTGTATCATTACATTAAAAATTAAGAAAAATAAGAAGGGAAAAAGAACCCCATAGAACATCACACACATTCACACCTTGGAATCTTAAAAAAAAAAACTGGAAAAGCAACTTAACAGCTTAACCCCTGACCTAATCACCTAAGACTCAGTCACTTGGGCAGCATGACAGTAAGGTAAGAAATACCCTGGCACCTGCAGTTCCCTCAATAATTTGGCATGCATTTACATGCAAACCTATATCTATCTTATACAGCAAAACCCCCACTAGCATATCTTTCTGCAATTTCGTGAAGCCACGTCACCCCTATGGGCCCCATCAAGCTACTAAGCCTATTCACTAATATCCTAAATAATTGGGACCCAATAAGGGTAATTAACTTCTATTTCTATGCAACCACATTGCTCTGTTAGATCATTCCTTCCCTTCAGATCTGTGCATCCATGTGTAAAACCAGACCACATCATCATCCAGTACCGATAAGGGCCTGCTAACCTTCAATGTTGCAGCATAATTGCATCCTCCATTATGTACAAGCTTTCTTCACTCTCTGTGCATCCCATTTCATCTACCATAATAGTTAACGCATGCTGCCTTTAATTATCCATCATCTCCAATCTAGAACCACAGGGCACCAGAAAGAAACCAACAGGTCTATGTCCTGCATTGTATTAACTCACTCAAGAGAAACCAAAAACATCATCCTCCGTGTAACAAATGGATGGCCCCGACTCATCACAACCAGGTGAACCCTCACTAGTCTTCACAAAAAGCAGCATAATCATAAAATAAAACATAGTCACTGATCTCTGTACTTCTTGAGTTCTTGAACACAGCAACCCATCGAGCAGAAGCCACCAGGCGCGGATTTGCTACCTTCTTCCAATTCAACTATTTCATCTCCTCGGCTCCTCTGGTCTGTGACCACCACCTTATCCCAGTTGGCAGCCTCCCAATTTGCTGCACATTATCAATTCCCTGCTCTGGTCATCACCATGCTTCCACTCAGTTTAGCAGCGCGCAGCATTTGTGACTCAGGGTAGGTACATTGTCATGGACCTTGGATCCATGACCATAAGAGGGGAAAAAGTCAAGAGCTGTGAAGGAATCGCCTTAAATGCGGATGCAGCAAAATTTTACCCAGACTGAAGCCAGATGAAAGATTTTAATACCTGAAATACGCTTTGATTTCCTGTAGCTCACTTGAATGGTTGCTTTTAAAAGCCTCAATCTCATCAAGATACCTTTTGTGCTTCTAGTTGATAATAGAGAATGGCTTCACCGCGATTCTCAGCCACCTCTTTCAAGCAATCATTATGATTTTGAAGGGCAACAATAACATCTAAAAAGATACAATTTAATCAAATGGAAAAGAAAACAGGTTGAGGAGTAAATAAGAAGGAAAAATGTGGACAATTCCCTTTCTACCTTCATTTGACTCCTGCCCATTCAAAGCTAAAGACAAAGATTCACTTCTAGCTTGTTGTGAAGAAATAGTCTCTTGCAGGGACTTCATCAGAGTAACAGTTGCTGAACACCGAAAAGCAAGAGCTTCTTCAGCAAATTCTAACAACAAGCTAGTGTCACTATTATCTCTGATATTTGGCGACTTCAAGAGCCTTAAGAGAAATATCTCCTCAGAAGGACACGACTCCAAAGATTCTGAGGAACAATGAGTAAACAATCAGCTGAAAAACATCATTGCTGAAATGAATAGGACCTTAAAAAGGCAATGTTAATCAAATTTG
The DNA here is from genome assembly GCA_015847255.1 of Hyparrhenia diplandra. Classification (NCBI taxonomy): domain Eukaryota; kingdom Viridiplantae; phylum Streptophyta; class Magnoliopsida; order Poales; family Poaceae; genus Hyparrhenia; species Hyparrhenia diplandra. Next base: position 1,335 of record JADLZK010012025.1, on the reverse strand, counting down.
CCACAACCTTCTGATAACTCTTCATGGTCAAAGTGCTTGTACTATCAAACCCCCACCAGCCCGTACTCCAAAGCAGAACCAAATCATCAATCAGCTATAATATACATAGACATAATGAGAAACATGATGGAGTGGAAAAGGTACATAGAGAATTTTTTTGTATCAGACACAAAAGGAAAAGAACCTGATTCCCACAGTTTATTCAAAGAAATCAGAGTCTTGTCATAAGAACATTGCTCATCTCTCAGCTCCTTGAACTTGCGGCTCCAATGCATGCATTTCAGACTTTTGTGCCTCAGTTGTTGCACCAATTTTTGATTTTCATATTGAAGAGCTGTGGAGTCCATCTGTGAAATAAAGTAATAATACGAAAATGCAAAATGTCAGATCCTACAACAGAAAAATGGGAACTTTAAAAGGACACCAAGTAACATGTAAAATCCACCAACCAAACTTACACTTTTATTACTCGAGTAATATAATAAGCACAGGTACTCAGTTTTTTATGGTCAGCTTGCAATTTTTCAGACTAAATTGCAGAGTGAAATTTTAAGTTCTGTATTATAGCATTATTACTTTGAAATTTGTTTTGTTTTCAGTTTGTGATTCTGGTGAACAAAAGAAATGTTGATGATGCGAAGCATTGGCGAAAAACAGGATGTTGGGCTGTGGCTGTAATGATTCACAAGCAATGCAAAAATAATAAGCAAAAATGCCTTGGACAGAAGCCATGCCAAAGTTTGCAAAACTGTCAGTATGACCCATGCCACTAACTTATTTTAGCATCAAAACAAGGACTGCACAGATCTTCATTTATTGATCTGATTGTAAGTAAGACAATAGTTCAAATGGATTGCATCATTGCACATCAGATGCATGGTAGAGAAGATATGTTAATCAGAAGATTGATAACAAGAAAATGACACATTTAAACAGTCAGCTTAGGAGGTGACATCTAGCTTTGTATGCAACCAAGCCAAAACATGGGCCACACAGCCTGTGTTCTTAAGATGTAGTTGCTCATTTTTGCTGTGGCAATTCAGGCCAGTACAAAATTTTGGTTGGCTCATTGCGGAGAACCAAAAGGCCCAAGCAACTCAAATTCAACAGAAGGCTTTTCCACCTCAAATCTTCTACATACCAATCACAAAGTCCTCGGCTTTATCTTACTATTAATGCACTAACAAGATTTTTTGACAACAATGCACTAACTAGGGTTAGCAAAATATCTACAAGACAACGGTTTCAAATGTCAAATCACCTTGTACCATAGGAGTTTAGCATGATGCATAAGAGTACTTGGGGTACTTCACCGGTCATTTAAAGTTGATGTCT